>CM026563.1:29391254-29544821 GCA_015143295.1 Tetracentron sinense | reverse complement strand
TCGATCCGTTTTGAACCGAGCGATCGGTAGTGAGCACCGATCGATCGGTCCCCGTAAAAAGAATTTTTCTTTTTCTGGATTCTTTTTTTAACCCTATATAAACAACTTTTGAGAGACCTAATTCGTGTCTTTGATATTTTTGAAAGAGTAGAGGTCTGAGAAACTCTTCTAGGGTTTTTCTTATTGCTTTTATTAGATCTTTGTTGATCCCTCCTCTTTCTTAGATCCTAGAGAATGCAAGTATAGATCTAAATCTTTGATCTCGCATTGTGTGATCTCAGATCTGTATGAGATCCCTCTAGGGTTTGAAATTTACTAAATTGATTCACAACCCTACACCTTGTGTGTGTGTCCGGTGTTTGATCCGGAGCCTTCGTGGAAGGAGATCGATCGTGTGTGACCGTGGATTTGAAGTTGCTTGAAAAGATTTAGTCGGTGTGGAACCGAAGCTGCTAAGGCGGAGATCGAACCTGCTGGTTCGTGGAAATCAAGAGTAAGAGTCTATACCTAGGAACGTAGTTTCTGTTTTGGTAAGGTCTTATCTTGTACTTGATATCTTTTCATAGTGAAGTTTATTGCTGGACAAGGTCCCGTGGTTTTTTCCCGTTAGGGTTTTCCACGTAAAAATCTTCTGTGTTTGATTTGTGTGGATTGTCTGATTGAATTAATCATTGATTTCTAAACATATTAATTGAAAAATTAAAATTGGTTAGAAATTATTAGATAGACCTATTCACCCCCCCTCTAGGTCTTAGAGATCATTGATCTGGATAAATTTCAATTGGTATCAAAGCTTGTTCACTGATAAGGCTAATCCCTTAAGTGTGATCCTGTATTATCCGTGATCATGAGTACTCTAAGAGAAGTAGGATCCGTCTCTCGTCCCCCACTTTTTGATGGAAATAATTATGCATACTGGAAAGCTAGAATGAGAGCCTTTCTTAAATCTATTGACGAGAGAATTTGGATGTCTATACAGAATGGGTGGACTACGCCCATAAAAACTGTAGGTGATTTGACTGTCGTCAAATATTCTGATGAATGGACCAGAGAAGAGCTTGATTCAAGTGGATGGAACACTAAAGGTCTCAATGCTATCTTTACTACAGTCACTGCTGAGGAATTCAGACGAATTTCTTCATGTGAAACAGCAAAGGAGGCTTGGGACATTCTTGAAATTACCCATGAGGGTACTACCACTGTTAAAATCTCAAAACTCCAAATGTTAACCACCAAATTTGAACATTTAAACATGGAAGACAATGACACTTTTGATGAATTCTATACAAAACTTAGTGACATTGTCAACGCTAGTTTCAATTTAGGTGAGAAAATATCTGAGTCCAAAATAGTTAGAAAAGTCCTTAGATCTCTCCCAGAGAGATTTCAACCCAAAGTCACTGCAATCGAAGAGAGTAAAAATGTTGACTCTCTGAAGATTGAGGAATTGGTTGGATCACTCCAAACCTATGAACTCAATCTACATCCATCCAAGAAGAATAAATCTTTAGCCTTGAAAACCATCAAGGAAACTTTGGATGAGGATGACAGTGATGGAGAAATGAATGAGGAAGAAATGGCTCTTTTCGTTAAAAAATTTCGAAAATTTTTTAGAACGAAAAAGAGGTTTAATCCCAAACAGGGAGGAAAATCTTTTGATAAGTCAAAGTCTAAGCCCTGGGAAAACAAGAAAAATTCCAAAAGTGGCGACAAGAAATCCCAAGGTGTTCAATGTTATGAATGCCATGGCTTCGGTCATATTTCACCTAACTGTCCTAACAAGAAGAAGAGTAAGGGCAAGGTGATGAATGCCTGTTGGGATGATAGTGATTCCGAGAATGAAGAATCGGACAGTTCCTCTTCAAGTGAAGATACTGGAAATCATACGGCTTTCACTGTTTCCCTTTCTGGGATTCTTGAGACTACCTCTGCGGTTGATGAAAATGATAGAAGTGATGAGAGTATTCATACTGAGTCTAGTGATGACTTACAGAAGAGTCAAACTGACTCTGAAAGTGATGAAGATTTGAAAACAACTTATGATAAGTTGTATGCTGAAAGTTTAAAACTGACTAAAACAAAAATCTCTTTGAGCAAAAAACTCAAACTCATTCAAAATGAAAGAGATATCTGTAAACTAGTAGCAGAAGAGAAGAGTGCACTAGTTAGTCAGTTGGAAAATGAAAAAGAAGCATTTGTTATAAAAGTTCAATGTCTTTTGGAAGAAAATGTCTCATTGACTAATGTGGTCAGAAAATTAGAAGATGAAAGAGACACTTCCATGAAAGAAATTGAAGAGTTAAGAACTCTACAAATGGAGCTGGAAACTTTTAAAGTCTCTCTTGTTGATAAGGTGAAATTTCTTGAAAAAGAACACCAAATTACCCTTAAAGACAAGACTGACTTGATTCAGAAGGTCTATACTCTTGAAAAAGAAGTAAGAATGTTTAGTAACACCAGCTACCTAGATGAATTAGTTAGAAAGTATGGATCAAATTCTAGTAGATCTGGGATAGGACATGTTGACACACCAGCTGGTCCTTTAGCTGTTGGTACAATGGCTAGTGCAGTGTTTGAGCCAATACATTCTGAACCTAAAGAAAATTTACCTTCTACATCAAGTACTAAGGCTTATACAAATTTTGTAAAGCCTAGAAATATAGCTCCTAGAGTGAATGCTTTAAGGAATCAAATTCCTGTAAGAAGAAATCCTCCTCCTCTACCAAGATTCATACCCACATGTCACTTTTGTGGTGTGAGAGGTCACATTCGACCTAATTGTAATGCATTTAGGAGAGCTCCCCGAAATGGTTCATGGAACCAAAATCAAAGTCAAGGGACTCTTCAAAGGCAGATTCAGGTTCTAGCTGAAAAGTCTAGAATGTTGAGCGATGATGTTAATAGAATTGCTCAAATCTCTAGGACAAGGACTGGTCAATTTATTCCAAATGATTATTCAAGAGGAAATAATTTGACTTTTCAAAAAACTAGAACTGAACAAAACAGAAAAAGGTCAAGGAGGACAAAAAGGAAAAAGGTCTCTACTACACAGATTAATGATCAAAGATCTAAACAAAGTTTAAAGACTGTGTATGTGAGAAAGGAAGACCTTAAGTGCTTTGTCATTCATACTGCCTTGAAAGCCCAAAACACAGAAATGTGGTACTTCGACAGTGGGTGTTCTCGGCATATGACAGGTAACAAGTCCTTATTTATTCAATTTGAGGACTGTCCTGATGGGACTGTTACTTTTGGTGATGGAAGCAAGTCTTTAGTCAAAGGAAAGGGTATCATCGATTCACCAGGCATACCTAAATTGAAAGATGCCTTGTTTGTTGAAGGACTGAAAGCTAATTTAATTAGCATAAGTCAACTATGTGATGATAATCATGCTGTGCACTTTACCCAAAATAAATGCTTAGTCATTAATGGTAAAGGTAAGTGTGTTCTAGAAGGATTGAGAACCACTGACAATTGCTACGGCTTAACTCCCAGTCCTATTCCCTCAAATGTCTGTTATAAGACTAAAATTGAGGAGGTTGATTTGTGGCACCGAAGACTAGGTCACATGAACTTCAAAGACCTATGTAAAATCTCTAAGCAAGAGCTTGTGAGAGGTGTTCCCAAACTAGGAAAGCCTTCTACTGCTATGTGTGGGCCATGCCAAATTGGTAAACAAATTAGAACCCCACATAAGAAGACTTCAAGTATTGCTACTTCATATCCACTGGAATTAATTCATATGGACCTTATGGGTCCTACAAGAACTGAAAGTCTAGGTGGAAAGCGATACATCCTAGTCATGGTTGATGATTTCTCTAGAATGTCATGGGTGGCATTTATAAGAGAGAAATCCGATGCTTTTGACAATTTCAAAAGTATTTGCCTGAAAATTCAAAATGAGAAAAGATGCCCAATCACTCGAATTCGAAGTGATCATGGAAAGGAGTTTGAAAACTCTAAGTACAACGACTTTTGTGATGAGTCGGGTATCAAACATGAATTTTCTGCACCTATTACACCTCAGCAGAATGGTGTAGTAGAGAGGAAGAACAGGGTTCTCCAAGAGATGGCTAGAGTTATGCTTCATAGCAACAATCTAGCTTCTCATTTCTGGGCTGAGGCAGTTCACACTGCTTGCTATATAGTTAATAGAGTTTTTGTAAGACCTGGAACAAGGAAAACCCCATATGAGTTGTGGAATAACAAGAAACCTAGTGTCAAGTACTTTCGAGAATTCGGAAGTAAATGCTATATCCTTAAGGATAGAGAGCAACTGGGCAAATTTGAATCCCGGAGTGATGAAGGGATATTTCTTGGATATTCCACCAACAGTAGAGCTTATCGAGTGTATAACTTGAGAACCTCTACAATTATGGAGTCCATAAATGTAGTTGTGGATGACTCCGGTGTTGAAAATGTGCAATGTGAGGATGATGAAAGTGCTGAAAATGAAAATGTTGAAATTATTTCAACTCCACCTATTGATAAGCAAACATCTCCATTAAAACCTACACATCCTAGGGTCATGAGTCCTCACACCTCCACTGATATAATTGGTGATGTTGAAAGTGGAGTGAGAACGAGGAAACAAATTGAAAATGAAGTTAGCTACATTTGCTATACTTCATCTTTTGAACCCAAGAATGTAGCTGAAGCTCTTGCAGATGATAATTGGATAAATGCAATGCAAGAAGAGTTACTTCAGTTTACTAGGAATGATGTTTGATATTTAGTACCTAGGCCTAACAATACAAATGTGATAGGAACCAAATGGATTTTCAAGAACAAATCTGATGAAAAATGTACTATCATAAGAAATAAGGCTAGGTTAGTTGCACAAGGATACACCCAAATTGAAGGTATTGACTTCGATGAAACTTTTGCTCCTGTCGCCAGGCTAGAATCAATAAGAATTCTTCTAGCTGTGGCTTGCCATATGAAATTTAAACTTTTTCAAATGGATGTTAAGAGTGCCTTTCTGAATGGCATTCTACATGAGGAAGTCTATGTGGAACAACCAAAAGGGTTTGAAGATCCACATCACCTTGATCAAGTATATCGGCTAAAAAGGGCCCTCTATGGTTTAAAGCAAGCTCCAAGAGCTTGGTATGAGAGGCTGACTACTTATCTCTTGGAAAACGGATTTTCGAGAGGGGGAGTAGACAGAACCCTTTTCATAAAGAATGTGAAAGGTGATATTGTCATCGCCCAGATATATGTTGATGACATTGTATTTGGTTCCACATTAGACTTACATGCTCATTCATTTGCTGAACAAATGAAAAATGAATTTGAAATGAGCATGGTTGGTGAGCTAAGTTTCTTCCTTGGTCTTCAGATCAAGCAATTGGATTCTGGGATCTCAGTATCTCAAATCAAATATGCAAAAAATCTAGTGAAGAAATTTGGAATGAGTTCTGCTAAGCATGCTAGGACTCCTATGAGTACTACTATAAAGCTTAGTAAAGATACTTCAGGGAAGGATGTCGATCAGACTAATTATAGAAGCATGATTGGTAGTTTGCTCTACCTAACTGCTACTAGACCCGACATAGCCTTTAGTGTTGGAGCATGTGCCCGTTATCAAGCAAATCCCAAAGAGTCTCACTTAGTTGCTGTCAAGCGTATCATTCGCTATGTGAGTGGAATTATTTCCTTAGGCCTCTGGTATTCTTTCGATACCAATGTCATTGTCGTGGGGTATTCTGATGCTGATTGGGCTGGAAATACTGATGATAGGAAGAGCACCTCCGGCGGGTGTTTCTATATTGGAAACTGTTTAGTTGCTTGGCTTAGCAAAAAGCAGAATTCCATTTCCTTATCTACAGCCGAGGCTGAGTATATAGCAGCTGGTAGTTGTTGCACCCAACTTCTGTGGATGAAACAGATGTTGAAGTATTATGGGATTAATCAAAGCACTATGATTGTGTATTGTGATAACACAAGTGCAATCAATATTTCCAAAAATCCCGTACAACACTCTCACACAAAGCATATAGACATTAGGCATCACTTCATCCGTGATCTTGTTGAGCAAAAAGTTGTGTCTATTGAGTATGTCCAAACAGAGAATCAATATGCGGACATTCTCACAAAACCTTTAGATTCCCTTAGGTTTGAACTCCTTAGGAAATCCATCGGTTTGTGTGGAGTTGAGTAATGGTGTACTTGTTTCATAGCCTATGTGTTCTTCATGTTCTATTTAAGTCATAGAGCTATTTTTATTGTTATTTTTTTTAAGTAATAAAAATCCAAAAACATTCAAAAAATTGAGAAATATTGCAAAAAAAAAATAATGTGTTTGTATGACCTTATTTATCCTATCTTTTTGCTTAATGTTATTTCCTTGAAATCATATTTAACCATATAATCCAAGGATAAATATTTCATAGGATTGAATAAAATAGGATAGTTCAATTGTTGGTTTGATCTTGTGATTGAATTTGGTCATGCTAATTAACCTCAGTTAGAGTTGAGCATACAATGATGTTCTAATTTGCACATGCACTCTGACTGATTCTTTAGATGGTTTTAGTTCCTATTTAAAAGTTCTGATATTATACCATATGGTTCCCTAGATTAATCAAATCTAGAATAACCAATGTCATAAAAAATTCCATAAGGTGAGCCCCCTAGTTATAAAAATAATTGACATGGAGAGGACTACCTGTGAGTTTGTGTGATAGCTACTAGTGAATGCAAACAGTGAGTAATGGCTACCTAGACAAACAGTAGGTATCTATATGGATTGCTAGTGTGAAAGCCCCTACTGTCATTAGAAAGAGCTACCTTCTCACTTGAGTGAAAGTCATCAGTGTGCTAGTGTCTATATATGTGTACTCCAAAAAGAATTTTCATAATGAGTACAATTTGACTGAAAAAGAAATGAAATAAATTTATTAGTCAAATATGGGGTAAAAATTGCTCATCAGATAAATATGGATGATTATTGGTTTTAAAACTAGTTTTTGAAAATTTTAGAGTCCCATTTGAAATATAATGTCAAAATCTAGATTAAGGAAGGAAACCAATTCAAAGAGTCAAGTAATGAATTTTGATTTCATACTCACATTACTTCTAATTGTATCTTGACTCTGATTGTGAATTTGATGCAAATACCATATTTAATCACCAGTGAAAATCAATTAATGTTTACATAATCCTTGTTTATGCCTATACTTGATATATCAATTCTTGGGTGATTATTATTTATGATTTTTATGAAATCACATGTTGCATATTTTTTTTGGTCAGTTGGTCATTTTGAGGTGAAGATGTATTTTCAATGTTCCATTGGTTGAGGGGGAGAAAAGGTTTTAACAGTAAAAATTTTTGAAAAGTTTTCAGACCACCGATCGCTCGGTGCTAAAGACCGATCGATCGGTCTTTCGTGAACAGAGTTATAAAACCCTCATTTCTATTTTTTTTGTTCACTTGTTCTCCGACCTCCAGAGAGATCCCTCGGTTCCTACTCCTCCAAATCCTCCATACGGTCATTCCTTTCTATTCTAAAGGTTTCCCAAGCATCTGAAAGGTAAGATTTGTGCATTTTCTTCGATTTAGATTGATTTTCTCGTCTAGGGCATCGTTTTCTTGCATTTTCTTCCATGGCTTTCGTTTTATCGTTAATCCTTCTTGCCTATCTCATGTCTGGCGTTCCCAAACGTCGGAGGTTGGTCCTCAACAACCAAGAGGATCCTCCTCAAGATGAGGAAAACCTAGAGCCATTTACTTTCACTCCAATAGGGCAAGGTATTTCCATTGGGGACAGGCCAACTCGTAGAATGATTGATTCTACTACAGAGAATCGCCAAAAGGCTTTGGCTGATAAAACTGGTAAAAACAAGGGTAAAGCCTCTTCTTCACATGCCAGTCGATCATCTTCTTTCATTAATCCTTTGGCTGCTCAACTTTACCGTGAATATTTTAGCAAGAAGGCTATCATGGTTGAGCGAGGAATTCAAATTTCCGACTTTGATGATTATCACCTTCCTAAACTCATTGCCGATCGTCAATGGGAAGGTATTCTCCATCTATCATGTCCAGCTCCTATTCAGTTGGTTCAGGAATTTTATTCCAATTTTTCTGATATTAACTTGAAAACTTGGTCTTTCAAAACTAGAGCTTTAGAAAAATCTGTGGTAATTAATCCTGATTTGATTGCTGCTATTCTTGGTTGTCCTCGAGTTCCAAATGCTTATTATCCTTATAGATATAAGACTGATGAGGATAAAGAAACCATGGAACAAGTTGTTACCTTTCTAAGTGGCACTCCTTCAGTTTGGGTTGGTTCTCTCATTGAAGTGTCTAAACTCACTAGGGATGCAAGACTTGTAAACCTAGTCATGAGTGCCAATATCCACCCAAAGGTTCATACTGCGGACCTTAGGGAAGAAAGAGCTCGTTTTCTATTCAGTCTTCTTCGTGGGCATGATATTGATCTTGCAGCACATTTTATCGATTTGATGATCCAAGCTCATCGATTTGACACTGTAGTTGGAGCCCTTCCTTTTGGATCTCTTATCACTAAACTTCTTGGTTTACAAGGGGTATTTGCACCTCCTGGTGCTCCTACTAGAGTACCGAAGGGTCTAATCAATAAAAAGACCCTATCTCAGAGTTTCTCATATGCCTCAGTTCGAGATACAGAGGGAGCAGAAGTTGGTGCTGGGTCATCTCGTCCTCCTCCGACCACTATGGATGATCTTGGGAGGATGATGCGAGAGATGCAGATGGATCTCCGGACTCATATTTCTTCATACGAGGAGTTTACTACAGAGGTTCGTGGTAGACTTGGATCTCTCGATGCAGCCGTGCTAGGAGTACAGAGAGATGTTCGAGATTTTCGAGCTTACTATGAGTCACAGCTCACTTCTGATGATGAGCAGGAGTGATAGTTCATGATAGGAGTTAGGAGTTTATCTTAGTCGAGTGACAGATTTTATTTAACATTTTGATGTATTTTGTCTTGGTTGTACTTAGTACAAACCTACTTGGATATTATTGACTTGTTATGGATGTATACTTTTGAATGGGTTATCCTCATTATTTTCTATCTCGTCTCATTTTAATGGTTTATGCATTCCTTTTCTAATCCACCTTTGGCATTTCGAGCCAAAAAGGGGGAGAATGTGTTGATAAGATAATGTGTTGATAGTTGATAGTATTATTTGATTTTGGAATACTAACCTGTTATGGATTGTGGAATTGTGAATGGTTGTGAATGGTTATACATATTTTCATTCTTATCCTATATTTTATTTCCCATGCTTCACAGGTTTTTGATTTAGCATGTGCAGGCAAACAGGTTCTAAGTTTGGTAAATCATGACAAGTTAACATGTCAAAAGTCATGTAATTATTTTTGAGTCATGTAAAGGTCAATTTTCCATTTTTGAATCAATTGGGAAAATTTGAACCTAGTACATGAATTAGTCTTGTTTTGTCCCGGAATTGCCAAAGGGGGAGATTGTAAATCCCTAAATAGGTGTTGGCAAATTCCGTGATCATTAGATAGGTCAGTTGAGTCGAGTCGTCGAGTCATGTTTAACTTTTCAGAAGAGAAGAGCTAAAGCTTAAAGAAGATTGAAGAAAGTGAAGGAAAAAGCTTCTACTCCGGATCTAGACAGGTAATGGACTTAGAGACCCTACCTAGGTTGGATTTGACTTAGATAACCCTAAAAATACCTAGGAGGATAGTTTTAAGCCTACCAAAGATATTTGATCTTAGTTGAATCAAATAAAAATAAAATGAAAATGGTTTTGGCAAAAATTCTGTCTCAACCGATCGCTCGGTATTGCGACCGATCGATCGGTGGCTATCGACTGGACCAAATTTTTGTATGGGGAAATTTTCCAGAGAGATGATTTATGACCGAGCGATCGGTCATTAGAACCGATTGATCCGTTTTGAACCGAGCGATCGGTAGTGAGCACCGATCGATCGGTCCCCGTAAAAAGAATTTTTCTTTTTCTGGATTCTTTTTTTAACCCTATATAAACAACTTTTGAGATACCTAATTCGTGTCTTTGATATTTTTGAAAGAGTAGAGGTCTGAGAAACTCTTCTAGGGTTTTTCTTATTGCTTTTATTAGATCTTTGTTGATCCCTCCTCTTTCTTAGATCCTAGAGAATGCAAGTATAGATCTAAATCTTTGATCTTGCATTGTGTGATCTCAGATCTGTATGAGATCCCTCTAGGGTTTGAAATTTACTAAATTGATTCACAACCCTACACCTTATGTGTGTGTCCGGTGTTTGATCCGGAGCCTTCGTGGAAGGAGATCGATCGTGTGTGATCGTGGATTTGAAGTTGCTTGAAAAGATTTGGTCGGTGTGGAACCGAAGCTGCTAAGGCGGAGATCGAACCTGCTGGTTCGTGGAAATCAAGAGTAAGAGTCTATACCTAGGAACGTAGTTTCTGTTTTGGTAAGGTCTTATCTTGTACTTGATATCTTTTCATAGTGAAGTTTATTGCTGGACAAGGTCCCGTGGTTTTTTCCCGTTAGGGTTTTCCACGTAAAAATCTTCTGTGTTTGATTTGTGTGGATTGTCTGATTGAATTAATCATTGATTTCTAAACATATTAATTGAAAAATTAAAATTGGTTAGAAATTATTAGATAGACCTATTCACCCCCCCTCTAGGTCTTAGAGATCATTGATCTGGATAAATTTCAAACTTATTATTCTCGGTTGTCATATGATCAAGTAGGAATATGCCCCCATGCTAGTTGATACTCCCTATCAGGCCATACACATTCCTATCTACTATAGAAATAAAACACTAGGAGTTTAATTTAGACTGAATTATGTCCGATTCCTGTTAGAGAGACAAGACTCAGGCTAATGAATTCCTAGTCTTATTGATAATGGAAGGTCATAGGGCAACATTATCCCGTAGGATAGATTAGCCCATTTAATTCACTTAATATTTTTCTTGAGGGAAAACAGAATATTATGAACAAATTATACATCTAATGCATATATCAAAAGTATTCACAATATTTATCATTGCATCACATGCATTGAATAATATACAAATATCATCACATGATAATAAATCAAATTTCGTTTTAATTAGATCAAACTAATTCCAATGAACTCCCACTATCCCTAGAAATCTTAATGGATCTAATCCAATGGTACAAAGGTTATTTTTTAACATCAGTGGGCTTTATGTAGCACCCCGGACTTTTTCATCCTTAATGAATAGCACCTTCGTAGCTAATTGACCGTTTTTGTAGTCTAATTAATAAATAAGGGAGAAATTGAAAATTCCAAAATGTCAGAAATGTTCGTTTTCGAAAGACGGATCCAACACAAGTTGAATCGTCGAAATCCGGCGAGCGATTCAAAAGATATGGTCAAAACAGTCCAGACATACAGAGCACCGATCGCTCGGTCCAGTCAGCGATCGATCGGTCCATAACCGATCGATCGGTAGCTATCGTACGGTTAGAAATTTTGTATGGGGAAATTTTCCAGAGAGTGAGTTTTTGACCGATCAATCGGTCATAAACACCGATCGCTCGGTAGGCAACCGATCGATCGGTCATAACCACCGATCGCTCGGTCTTCGCGTTTTTGCAGAAAATTTAGTAAGGGCGTTTTCATCTTTTGGGTGTTAAACCCTTACCCATAAGGGTTTGCTCGACCCTTTGAGCCCTCATTCACAACCCTTAGACATTTTGAGAGATAGAGAGAGAAGAGGAGAAAGCTCTAACCTAGGGTTTGGTATTGAGGAAGAAATCAAAGGGGTGGACCATCCTAGGTCGTCCTCAAACTTGGATTTGCTTCAAGTTCAAGGCTCAAGCTCGTGTGGGAGCCACTCTCCAAGCTAGGGCAGCCATCTCACGTATGTTTTGAAAGGGGTTTCTTCCCCAACTCAAGTGTCCTTCAAGCAAAGGTGTTCCTCTTTCAAGTTGGAGCTTCAATCAAGGTTTCTAACAAGGATCAAGCCTTGATCTAAGGTTAGTACACTCTACTAACTTACCCTAGCAATAAATCTAGGTTTTTCCTTATGAAATATGATTCTTGTTAGTATGTTTTATTCCTTGCAAAATGTGTCATCTATAATAAATATAAACAAGATAAAGAAAGGGTAGGGATGCTTGGATGGAGGTTGGATACGGCGATTGGATGCCGAATGTGTGATGTATGATGTGTGGGTTGTGGATTGGAAAATGGAGGATGGGCATAGTACAAATAACAAACTTACCATTGTGTGATTGAATGGAAAATATGCATTTAAAAGAAGGAGATAAACTACTAAGGAATAATGTATGAAAGTGTTTGACAAAATACCTAAACTATGAATAAATGATCTCAATGAAGAATATAGAAATGGGTTTTATGCATGCGTTCTTATAAATGATAAATTGATCAAATGTTATGCAAACTACTTATGTTACCTATGTTCATATCATGAATTGAATTATAATGTCATATCTTGGTTATTCCCATTATCATGATTGTCACTATGGACACGTACACGAGCACGCATGATAGCATGAACCGTGATTTCAAGAGCATGTGCATATAATAAACAACAAGAAAATATTGCATGTCAAGGAGGTTGGTAGCCCAGGGAGGATTCGGGTACTAACCTCTAGCTCACAAGATAACCCCTAAAACACCTATTGTCAAGGAGGTTGGTAGCCCAGGGACATTCGGGTACTAGCCTCTGGCTCACAAGAAAACTAAACAAGTAATAAAAATCACCTATTGTCAAGGAGGTTGGTAGCCCAGGGACATTCGGGTACTAACCTCTGGCTCACAAGAAAACCATGCATTTCATAACAAGGAGGTTGGTAGCCCAGGGACATTCGGGTGCTAGCCTCTGGCTCACAAGTGCATTGCATATCAAGGAGGTTGGCAGCCCAGGGAGATTCGGGTGCTAGCCTCTGGCTCACAAGTTACAAGATGGAGGTTTACAAGATGATGATCATGCATTCATGCATGCACGCATACATGATTTCTACGAGGCATACCGGGACATGACAGGGGTTTTCAAGCATGAGTTTTATCGGCGTTTTCGCATTCATGTACGCACGTCAGGATGCTTGTATTGTGTCATGCCCTATACTGTTTCTTTGTGATGTTTCTATTACTGCTTGTATGATATTACTATTGTGTGTTTTATTATTGTTATGGTCTGCTAGTAGCTTGTACTCGCTGAGTATTCCATGCTCAGCCGTACTTTCATGTCGGCAGGTACTGAGGGAGCCCTCGACCCGGAGCCTTGGGTCGAGGAAGAGTATATAGAGGAGAGAGAGCCTGCTATTCCATTACATTCTCAGGCGGACCGAGACCTCGATGCATGGCCATACCTCGATTACTGTTGAGGGGAGAGTATGAGAGGGTCTTGTGTATTTTGATATTTTGATAGGTGGGCCTGTCGACCTTAGACTTAGACATGTCTTGTATTTATGTTAACTTGGAATACTATTTTAGATCATCAGAAGAAATGAAAATTTGTTTACGTTTCCGCATATATGATAGCTTCCGCGCTCTAATTATCGTTGTTAGTATTGTATTTTATCTTGTGTATTACAGGATGGTTTGATAGGTACGCAGTGTGACACCTAAAATATCCCTAAACTCCTAGGGGGTATTTCGGGGCGTTACAGAGTGGTATCAGAGCTCTAGGCATTAGAGTCCCTAGGGTCACTTAGATGATTGTACAAGGTATTAGAATCACCTTAGAGAGTTGTATTCCAAGTATAGACTAACAAGTTAGTCTTAGTCAAAATGGGTTGAACTTCAACCGAACATAGAGTCCTACGCTAGGAACACGGATTGTATGTTATGCTATTGTGTTAGATACCATATGTGCATTAATTGAGTTGTGCTTATTAAGTATGCTTGATGAATATGTATTGAGCGAATTGCGAAATTTGTACTAATTGTGTATCCAAGTTAGACTCATGTTGTATTGTCTTTCTCAGGAGAAATCATGAGACGCAATACCCGGGGTCGCGGGTACAACACGAGGGGTAATGGAGGTGATGCTCCATCGGGTGATGATCAACCCGACTTTGCCCAAGCATTCGCATCCATAGCCGAGACTTTGGCTATGTTGGCGGCAAGGCAACCGGCCACTCCGCCTAATGCGGCACTCATACCGGCTCCTCCTAACCGAGCCCAAGCCGGGATAGAAGCTTTTCGGAGGATGAGGCCTCCAACTTTTTGTGGTAGCATTGATCAACTTGTTGCCGAGGGTTGGATCCGGCTACTTGAGAAGATATTCTCGGTATTAGCACCTACTGAAGTGGAAAGGGTCACATGGGCCGCCTTTATGCTTGAAGGTGAGGCCGATCATTGGTGGAAGTCTGCACTTCGGACCCGAGAGTTGACCCGGCAAGGTCAAGATTGGACTTGGGAGGAATTCTTGGAGGTTTTCAACAAGAAGTACTTCCCAGTCGGGATGAAAGAAAAGATGGAAGTCGAATTCATTACCTTGGAGCAAGGTAATATGTCCGTAGCGGCTTATGAAGCCAAATTTTCGGAGCTATCTCGATTTGCTCCACACATGATAGCGACCGAGGCTATGAAGGCCCGGAAATTCGAGAGGGGGTTGAAGGCCTATCTCAAGGACCGAGTCTCGATGTTTAGACATGAGACATATTCCGAAGTGGTTGATAAAGCACTATTGGCCGAGTCAAACTCCGAGGAGTTCTTCAAAAGGAGAGGAATGGAAAAAGGACAGTCGAGTAGTTCAGGGGAGAAAAGAGCAAGGATGAGCTTATATCAGTCTGCAGGGCCGGCTCAGTCACAGAGGATGTATTCAGCACCACAGGCTCCCCGCTCTTTTGCTCCACCGGCTTTTCGCCCGGCTACCTCATATGCTCCTCGCCCCGCAGTTACTCAGGCTACGGGATATGCTCCTTCCTCCTATTTGCATGATATTTGCACTCTTTGTGGGAGGAGGCATCCAGCGGGAGAATGCCGGAGAGTTTCAGGAAGTTGCTTCCATTGTGGTGACCAAGGCCACATGGTCAGAGATTGTCCCCGGCGTCAATTGCCAACTCAGTCTTCAGGGAGCAGGCCCCCGGTTAGGCAGACATCTCAGCCTAGCTCTTCTCAGGCTTCGAGGGCCTCACAGTCTACCCGGCCTCCTCGCCCAGCCACACAGGGCCGAGTCTTTGCCTTATCCGAGAGAGACGCACGTGCATCCGACGATGTCGTGCAAGGTACGCAAAAATTCTAGAGTCTAAGTTGTGTAAAATTTCTATGATTTATTATGTGATTATTTATACTAAGGGTTACCTATATATGATGCTTGTTGTTGTTTGAAATCTACTAATAGTAACTACTTAATCGCACAGGCGCTTTGTTAGTGAACGAGTGTCTCGCCCGAGTGTTGATCGATACAGGATCCACTCACTCCTTTGTGTCGCCTAGTTTCGCAAAGGGATTTTTGATTGAGGCTACTCCGTTAAAGCAGGAGTTGACCATTGCAACTCCACTCGGCAAGTCAGTTGATACGGACAAGATATTCGGGGATAGTGTGGTTCAAGTGGGGGAGAATGAACTGTTAGCCGATCTCATCGTCCTAGATTTTCAAGACTTGGATTTTGATGTCATCTTAGGGATGGATTGGTTGTCAAACCATCACGGGCATGTTGCGTGTTTTGAGAAGATGGTGAATTTCAAGCCGGAAGGGGGTAAGCCTTTTCACTTCCGAGGATTTAGAGAGAGGGACATTGCTCGCCTCGCAGCCTTGAGTGTAACAAACCTAGAAGCACAAAACTCCTCGGCCATTCCGGTCGTGAGTGATTTCTTGGACGTGTTTCCGGAGGAACTTCCCGGGTTACCTCCGAATCGGGAGATTGAGTTCGCTATAGAGCTTACTCCGGGCACCGTTCCGATTTCAAGAGCCCCATATAGAATGGCCCCGATAGAGCTTAAAGAATTGAAGAAACAAATTGAGGAGTTACAACAACTTGGTTTCATCCAACCAAGTGTGTCACCGTGGGGAGCTCCGGTCCTTTTTGTAAAGAAGAAAGACGGGTCGATGAGAATGTGTATAGACTACCGTCAGTTGAACAAGGTAACTATCAAGAATCGTTATCCCTTGCCAAGGATCGATGACTTGTTCGACCAACTGAAGGGAGCGAGATTCTTCTCCAAAATTGATCTTAGATCGGGGTATCATCAATTAAGGATCAAGGCGGAAGATGTTCCGAAGACGGCTTTTAGGACTCGGTATGGGCATTACGAGTTCCTTGTCATGCCTTTTGGGCTGACGAATGCACCGGCGGTATTATTGGATTTGATGAACCGGGTGTTCCGATCTTACTTGGATCGATGCGTGATTGTATTCATTGATGACATTTTGGTGTATTCCCAGACACGGGAAGATCACGCACGAGACCTCCGCCTTGCTCTGGAGATGTTGAGAGAGCATAGGCTATATGCCAAATTGAGTAAGTGCGAGTTCTAGTTAGAGAAGGTCGCATTTCTTGGACACGTGGTGTCGGTCGAGGGCATTTCTGTAGATCCAGCCAAGGTTGAGGCAGTCATGAGTTGGGAGAGGCCCAAGAGCGTCACGGAGATACGTAGTTTCCTCGGATTGGCAAGCTACTACCGGAGATTTGTGGAGGGATTCTCCAGTTTGGCTGCACCTCTCACCTACTTGACAAGGAAAAATGCAAAGTTCAGTTGGAGTGACCGATGTGAAGTAAGTTTCCAAGAGTTGAAGAAACGCCTCACCACAGCCCCTGTCCTTACTGTGCCATCTGGACCTTTTGGGTATGAGGTGTACAGTGATGCCTCGCATGTTGGACTCGGGTGTGTCCTAATGCAACACAAGAAGGTCATTGCCTATGCATCAAGGCAGTTGAAAGAGCATGAAAAGAACTACCCCACTCACGACTTGGAGCTTGCGGCGGTCGTGTTTGCACTCAAAATTTGGCGACATTATCTGTACGGGGTGGAGTTCTATGTGTACACGGACCACAAGAGCCTCAAGTACCTCTTTTCCTAAAAAGAGCTCAATTTGCGACAACGGCGTTGGATTGAGTTCTTAAAAGACTATGAGTGCACGATCCAATATCACCCGGGAAAAGAAAATGTGGTGGCAGACGCTTTGAGTAGGAAACCATCGGGGTTGTTGGCTCACATGTTGGTGCGGGAATGGAGACTGTTAGACGATTTGGCAAATCTAGACATCAGTGTGAACGATTCTGTCCGTAGTCCGGTTTTGGCAAATGTTACAGTTCGGCCGTACCTTATAGACTTGATCCAGGAGTATCAAGCCACGGACACTGACTTGTTGGCTTTCCGGGATAAGGAAGTGGCCAAGGGTAGTACGGACTTCTCTCTCACTAGCCGAGGTGCTATTACATTCAAGGGAAGGCTTTGTGTCCCAGCCAATGCAGACTTTCGGAGAGAGATTATGGACGAAGCTCACCGGTATAAGTATACAGTGCATCCAGGGGGGACAAAGATGTACCGGAACCTCAAGAGTCACTTTTGGTGGCGAAACATGAAGAGGGAGGTTGCGGAGTATGTGGCACGGTGTTTGGTGTGCCAACAGGTGAAAGCGTTGCATTTGAGACCGGCGGGTCTTTTGCAGTCTCTCCCTATTCCCGAGTGGAAATGGGAACATATCTCTATGGACTTCATCGTGGGGTTGCCGAAGACGGTTAGGAAGACCGATGCTATATGGGTAGTCGTTGATAGACTCACGAAGTCCGCTCATTTCTTACCGTACCGGACTACATTCAACTCCAATCAGTTAGCGGAGCTATACATCAAGGAAATAGTCCGATTACACGGGGTGCCAGCGAGTATTGTGTCGGATAGAGACCCAAGATTCACATCCAGGTTTTGGAAAAGTTTTCAAGGTGCAATGGGCTCCCGATTAGACTTTAGCACAGCTTTCCACCCACAGACCGACGGGCAAACCGAGAGGGTGAATCAGGTTATTGAAGATATGCTCTGAGCATGTATGCTAGACTTCAAGGGGAGTTGGGAAGATCACCTACCTTTGGTGGAATTCGCTTACAACAATAGTTATCAAGAGAGCATACAAATGGTGCCTTTCGAGGCTTTGTACGGAAGGAGTTGTAGATCCCCGTTGTATTGGGATGAAGTGGGAGAAAGAAAGATTTTGGGCCCCGAGTTAATTGAACAAACCGTGGATAGGGTCAAGCTTATCCGGGAGAGGTTAAAGACCGCACAAGATAGACAGAAAAGCTATGCCGACAACCGAATGAGGGATCTTGAATTCCGAGTCGGTGATTTTGTGTTTGTAAGGATTTCACCGACCAAAGGTGTTATGCGATTCGGGAAGAGAGGCAAGCTTAGCCCGAGATATGTGGGTCCGTTCGAGATCATTGCTCGAGTTGGTGAGGTAGCTTACCGGGTTGCTTTACCCGCTCATATGGCGGCGGTCCACAACGTGTTTCACATCTCCATGCTCCGGAAGTATATCTCGGATCCTTCTCATGTCATCGAGCTTGATCCGATAGAGATCCGAGAGGACCTCACTTTAGTTGAGAAGCCGGTTCATATTTTGGATAGGATAGATCAAGTGCTTTGCAACAAGACTATTCGGCTAGTCCTCGTGCAATGGCAACATCATGCACGAGAAGAAGCCACGTGGGAGCGTGAAGCCGAAGTCAAAGCAAAGTATCCCGAGTTGTTTGAATAGACTTGTGCATATGGCTTGTAATTTTTTTTTGATTTTGTGCATGTATGTATCGTCCAAATTTCGGGGATGAAATTTTTGTAAGGGGGGGAGAATGTAGCACCCCGGACTTTTTCATCCTTAATGAATAGCACCTTCGTAGCTAATTGACCGTTTTTGTAGTCTAATTAATAAATAAGGGAGAAATCGGAAATTCCAAAATGTCAGAAATGTTCATTTTCGAAAGACGGATCCAACGCAAGTTAAATCGTCGAAATCCGGCGAGCGAGTCAAAAGATATGGTCAAAACAGTCCAGACATACAGAGCACCGATCGCTCGGTCCAGTCAGCGATCGATCGGTCCATAACCGATCGATCGGTAGCTATCGCACGGTCAGAAATTTTGTATGGGGAAATTTTCCAGAAAGTGAGTTTTTGACCGATCAATCGGTCATAAACACCGATCGCTCGGTAGGCAACCGATCGATCGGTCATAACCACCGATCGCTCGGTCTTCGCGTTTTTGCAGAAATTTCAGTAAGGGCGTTTTCGTCTTTTGGGTGTTAAACCCTTACCCATAAGGGTTTGCTCGACCCTTTGAGCCCTCATTCACAACCCTTAGATATTTTGAGAGATAGAGAGAGAAGAGGAGAAAGCTCTAACCTAGGGTTTGGTATTGAGGAAGAAATCAAAGGGGTGGACCATCCTAGGTCGTCCTCAAACTTGGATTTGCTTCAAGTTCAAGGCTCAAGCTCGTGTGGGAGCCACTCTCCAAGCTAGGGCAGCCATCTCACGTACGTTTTGAAAGGGGTTTCTTCCCCAACTCAAGTCTCCTTCAAGCAAAGGTGTTCCTCTTTCAAGTTGGAGCTTCAATCAAGGTTTCTAACAAGGATCAAGCCTTGATCTAAGGTTAGTACACCCTACTAACTTACCCTAGCAATAAATCTAGGTTTTCCCTTATGAAATATGATTCTTGTTAGTATGTTTTATTCCTTGCAAAATGTGTCATCTATAATAAATATAAACAAGATAAAGAAAGGGTAGGGATGCTTGGATGGAGGTTGGATACGGCGATTGGATGCCGAATGTGTGATGTATGATGTGTGGGTTGTGGATTGGAAAATGGAGGATGGGCATAGTACAAATAACAAACTTACTATTGTGTGATTGAATGGAAAATATGCATTTAAAAGAAGAAGATAAACTACTAAGGAATAATGTATGAAAGTGTTTGACAAAATACCTAAACTATGAATAAATGATCTCAATGAAGAATATAGAAATGGGTTTTATGCATGCGTTCTTATAAATGATAAATTGATCAAATGTTATGCAAACTACTTATGTTACCTATGTTCATATCATGAATTGAATTATAATGTCATATCTTGGTTATTCCCATTATCATGATTGTCACTATGGACACGTACACGAGCACGCATGATAGCATGAACCGTGATTTCAAGAGCATGTGCATATAATAAACAACAAGAAAATATTGCATGTCAAGGAGGTTGGTAGCCCAGGGAGGATTCGGGTACTAACCTCTGGCTCACAAGATAACCCCTAAAACACCTATTGTCAAGGAGGTTGGTAGCCCAGGGACATTCGGGTACTAGCCTCTAGCTCACAAGAAAACTAAACAAGTAATAAAAATCACCTATTGTCAAGGAGGTTGGTAGCCCAGGGACATTCGGGTACTAACCTCTGGCTCACAAGAAAACCATGCATTTCATAACAAGGAGGTTGGTAGCCCAGGGACATTCGGGTGCTAGCCTCTGGCTCACAAGTGCATTGCATATCAAGGAGGTTGGCAGCCCAGGGAGATTCGGGTGCTAGCCTCTGGCTCACAAGTTACAAGATGGAGGTTTACAAGATGATGATCATGCATTCATGCATGCACGCATACATGATTTCTACGAGGCATACCGGGACATGACAGGGGTTTTCAAGCATGAGTTTTATCGGCGTTTTCGCATTCATGTATGCACGTCAGGATGCTTGTATTGTGTCATGCCCTATACTGTTTCTTTGTGATGTTTCTATTACTGCTTGTATGATATTACTATTGTGTGTTTTATTATTGTTATGGTCTACTAGTAGCTTGTACTCGCTGAGTATTCCATGCTCAGCCGTACTTTCATGTCGGCAGGTACTGAGGGAGCCCTCGACCCGGAGCCTTGGGTCGAGGAAGAGTATATAGAGGAAAGAGAGCCGGCTATTCCATTACAGTCTCAGGCGGACCGAGACCTCGATGTGTGGCCATACCTCGATTACTGTTGAGGGGAGAGTATGAGAGGGTCTTGTGTATTTTGATATTTTGATAGGTGGGCCTGTCCACCTTAGACTTAGACATGTCTTGTATTTATGTTAACTTGGAATACTATTTTGGATCATCAGAAGAAATGAAAATTTGTTTACGTTTCCGCATATATGATAGCTTCCGCGCTCTGATTATCGTTGTTAGTATTGTATTTTATCTTGTGCATTACAGGATGGTTTGATAGGTACGCAGTGTGACACCTAAAATATCCCTAAACTCCTAGGGGGTATTTCGGGGCGTTACACTTTAGATGGTTCCTTCATCCATATGATGGACCATTGGTCATACCAAGCACCATGGGCCCAGAATAACAATTATAAAGTGTCCATGTGCATTACTAAAGCTCATAAGTCAAAATGGACTATATTACCCTTTAATTCTCTATGAATTATTTTTAGCACATTAGGGTTCACTAACCCTAAGTTTAAAAGAAATTATGGGAGTCTTTAAACAACTTTTTAAGACCTCTACTAGGGTCTATAAGTGTTACTCAAGCACTTCTCATAATCGTGAATATTGTTAGCTTACATCTATGTCAATTAAGGCACAATTATCTCATAATCATATAAGTAACATATTCCACGTAAAAATTTCAACATGGACTAGATGCAAGGGCTATAATAATGTGTTTTATTTAAACACAAACTTTTTATGTTTGAACAAAACACATATTGTGGGGTTTGATCCAATTATCCAAAATTTGCACAAAAACGGTAATCACATTATCACAAGGATTATAGACTTTTCTAAGCAACTAAAAGCTATAACAAATCATCACATGAAATACATAATATAGCCGCACAATGGGTCCACATGATCATGCTATCTTAGAAATCCTACAACTACTCTTGTAGAACGCCTTCTAAGATTTATTCTCCATACGATCACCATCATCTTCGATCTTCAATATGATTTCTCCACAAAGAAAAATCAGCAACTCTTAATACTAAGATTACATCATATTCAAAATAAGAAACCTTGAGAAACCACCCAAAATAGGGTGCTCAAGGGGAGTACAACTCATAAGAAGAAAGAGAAGAGAATAGAGAGAGAAGAAGAAGGCATAATCATGTAACCCATCCACCATTCAACAAGAATATATATTAACAATTCATCAACTATGAATAATAATATGACATGACAAATTACTTAGAAAGTCCATAACCTTAACAAGGGTTTTGTTAACCTTAGGGAAACTCTTTCCCATATGGTAAAGGCCTCTATTAACATTTAATAGAAAAACCTTAGAGCAAAGAAAACAAGCATGACAAGAATGAATTCTTAGGGTTTTTAGATCATCGTTAAAAGAAAACAATTTTTCTTTAATGCTTGGAAAATCATTAAGAGAAACAATTTCTCTAAAATTTAATCTAACCCTAAAATTCATCCTCACATTCCTCAATTGATAAACAAATAGAAAACACCATATTAAATTCGGCTAGGCTAGGGATCTAATCTCTTCCATATTATTTCGATCTAATAACAATTAAAAGACCAAAATAAAAATCAGCAATTTACTAATTTTTAATATCACTTTATATTGATTCCAAAAATAAATTCAAAATCAATAATAGGTGAATTCAAAATTTTCCATAAAGGCCAACTGCTTTAGGGATTATTTGATTTAACAATTAAATAAAATAATACCCTAAACAATAGTATTAAATGTTCATAAAATAATTGATCTCTATCAATTAAAATTCACTTGAGATAAAACCCTATATCTCAACCAATGACATTTATGTAATTACTTGATTAACTATTAATCAAATAAAAACTTATAAATACTATGTAGCTGAAAATTTTGAGCACATGTAATTGATCCAAATCAACTACAATAATTATGGTATTATTCCCATTAACTTTTTAGGGAACTATAAAAGATATCATAATTAATATTTAATTAAATGATAGCCCGTGGACTCGAAGCAGATAATTAAACAATTTAATTAAATCTCAGCCCGTGCTCTCGAATCAAATAATTAAACTATTTAATTAATTGATAGCCCATTAAACGATTTAATAGCATCCCATGCTCTCAAATCAAATAATGGAATTTAGGAAAAATTTGAAAGCCTCTTAGAAAATTAATTTAGAAAACTCTTTTTCCCGCTTTAGATTTTCGACTCAAGTTTTGACCTTCAAAACGATTGATTCTGGAAAAAGTTTCTTCACGAAAGTTGTAGATATTTTCGACGGCTTTGAAACGATGTTCTAACAGACCTAAATCGGACTTACGGTCACAAAGTTATGGCCAAAATATCAAAACTGTATCGATTCATCTAATCAAATACAAATCCGAAAATCCATGAATCAATTTTAATCGAAATAAGCTTTAATCTCCAAGAACACTTAAGCAAGGGTGTCTAACACCATGAGATTTATTAATTAACATTTAATAAATAAAATCTCATTTATATATGCTAGCCAAAATATCAATGGGTATCTAAGTGATCTAAATCAAAGGGAAAACTTGTCCTGGGCTCTCAAAAATAAATTAAACACTTTAATTTAATATTCTAAAAGGATTTCCAAATCCTTGAAGGCTATAATCAATATTTAGATATCTCTAAATACCTATCCCTTATGAAAAGATGTTTTGAAAAAATCCAAAACCAAAATTAGTATCACATTAATTTATAAGGGTTTGATCTCTCCCTCAATAACTAGAGGACTCCCTTAGCCCTAATAAATGATTATCCAATAATCAAGAATCTAAAAGATTGATTCATTAGGATAACCAAAATTCATAGGGGAGGCATTCTTGATATAATTAAAATTTGATTATACCCTAAAATCAAAGAGAAGCATAGCCAAGGCTCTGATACCACTGAAAATATGCCTCTTTTTAATTTTAGAAACACAGTTCTTGGGGGGCATACATCGAATCCCAAGATCTGACTAAGATTCTAATTGATTTAATTCAATGAAGGTTAGAATAACATTCACCTTTGCGACTTTGAAATTGTTAAGTCAAATCCACGTTAGAATAGTACTCGCAAAACTTCACAAGTGTCAATTCTCCTGTCGATTCACACGAACCTTCTTTTTCCTTTAAAACTTTGTCTAATGGAAGCTAATGGCCCTTCCAAATTTCCAGCTCTAGGAATCTTGAATAAAAGATCCAATCATTATTGATCAAGAACCTTTCTTGATGAACAAGATGAATTCTTTCTTTTTCTCAAGATCCAATCAAGAAGACAAAAGAAGAGAGAGATGGGTGTGACCGTACACCTCAAGGAGAGAGAGGGGAGGGCGTGAGGTTTGAGGAGAGGGGAGAAGTTTCAAAATCTGGAAATTCTGGAAAATTCAAGAATGCCCAAAGCCTTGGACGTCCATCCCTTTTCTAGGCTTCATTGGTTGCTTGCAACCAAAGTTTCCTAATCCTTATCCAATAAGGATTTCTTAATTAATTTCCTATTTGGTTTCCCCATAATTAGTTAGGAATAATCAAAATAGAAATTAATCTCATCCATTAGTGTCCAACTAATCTTATCCTTATCCTAATCCAATTAGGATTTCTTGATTAGCAAGAAACTAATAGAATCCTTGTCCAACAAGGAATCTTTAATTAGTAACTAACTCTAACTAACTAACTAACCTTATCCAATAAGGATATTAGTTATTAGAAACTAATTAAATAAATAATAACAATTATTATTTCCTCCATGAAGTGGGCGTCCCACCCCACACACCGAAAGGGTTTCCAAAACCCTCTTGGTCACTTGAATTATTCTTTTATAATAATTCCCAATGGGTCCTACCCATTTGGTTTTTCACATCTAATGTGATTCCACCTTTTAGAGCTTCACTATACCATATAGTGATTACTTAGAGAAATTAATTAATTTAATTATATATTAAATTAAATACTTTAAGAAGGTCCTTGTGTGTGGGATCTAAAGGGATCTCCTATTTCCGGTTGTGGGACCAAGTACTTCACCTTTTTGGTTGAAGCATTGTTACTAGGAAACACCTTTCCTATACTCCATTAGGACTATAGAATTTTATCTATATCCCTAGACTTCCACCAATCACAATTAATCTCCATTAACACAATGTGATTAACCTTCAGAAATTATAGAATTACTTGTAAGTACCATCTCATAATATATTTACAAATAAATCCTTCCACATTCCGATATCACTTGTAAGCTTCCGGGATTGGAACAATTCCACTGTTTTAGTCCCTAGGTTATGAATAAAACTCTTTCTCATGATTACTTTTCATTGAACTGAACCTCCAAAACACTTTTGAAGAAACATTAGAAAAGAACTGACATATATATATATATATATACTTTTCCATATTAAAAATATCAACTTCGATAAAAACCATTTTACCGAAAAGCACCAGTACTGGATTTAACAGTTCAGTTCAACAAGTATCACCTTGAAATCATTATCTCCAATTAAGGAGTTATGGATTCCTTATTGAGTGTTTACACACTTCTCCAAACATTGTGTACATGACCCAACGTACCCGGAGTTAGTCCTGTGTATTGGACATTGCCGATTGGCACATCAAAGCCATATAGACAAATGTCTGAGAAGATGTTAACCTCTCAGGTCTAAGGACAATTTGTCAAATGGATAACCCTAATACAATCTGACAGTGTATTCCATAGGGTATCCACTAGTGAACCCGTTCAGTATTATGTACTTGCTACATATACTCACATGTTAGTCAAGAGTCACCACTCTCTGTGAATGAGATTCATCACACTATCTCGTAGAACTACACATGTGCAAGCCATGATGAAGTACGGCGCCCAACCAGTACTCTAGAGTCTCCGAACAATATTAGGTTTACAAGGAACCGGAAAATCATATCTCCTCACAACCTTTGCATGATTTTCCTACAATGTTACCTATAGAACTTTATGTCTACATAATACGAGACAATAATTAATATAAACACCTTTTATAGTTGGTTGTGTGAATATGATGTTTGTCTAATCAACATAGAAAAGTCTTTTATTGGCTTTCGAGGGCCTATATGTCCAACAACATTGGCCTAAACCTACATCATCCCTCCATTTACAAACGGGGGGCTGGATTTCTTTCCCGTTTCTTCTAATGCGTGTATTTCAATATATCTTCAGTTTCGGAGCTAGTTTCGAGTGAATCCGAGGCCGTATGCCAAAATCTATACTTGAATACTATACATTGGCCTAAACCTACATTGTCCCACCATTTCTAAACCGGGGGCCGGATTTTGATCCCGTTTCTTCTAACGTATGTATTTCAATTCATCCTAAGTGTTTGAATTGGCTTCGAACGAATCCAAGGCCATATGCCCGATATGGGCACCGACACGGCCGAAGTCCATACTTGGATACATATATTGGCCTAAACCTACATCGTCTCACCATTTCCAAACCTGGGGCCAGATTTTGTTCCCGTTACTTCTAACTCGTGTATTTCAATACATCTGAAATGTTTGAGCTGGTTTCCAGCGAATCCGGGACCGTATGCCCGATATGGGCACCGAGATGGCCGAAATCCATACTTGGATACTATACATTTGCCTAAACCCAGATCGTCCCACCATTTCAAGACCGGGTGCCGGATCTCGATCCCGTTTCTTCTAACGCATGTATTTATATATATGCAAAGTTTTTGAGTTGGTTTCGAGCGAATCCAAGGCCGTATGCCCAATATAGCCACCGAGACGGTCGAAATCCATACTTGGATACTATATATTAGCATAAACTTACATCGTCCCACCATTTCAGGACCGGGGAAGGATTTCCATCCTGTTTCTTCTATCGCGTGTATTTCAATACATCCAAAGTGTTTAAGTTGGTTTCGAGCGAATCCAAGGCCATATGCCCGATATGGGCACCGAGACGGCCGAAGTCCATACTTGGATACTATACATTGGCCTAAACCTACATCGTCCCACCATTTCCAAACCGGGGTCCAGATTTCATTACTGTAACTTCTAATGTGTGTATTTCAATACATCCTAAGTGTTTGAGTTGCTTTCGATCGAATCCGATGCCGTATGCCCGATATAGGTACCGAGACGGTAGAAATCCATACTTGGATACTATACATTGGCCTAAACCTCTATCGTCCCACCATTTCCAAACCATAGGCCGGATTTCATTCTCATTTCTTTTAATGCATATATTTCAATATATCCTAAGTTTTGGAGTTGGTTTCTAGCGAATCCGATGCCGTATGCCCGATATCGCCACCGTGACGGCCGAAATCCATACTTGGATAATATACATAGGCCTAAACCTACATCATCCCACAATTTCCAAACCGGGAGCCGGATTTCGATCCTGTTTCTTCTAACGTGTGTATTTCAATACATCCTAAGTTTTTGAGTTGGTTTCAATCGAATCCGAGGCCATAGGTCAGATATGACACTGAGACGGTCAAAAACATACTTGGATACTATACATTGGCCTAAACCTATATCGTCCCTCCATTTCCAAACCGGGGGCCAGATTTCTTTTCCGTTTCTTTTAATGCGTGTATTTCTATATATCATAAGTTTTTGAGCTGGTATCGACCGAATCCGTGGCCGTATGCTTGATATAGGCACCGAGACGGCCGAAATCCATACTTGGATACTATACATTGGCCTAGACCAACATTGTCACACTATTTTCAAATCGGGGGCCGCATTTCATTCACGTTACTTCTAACGCATGTATTTGAATACATCCTAAGTGTTTCAGCTGGTTTCGAGCGAATCGAAGGCCGTATGCCCGATATGGGCACCGAGACGGTAGAAATCCGTACTTGGCTAATATACGTTGGCCTAAACCTACAACGTCCCACAATTTCCAAACTGGGGGCCGGAATTCGATCCTGTTTCTTCTAACGTGTGTATTTCAATATGTACTAAGTGTTTGAGTTCATTTCAATCGAATCCGAGGCCGTATGCCCGATATGGGCACCGAGACAGCCAAAACCCATACTTGGATACTATACATTGGCCTAAAGCTACATCGTCCCACAATTTCAAAACAGGGGGCCGGATTTCATTCCCGTTTATTCCAACATGTGTATGTCAATACATTCTAGGTTTTTGAGTTGGTTTCGAGCGAATCCAAGGCCGTATGTCTGATATGGGCACCGAGACGGCAGAAATCCATACTTGGATAATATACCTTGACCTTAACCTACATCGTCCCACAATTTTAAACTGGGGGCTGGAATTCGATCCCGTTTCTTCTAACGTGTATATTTCAATATGTACGAAGTGTTTGAGTTGGTTTGAAGCGAATCCGAGGTTGTATGCCCGATATGGGCACCGAGACAGCCAGAATCCATACTTGGATACTATACATTGGCCTAAACATAGATCGTCCCACCATTTTGAAACAGGGGGCTAGATTTCATTCCCGTTTATTCCAACACGTGTATGTCAATACATTCTAGGTTTTTGAGTAGGTTTTGAGCGAATTCGAGGCCGTATGCCCGATATGGTACCGAGACGGCCGAAATCCATACTTGGATACTATACATTGGCCTAAACCTACATCATCCCTCCATTTACAAACCAGGGGCTGGATTTCTTTCCCGTTTCTTCTAATGCGTGTATTTCAATATATCTTAAGTTTTTGAGCTGGTTTTGAGCGAATCCGAGGCCGTATGCTTGATATAGGCACCGAGACGGTCGAAATCTATACTTGGATACTATACATTAGCCTAAACCTACATCGTCCCACCATTTCCAAATCGGGGGCCAGATTTTGTTCCCGTAAGTTCTAACGCATGTATTTCAATACATCCTAATTGTTTGAGTTGGTTTCGAGCGAATCCAAGGCCGTATGCCCGATATGGACACCAAGACGGCCGAAATCCATACTTGGATACCATACATTGGCCTAAACCTACAATGTCCTACCATTTCAAAACCGAGAAAGGATTTTGATCCCGTTTATTCTAACGCGTGTATTTTAGTACTTCTTAGGTGTTTGAATTGGTTTCGAGCGAATCCGCGCCCGTATGCCCAATATAAGCAACGAGACGGCCGAAATCCATACTTGGATACTATACGTTGGCCTAAACCTACATCGCCCCACCATTTCTTCTAACATGTGTATTTCAATACATCCTAAGTGTTTGAATTGGCTTCGAGCGAATCCAAGGCCATATGCCCGATATGGGCACCGACACGGCCAAAGTCCATACTTGGATACATATATTGGCCTAAACCAACATCGTCTCACAATTTCCAAATCGGGGGCCAGATTTTTTTCCCGTCACTTCTAACGCGTGTATTTCAGTACATCTTAAGTGTTTGAGTTGGTTTTGAGCCAATCCCGGACCGTATGCTCGATATGGGCACCGAGATGGCCGAAATCCATACTTAGATACTATACATTGGCCTAAACCCAGATTGTCCCACCATTTCAAGACCGGGGGCCAGATCTCAATCCCGTTTCTTCTAACGCATGTATTTATATATATGTAAAGTGTTTGAGTTGGTTTCGAGAGAATCCGAGGCCGTATGCCCGATATAGGCACCGAGACGGTCGAAATTCATACTTGGATACTATATATTAGCATAAACCTACATCGTCCCACCATTTCAGGACCATGGAAGGATTTCCATCCTGTTTCTTCTATCACGTGTATTTCAGTACATCCAAAGTGTTTAAGTTGGTTTCGAGTGAATCCGATGCCATATGCCCGATATGGGCACCTAGACGGCCGAAGTCCATACTTGCATACTATACATTGGCCTAAACTTATAACTTCCCACCATTTCCAAACCGAGGGCCAGATTTCATTTCCGTAACTTCTAACGTGTGTATTTCTATATATCCTAAGTGTTTGAGTTGGTTTCAAGCGAATTCGATGCCGTATGCCCGATATACGCACCGAGACAGCCAAAATCCATACTTGGATACTATACATTGGCCTAAACCTACATCGTCCCACCATTTCCAAACCATGTGCCGTATTTCACTCCCATTTCTTTTAATGCATATAATTAAATATATCCTAAGTTTTGGAGTTGGTTTCTAGTGAATCCGAGGCCGTATGCCCGATATCGCCACCAAGACGGCCGAAATCCATACATGGATACTATACATTGGCCTAAACCGACATCATCCCACAATTTCGAAACAGGGGCCTGAATTTCGATTCTGTTTCTCCTCACTCATGTATTTCAATACATCCTAAGTATTTGAGTGGGTTTCGATCGAATCCGAGGCCGTATGCCTGATATGGGCACCGAGACGGCCGAAATCCATACTTGCATAGCATACATTGGCCTAAACTTACATCGTCGCACCATTTCTAAACCGGGGCCGGATTTCGATCCCGTTTTTCTAACGCATATATTTCAATACATCCTAAGTGTTTGAATTGGTTTGGAGTGACTCCGAGGCCGTATGCCCGATATGGCACCGAGACGGCCGAAATCAATACTTGGATACTATACATTGGCCTAAACCTACATCGTCCCACAATTTCAAAACCGGTGAATGATGTTGATCCCATTTCTTCTAACACGTGTATTTCAATACATCCTATGTGTTTGAGTAGGTTTCGAGTGATCCGAGGTTGTATGCCACATATAGGCACCGAGAACGCCGAAATCCATACTTGGATACTATACATTGGCCTAAACCAACATTGTCCCACCATTTCCAAACCGAGGGCCTGATTTCCCTCCCGTTTCATTTAACGCGTGTATTTCAATAGATCCTAACTGTTTTAGTTGATTTCAAGCGAATCCGAGGATGTATGCCCGATATGGGCACTGAGACGGCCAAAATCCATATTTACACATTGGCCTAAAACTACATTGTCCCACCATTTCCAAACTGGGGGCCAGATTTTGTTTCCCGTAACTTCTCACGCGTGTATTTCAATAAATCCTAAGTGTTTGAGTTGGTTTCGAGCGAATCCAAGGCCGTGTCCCGATATGGGCACCGAGACGGCCGAAATCCATACTTGGATACTATACATTGGCCTAAACCTACATCATCCCACCATTTCAAAACCGGGGAAAGATTTCGATCTTGTTTCTTCTAACAGATGTATTTCAGTACATCCTAATTGTTTGAATTGGTTTCGAGCGAATCTGAGCCTGTATGCCCGATATAGGCATCGAGACGGCCGAAATCCATACTAGGATACTTTACAATGGCCTAAACCTACATCGTACCACCATTTATAAACCAGGGGCCGGATTTTGATCCAATTCTTCTAACGTGTTTATTTCAGTACCTCCTAAGTGTTTGAATTTCTTTCGAGCGAATCCAAGGCCATATGCCCGATATGGGCACCGAGACGGCCGAAGTCCATACTTGGATATGGCCTAAACCTACATCGTCCCACCATTTCCAAACCGGGGGCCAGATTTCATTTCTGTAACTTCTAATGTGTGTATTTCAATACATCCTCATTGTTTGAGTTGGTTTCGAGCGAATCCGAGGCCGTATGCCCGTTATAAGCACCGAGACGGCCGAAATCCATACTTGGATACTATACATTGGCTCACACCAACATCGTCCCACCATTTCAAAAAAGCGGGCCTGATTTCATTCCCGTTTCTTCTATCGCATGTATTTCAATATATCCTAAGTTTTTGAGTTGGTTTCTAGTGAATCCGAGGCCGTATGCCCGATATCGGCACCTAGACAGTCGAAAACCGTACTTGGATACTATGCATTGGCCTAAACCGACATCGTCCCACCATTTCCGAACTGGGGCCAGATTTTGATCCTGTTTCATCTAACGTGTGTATTTTAGTACATCCTAAGTGTTTGAGTGAGATTCGAGCGAATCTGAGGGTGTATCCCGATATGGTACCGAGACGGCCGAAATCCGTACTTTGATACTATAAATTGGCCTAAATCTATATCGTCTCACAATTTACAAACCGGGGCTGGATTTCGATCCCGTTTCTTCTCACGCGTGTATCTCAATATATCCTAAGTGTTTGAGGGGGTCTAAGGCCGTATGCCTTACATGGGCACCGAGACGGCCGAAATCCATACTTGTATATTATACATTGGCCTAAACCTACATCGTCCCACCATTTGAAAACGGGGGACCAGATTTTGATCCCGTTACTTCTAACACATGTATTTCAATAAATCCTCCTTGTTTATTTGGTTTCGAACACATCCAAGGCCGTGTGCCCGATATAGGCACCGAGACGGCCGAAATCAATACTTGGATACTATACATTGGCCTAAACCTACAGCGTCCCACCATTTCTAAACCGGGGACCGGATTTAGCTCTCGTTTCTTCCAAATCTTGTATTTAGATAGATCCTAAGTGTTTCACTTGGCTTCGAGCGAATCCGAGACCGTATGCCCGATGTGGGTACCGAGACGGCCGAAATCCGTACTTGGTTACTATACATTGGCCTAAACCTACCTCGTCCCACAATTTTCAAACCGAGGCTGGATTTTGATCCTATTACTTATAACGCATGTTTGTCAATACATCCTATGTTTTGGAGTTGGTTTCGAGCGAATCCGAGGTCGTATGTCCGATATGGGCACCGAGACGGCCTAAATCCGTACTTGGATACTACACATTGGCCTAAATATACATCGTCCCACCATTTCCAAACCGCGGGCCAGATTTCCATCCCATTTCTTCTAACGCGTGTATTTCAATACATCCTAAGTGTTTGAGTTGATTTCGAGAGAATCCGAGGCCGTATGCAAGAAATGGGCACCGAGACAGCCCAAATCTATACTTGGATACTATACATTGGCAAAAACCTACATCGTCCCACCATTTCAGAACCGGGGAAAGATTTTCATCTCATTTCTTCTAACGCCTGTATTTCAGTACATCCTAAATATTTGAGCTGGTTTCGAGAAAATCCGAGGCCGTATGCCCAATATTGGCACTGAGACGGCCGAAGTCTATACTTGGATACTATACATTGACCTAAACCTACATCGTCCCACCATTTTCAAACCAGGGGCCGGATTTCAGTCCTGTAAAATCCAACGTGTGTATTTCAATACATCCGAAGTGTTTAAATTGGTTTCGAGCGAATCCGATGGCATATACCCAATATAGGCACCGAGACGGCCGTAATCCGTACTTGGATATTATACATTGGCCTAAACCTACATCGTCCCACCATTTCCAAACCATGGGCCGGATTTCATTCCCGTTTCTTCTAACACGTGTATTTCAATATATCCTAAGTTTTTGAGTTGGTTTCTAGCGAATCCGAGGTCGTATGCCTGATATGGGTACCGAGACGGCCGATATCCATACTTGGACACTATACATTGGCCTAAACCGACATCGTCCCACCATTTCCGAACTGGGGGCCGGATTTTGATCTTGTTTTTATAATGTGTATATTTCATTACATCCTAAGTGTTTGATTTGGTTTCAAGCGAATCCGATGCTGTATCCCGATATGGTACCGAAACGACCGAATTCAATACTTGGATACTATACATTGGCCTAAACCTATATCGTCTCACAATTTCCAAACCGGGGGCTGGATTTCGATCCCGTTTCTTTTAACGTGTGTATCTGAATACATCCTAAGTGTTTGAGTTGGTTTCTATCAAATCCGAGGCCGTATGCCTGATATGGGCACCGAGACGGCCGAAATCCATACGGGCATACTATTCATTGGCCTAAACCTACATCATCGCACTATTTTCAAACCGGGGTCGGAATTTTGATCCCGTTTCCTCTAATGTATGTATTTTAATAAATCTTAAGTTTTTGAGTTCGTTTCGAGCGAATCCTAGGCCGTATGCCAAATATGGGCACCGAGACGGCCGAAATCTGTACTTGGATACTATACATTGGCCTAAACCTACATCGTCCCACCATTTCCAAACCGGCGGCTAGATTTCGATCCCGTTTCTTCTAACCTGTGAATTTCTATACATCCTGTGTGTTTGAATTAGTTTCGAGCGAATCCGAGGCGGCATGGCAGATATGGGCACCGAGACGGTCGAGAACATACTTGTATACTATACATTTGCCTAAACCTACATCATCCCACCATTTCCAAAATGGGGACTAGATTTCGATCTCATTTCTTCTAATGCATGGATTTTAGTACATGCTAAGTATTTGAATTGGTTTCGAGCGAATCCGAGGCCGTATGCCCGGTATGGGTACCGAGACGGCCGAAATCAATACTTAGATACTACACATTGGCTGAAACCTACATCGTCCCACCATTTCCAAACCGGGGGCCGGATCTCATTCCTGTTACTTCTAATGCGTCTATATCAACAAATCTTAAGTGTTTGACTTGTTTTCGAGTGAATCAAAGGCCGTATGCCCGATATGTGCACCGAGGCGGCCGAAATCCATACTTGGATACGATACAATGGCCTAAACCTACGTCGTCCCACCATTTCATAACCGGGGAAGGATTTCCATCCCGTTTCTACAAATGCGTGTACTTCAATACATCCTAAGTGTTTGAGTTGGTTTCGAGCAAATCCGAGACCGTATGCCTGATATGGGCACCGAGACGGCCAAAATCCGTACTTGCGTACTATACATTGGCCTGAACCTACATCATCGTACCATTTCCAAACCAGGGTCCAGATCTCGATCCCTTTTCCTCTAACGCATGTATTTTAATAAATCTTAAGTTTTTGAGTTGATTTCGAGCGAATCCTAGGCCGTATGCCAAATATGGGCACCGAGACGGTCGAAATCGATACTTGGATACTATACATTGGCATAAACCTACATCATCCCACCATTTCCTAAATAGGGGATAGATTTTGATCCCATTTCTTCCAACGTGTGTATTTCAATACATCCTAGGTGGTTGAATTAGGTTCGATCGAATCCGAAGCCGCATGGCAGATATGGGCACCGAGACAGTCGAAGAAACCCTTGGATACTATACATTGGCCTAAACCTACATCATCCCACCATTTCCAAAACGGGGACTGGATTTCGATCTTATTTCTTCTAATGCATGGATTTTAATACATGCTAAGTATTTGAATTGGTTTCGAGCGAATCCGAGGCCGTATGCCCGGTATTGGCACCGAGACGACCGGAATCCATACTTGGATACTACACATTTGCTTAAACCTACATCATCCCACCATTTCCAAACCGTGGGCCGGATCTCGTTCCCGTTACTTCTAATGCATCTATTTCAACAAATCCTAAGTGTTTGACTTGGTTTCGAGCCAATCTAAGGCCATATGCCTGATATGGGCACCGAGACGGCCGAAATCCATACTTGGATACGATACATTGGCCTAAACCTACATCGTCCCACCATTTCAAAACCGGGGAAGGATTTCCATCCCATTTCTACAATTGCCTGTATTTCAATACATCCTAAGTGTTTGAGTTGGTTTCGACCGAATCCAAGGCCGTATGCCCGATATAGGCACCGAGACGGACGAAAGCCGTACTTGGATACTATACATTGGCTTAAACCTACATCATCCCACAATTTCCAAACCAGGGACCGGATTTCGATCCCATTTCTCCAACACGTGTATTTCAATACATCCTAAGTGTTTGAATTGGTTTCGAGTGAATCCGAGGCCGTATGCCCAATATGGGCACCGCGACGGCCAAAATCTATACTTGGATACTATACATTGACCTAAACCTACATCATCCCACCATTAGCAAACCGGGGGCCGCATTTTGTTCCCGTAACTTCTAACGCATGTATTTCAATACATCCTAAGAGTTTGAGTTGGTTTCAAGCGAATCCGAGGCCGTATGCTTTTGATATAGGCACCGAGACGGCCGAAATCCGTACTCTGATACTATACATTGGACTAAACCTACATCGTCCCACCATTTACAAACCAGGGGCCGGATTTTCCTCCCGTTTCTATTAACGGGTGTATTTCAATACACTTTATGTGTTTGAGTTGGTTTCGAGCGAATCCGAGGCCGTACACCCGATATGGGAAACGAGACGACTGAAATCCATTCTTGGATACTATAAATTGGCTTAAACCAACTCATCCCGCCCTTTCGAAACCGGGGGCCGGATTCCATTCCCCTTTCTTATAACGTGTGTATTTCAATACATTGTAGGTTTTTAAGTTGGTTTCGAGTGAATCAAATGCCGTATGCCAGATATGGACATTGAGACGGCCGATGTTCATACTTGGATACTATACATTGACCTAAACCTACATCGTACCACCGTTTGCAAACGGGGGACCATATTTTGATCCCGTTACTTCTAACGCGTGTATTTCAATACATCCTCCATGTTTGAGTTGGGTTCGAGGGAATCCAAGGTCATGTGCCTCATATAGGCACCGAGACGGTCGAAATCAATACTTGGATACCATACATTGGCCTAAACCTACATCGTCCCACCATTCAAAACCGGGGAAGGATTTTGATCTTGTTTCTTCTAACGCGTGTATTTCAGTACATCCTAATTGTTTGAATTGGTTTCGAGCGAATCTGAGCCTGTATGCCTGATATAGGCATCGAGACGGCCGAAATCCATACTTGGATACTATACATTGGCCTAAACCTACATCGTCCCACCATTTCCAAACCGGCGGCTAGATTTTGATCCCGTTTCTTCTAACCTGTGTATTTCAATACATCCTATCTGTTTGAGTTAGTTTCGAGCGAATCCGAGGCGGCATGGCAGATATGGGCACCGAGATGGTCGAAAACATACTTGTATACTATACATTCGCCTAAACCTATATCATCCCACCATTTACAAAATGGGGACTGGATTTCGATCTCATTTCTTCTAATGCATGGATTTCAACACATGCTAAGTATTTGAATTGGTTTCGAGTGAATACGAGGCCGTATGCCCGGTATGGGCACCGAGACGGCCGAAATCCATACTTGGATATAACACATTGGCTTAAACCTACATCGTCCCACCATTTCCAAACCGGGGGCCGGATCTCATTCCCTGTTACTTCTAATGCGTCTATATCAATAAATCATAAGTGTTTGACTTGTTTTCAATTGAATCAAAGGCCGTATGCCCGATATGGGTACCGAGGCGGCCGAAATTCATACTTGGATACGATACATTGGCCTAAACCTACATCGTCCCACCATTTCTTAACCGGGAAAGGATTTTTATCCTGTTTCTACAAACGCGTGTATTTCAATACATCCTGAGTGTTTGAGTTGGTTTCGAGCGAATCCGAAGCCGTATGCCCGATATAGGCACCGAGAAGGCCGACATCCATACTTGGATACTATACATTGGCCTAAACCCACATCGTCTCACCATTTCCAAACCGGAGGCCGGATTTCGATCCCGTTTCTCTAACAAGTGTATTTCAATACATCCTAAGTGTTTGAATTTGTTTCGAGTGAATCCGAGGCCGTATGTCCGATTTGGGCACTGCGCCTGCCAAAATTATACATGGATACTTTACATTGGCCTACACCTACATCGTCCCACCGTTTACAAACCGAGAGCCGGATTTTCCTCCTGTTTCTATTAACGCATGTATTTCAATACACCCTAATTGTTTGAGTTGATTCCGAGGGAATCCGAGGCCGTATGCCTGATATGGGCACCGAGATGGCCGAAATCCGTACTTGGATACTATACATTGGCCTAAACCTACATCGTCCCACTATTTCCAAACCATTGGCCGGATTTCATTCCCGTTTCCTCTAACGCGTGTAATATTTCTTAAGTTTTTGAGTTGATTTCTACCGAATCCGCGGCCGTATGCCCGATATCGGCACCGAGATGGCCGAAATCCATACTTTGATACTATACATTGGCCTAAACCTATATCGTCCCACAATTTCCAAACCGGGGGCTGGATTTCGATCCCGTTTTTTCTAATGCATGTATTTCGATACATCCTAATTGATTGAGTGGGTTTCGATCAAATCCGAGGTCGTATGCCCGATATGGACCCCGAGACGGACGAAATCCATACTTGCATATCAAACTTTGGCCAAAACTTACATCGTCTCACCATTTCCAAACCGGGGTCTGGATTTTGCTCCCGTTTCCTCTAACGCATTCATTCTAATACATCTTAAGTTTTTGAGGTTTTTTCGAGTGAATCCGAGGACGTATGCCAGATATGGGCACCGAGACGATCGAAATCCATGCTTAGATACTATACATTGGCCTACACCTACATCGTCCCACAATTTCCAAACCGGCGGCAAAATTTCGATCCTGTTTCTTTAACGCGTGTATTTCAAAACACCCTAAGTGTTTGAATTGGTTTCGAGTGAATCCGAGGCCGTAAGTCCGATATGGGCACCGTGACGGCCAAAATCCATACTTGGATACTATACATTGCCCTAAACCTACATCGTCCCACCATTTCTGAACTGGGGGCCGGATTTTGATCTTGTTTTTATAACGTGTATATTTCATTACATTCTAAGTGTTTGATTGGGTTTCAAGCGAATCGGATGCCGTATCCCGATATAGTACCGAAACGACCGAATTCAATACTTGGATACTATACATTAGCCTAAACCTATATCGTCTCACAATTTCCAAACCGGGGGCTGGATTTCGATCCCGTTTCTTCTAACGCGTGTATTCTAATACATCCTAAGTGTTTGAGTTGGTTTCTATCGAATCTGAGGCCGTATGCCTAATATGGGCACTGAGACGGCCGAAATCCATACGTGCATACTATACATTGGCCTAAACCTACATCGTTGCACTTTTTCCAAACCGGGGTCTGGATTTTGATCCTGTTTCCACTAACGTATGTATTTTATAAAATCTCAAGTTTTTGAGTTTGTTTCGAGCGAATCCTAGTCCGTATGCCAAAATGGGCACCGAGATAGCCGAAATCTGTACTTGGATACTATACATTGGCCTAAACCTATATCGTCCCACCATTTCCAAACCGGCGGCTAGATTTTGATCCCGTTTCTTCTAACCTGTTTATTTCAATACATCCTATGTGTTTGAGTTAGTTTCAAGCAAATCCGAGGCGGCATGGCATATATGGGCACCGAGACGGTCGAAAACATACTTGTATTCTACACATTCGCCTAAACCTACATCATCCCACCATTTCCAAAATGGGGACTGGATTTCGATCTCATTTCTTCTAATGCATGGATTTCAATACACGCAAAGTATTTGAATTTGTTTCGAGCGAATCCGAGGCCGTATGCCCGGTATGGGCACCGAGACGGTCGAAATCCATACTTGGATACTACACATTGGCTTAAACCTATATCGTCCCACCATTTCCAAACCAGGGGCCGGATCTCATTCCCGTTACTTCTAATGCGTCTATATCAACAAATCTTAAGTGTTTGACTTGGTTTCGAGCGAATCAAATGTCGTATGCCCGATATGGGCACCGAGGCGGCCGAAATCCAGACTTGGATACGATACATTGGCCTAAACCTACATCATCCCACCATTTCATAACCGGGGAAGGATTTCCATCCCGTTTCTACAAACGCGTGTATTTCAATACATCCTAAGTGTTGGAGTTGGTTTCGAACGAATCCGAGGCCGTATGCCCGATATAGGCACCGAGACTGCCGGAATCCATACTTGGATACTATACATTGGCCTAAACCTACATCGTCCCACCATTTCCAAACCGGAGGCTGGATTTCGATCCTGTTTCTCTAACGCATTTATCTCAATGCATCCTAAGTATTTGAATTGGTTTCGAGTGAATCCGAGGCCGTATGTCTAATATGGGCACCGCGACGGCCAAAATCCATACTTGGATACTATACATTGGCCTAAACCTACATCGTCCCACCATTTCCAAACCGGAGGCTGGATTTCGATCCCGTTTCTCTAACGCATTTATCTCAATGCATCCTAAGTATTTGAATTTGTTTCGAGTGAATCCGAGGCCGTATGTCTAATATGGGCACCGCGACGGCCAAAATCCATACTTGGATACTATACATTGGCCTAAACCTACATCGTCCCATCATTTCCAAACCGGGGGCCAGATTTTGTTCTCGTAACTTCTAACGCGTGTATTTCAATACATCCTAAGTGTTTGAATTGGTTTTGAGCGAATCCGAGGCCGTATGCTTGATGTAGGCACCGAGACGGCCGAAATCCATACTTGGATACCATACATTGGCCTAAACCTACATCGTCCCACCATTAACAAACCGAGGGCCGGATTTTCCTCTCGTTTCTATTAACGCATGTATTTCAATACACCCTAATTGTTTGAGTTGATTTCGAGGGAATCCGAGGCCGTATGCCCGATATGGGCACTGAGACGACCGAAATCCATATTTGGATACTATACATTGGCCTAAACCTACATCGTCCCACCATTTCCAAACCATTGGCCAGATTTCAGTCCCGTTTCTTCTAACGCGTGTATATCAATATTTCTTAGGTTTTTGAGTTGATTTCTACCGAATCCGAGGCCGTATACCCGATATCGGCACCGAGATGGCCGGATTTCAGTCCCGTTTCTTCTAACGCGTGTATATCAATATTTCTTAAGTTTTTGAGTTGATTTCTACTGAATCCGAGGCCGTATATCCGATATCGGCACCAAGTTGATTTCCAAACCGGGGGCTGGATTTCGATCCCGTTTTTTCTAATGCATGTATTTCGATACATCCTAAGTGATTGAGTGGGTTTCGATCGAATCCGAGGTCGTATGCCTGACATGGGCACCGAGACGGCCGAAATCCATACTTGCATATTCAACTTTGGCCAAAACTTACATCGTCTCATCATTTCCAAACCGGGGTCCGGATTTCGATCCCGTTTCCTCTAACACATGTATTCTGATACATCTTAAGTTTTTGAGCTTGTTTCGAGTGAATCTGAGGCCGGATGCCAGATATGGGCACCGAGACGATCGAAATCCACACTTAGATACTATACATATACCTAAACCTACATCGTCTCACCATTTCCAAACCGAGGGCTGGATTTCGATCCCGTTCTCTAACGCGTGTATTTCAATACATCCTAATTGTTTGAGTTGATCCCGAGCGAATCCAAGGCCGTATTTTCGATATGGGCACCGAGACAGCCAAAATCCATACTTGGAAACTATACATTGGCCTAAACCTACATCATTCCACCATTTCCAAACCGGGGGCCAGATTTTGTTTCGTAACTTCTAACGCGTGTATTTCAATAAATCCTAAGTGTTTGAGTTGTTTTCGAGCGAATCCGAGGTCGTATGCCCAATATGGGCACCGAGACGGCCTAAATCCATACTTCGATACTATACATTGGACTAAACCAACATCGTCCCAACATTTCCAAACCGGGGCCCGGATTTCGATCCTATTTCTTCTAACGTGTGTCTTTTAATACATCCCAAGTGTTTGAATTGGTTTCGAGAGAATTTGAGGCCATATGCCCGATATGGGCACCGAGACGGCCCAAGCCCATACTCGGATACTATACATTGGCCTAAACCTACATCTGTCGCGTCCCAAAACCCACCCTAGGAGTTAGAGTGAATCTTGGACGACTCAATTATGACTTTCATGACTTGCTTGACAAACCAACCTGCAAAAACCCACAGAGCATATACAATAGAGGACATTATAGCGGAAACATGACTATAAAACACAGCGGAAGTCTAACAAACCTCTAAGTATATACATATGGACCAAATTTATACAAAAAGTAACCAGAAGAAAGTGCGGACAGACCCGCCAAAATACATGGATAAAATCTCTCATCTCACCCACAGCTAATCTACTCAGAATCTACAACCACCTAATGGTAACCCTCTACTAGAGGTTCCTCAAAAGGCTCCTCGACGTACTCCTCCTCCACCCATGGACTCGGAGCACAGATATCAAATGGAGCAGCTGCTCCGCCGTCACCTGCCGACATAAGAAGTACGGCTGAGCATGGAATACTCAGCGGGTACTAAGCACTAACCAATAGTCATAGCATACAGATAGCATACATAAAGGAGGAAGCAAGTTGCATATATAGAACATGAACAATTTATATCATACAAGGAAGCAAAACAATTTATAATCATGCTTGTATTTCGTAGAAAGCCGATGAAACCTCTTGAAAACATCGTGCACTTGACTTGACTTGAAAATACCATTTCCGTGCTTGAAACTTGTTATGTTGTCTTATCTTGTCATATCATGCGTGTCATGTCATGTCATGCGTGTCATGCGAGTATCATGCTTGCTTGTTCATAATTTAAACATGTTCACATGCCTAGTTGCCGTTCATAGTCCGTCACAACTAGTACCCTATATGCAGATGGGTATGCCTAGTTGCCGTTCATAGCCCGTCGCAACTAGCATCCATGCAGAATGTGAATGCCTAGTTGCCGTTCATAGCCCGTCGCAACTAGCATCCATGCGTGATGTGTGATGCTATGCTATGCGTGTCATGCCATGCTATGCTATGCGTGTCATGCCATGCTATGCTATGCGTGTCATGCGATGCTATGCATGTCATGCGAGGGGATGGGAGACCTTTCCCTATGAAATGCATGATTGTCTTGCCCTTGTCAAAAGCGAAGTGAAACATATCTTAGGATATGCCCCACCTCTACGTCCCATACTTAAAACATCGGTAAATCACGTCATTTCATGCGTGCTCGTGAGATCGTGTGCATACTTGCATTTGGAATTAAATATGGCAATTTGGGGTAATTCACAAAGCATAGCATATAACAATTTAAGTGAGTAATAATCTACGCATTTTAAGAAATGTAAGAAACACACTATCATGAACCCTAACAAATTTCAAGAGCAATTAAGCATGAGTTCCCTTAATTTATCATTTATTTTGTTCACCTTGGCATTTCATCAAACATGGCATTTCATCAAACATGAGGTGTGTTCATTATTCACTTAAACTTAGATCATGCTTTCCTAGGTGGGTTATGCTCACATCACACTTGTATGTTCATTATTAATACAATGCCCTTTCCCATTCATTCATCACATCATCCACACGGCATCCATTCGCCAACATCCATCTTCATTCACCATTCATACCACCAATCTCATAACACATATATAGGTGAAAGAAAATAAGAAGAAATAAAGGAAAAGAGAAGCTACAACTAGGAGGGTAGTAAGAAGTACCGACCTTGATCAAGTGAGGAAGAAATCCCCCTTTCCAAAACGACCGTGAGTTGCTGCCCTAGCTTGAGGAGAGTGCCCCACACGAGCTTGAGCCGAGACTTGGAGAAAATAGACTTGAGGATGATCTAGGGTCTCAAACCCCTTTGATTTCTCTTCAAAAATGGAAACCCTAGGTTTAGGAAAACCTTCTCCTTTCTCTCTATCTCTCAAAAGACTCTAAGGGTTGAGAATGAGCCCTAAAGGCTCGGGCAATCCTATATAAGAAAGGGTATAACACCCGAATGCCGAAAATGCCCTTAGTGAAAATTCTGTAAAACGCGAGGACCGAGCGATCGGTGGTTATGACCGATCGATCGGTTGCCTACCGAGCGATCGGTGTTTATGACCGATCGACCGGTCAAAAACTCACTCTCTGGAAAATTTCCCCATACAAAATTTCTGACCGCGCGATAGCTACCGATCGATCGGTTATGGACCGATCGATCGCTGACTGGACCGAGCGATCGGTTCTCTGTATGTCTGGACTGTTTTGACCATATCTTTTGACTCGCTCGTCGGATTTCGACGATTCAACTTGCGTTGGGTTCGTCTTTCGAAAACGCACATTTCTGACATTTCGGAATTTTCGATTTCTCCTTTATTTATTAATTAGACTACAAAAATGGCCAATTAGCTACGAAGGTGCTATTCATTAAGGATGAAAAAGTCCGGGGTGCTACAACATCGTCCCACCATTTCCAAACCGGCGGATAGATTTCAATCCCGTTTCTTCTAACCGGTGTATTTCAATACATCCTAAGTGTCTGAGTTAGTTTTGAGAGAATCCGAGGCGGCATGGCAGATATGGGCACCGAGACGGTCGAAAACATACTTATAAACTATACATTCGCCTAAACCTACATCATCCCACCATTTCCAAAATGGGGACTGGATTTCGATCTCATTTCTTCTAATGCATGGATTTCAATACATGCTAAGTATTTGAATTGGTTTCGAGCGAATCCGAGGCCGTACGCCCGGTTTGGGCAACGAGACGGCCGTAATCCATACTTGGATACTACACATTGGCTTAAACCTACATCGTCCCACCATTTCCAAACCAGGGGCCGGATCTCATTCCCGTTACTTCTAATGCATCTATAGCAACAAATCTTAAGTGTTTGACTTGGTTTCGAGCGAATCAAAGGCCGTATGCCCGATATGGGCACCGAGGCGGCCGAAATCCAGACTTGGATACAATACATTGGCCTAAACCTACATCGTCCCACCATTTCATAACCGGGGAAGGATTTTCATCCCGTTTCTACAAACACGTGTATTTCAATACATCCTAAGTGTTTGAGTTGGTTTCGAGCGAATCCGAGGCTGTATGCTCGATATAGGCACCGAGACGGCCGGAAGCCATACTTGGATACTATACATTGGCCTAAACGTACATCGTCCCACCATTTGCAAACCGGAGGCCGGATTTCGATCCCGTTTCTCTAATGCGTGTATTTCAATACACCCTAAGTGTTTGAATTGGTTTCGAGTGAATTCGATGCCGTTTGTCCGATATGGGCACCACGACGGACAAAATCCATACTTGGGTACTATACATTGGCCTAAACCTACATCGTCCCACCATTTCCAAACCGGGGGCCAGATTTTGTTCTTGTAACTTCTAACACATGTATTTCAGTACATCCTAAGTGTTTGAGTTGGTTTCGAGCGAATCCGAGGCCGTATGCTTGATGTAGGCACCGAGACGGCCAAATCCATACTTGGATACCATACATTGGCCTAAATCTACATCGTTCCACCATTTCCAAACGAAGGCCAAATTTCGATCCCGTTTCCTCTAACCCATGTATTTCAATACACTTTATGTGTCTGAGTTGGTTTCGAGCGAATCCGAGACCGTACGCCCGATATGGGCAACGAGACGACTGAAATCCATACTTGGAAACCGGGGGCCGGATTCCATTCCCCTTTCTTATAACATGTGTATTTCAATATATTGTAGGTTTTTAAGTTGGTTTCGAGTGAATCAAATGCCGTATGCCAGATATAGGCATCGAGACGCCCGGAGTCCATAGTTGGATACTATACATTGGCCTAAACCTACATCGTCCCACCATTTCCAAACGGGAGGCCAGATTTTGATCTCGTTACTTCTAACGCGTGTATTTCAATACATCCTCTATGTTTGAGTTCGAGCGAATCCGAGGTCGTGTGCCTCATATAGGCACCGAGACGGCCGAAATCAGTACTTGGATACAATACATTGGCCTAAACCTACATCGTCCCACCATTTCCAAACGGGAGGCCAGATTTTGATCTCGTTACTTCTAACGCGTGTATTTCAATACATCCTCTATGTTTGAGTTCGAGCGAATCCGAGGTCGTGTGCCTCATATAGGCACCGAGACGGCCGAAATCAGTACTTGGATACAATACATTGGCCTAAACCTACCTCGTCCCACCATTTCTAAACCCGGGTCTGGATTTCGAGGTCGTTTCTTCTAAATCATGTATTTAAATACATCCTAAGGGTTTGAATTGCTTTCGAGCGAATACGAGGCCGTTTGCCCGATATGGGCACCGAGACGGCCGAAATCCATACTTGGATACTATACATTGGCCTAAACCTACCTCGTCCCACCATTTCAAAACCGTGGGCCGGATTTCATTCCCGTTTCTTCTATCGCATGTATTTCAATATATCCTAGGTTTTTGAGTTGGTTTCTAGCGAATCCGAGGCCGTATGCCCGATATCGGCACCGAGACGGTCGAAAACCGTTCTTGGATACTATGCATTGGCCTAAACCGACATCGTCCCAACATTTCCGAACCGGGGCCAGATTTTGATCCTGTTTCATCTAACGTGTGTATTTCATTACATCCTAAGTGTTTGAGTGGGATTCAAGCGAATCTGAGGTTTTATCCCGATATGGTACCGAGACGGCCGAAATCCATACTTTGATACTATACATTGGTCTAAATCTATAACGTCTCACCATTTACAAACCGGGGCTGGATTTCGATGCCGTTTCTTCCCATGCATGTATTTCAATATATCCTAAGTGTTTGAGGGGTTCTAAGGCCGTATGCCTTACATGGGCACCAAGACGGCCGATATCCATACTTGTATATTATACTTTGGCCTAAACCTACATCGTCCCACATTCCAAACGGAGGACCAGATTTTGATCCCGTTACTTCTAACACGTGTATTTCAATACATCCTCCTTGTTTGAGTTGGTTTCGAACGAACCCGAGGCCGTGTGCCCGATATAGGCACCGAGACAACTGAAATCAATACTTGGAAACTGTACATTGGTCTAAACCTACAGCGTCCCACCATTTCTAAACCGGGGACTGAATTTAGCTCTTGTTTCTTCTAAATCGTGTAATTCTATACATCCTAAGTGTTTGAATTAGTTTCGAGCGAATCCGAGGCCGTATGCACGATGTGGACACCGAGACAGCCGAAATCCGTACTTGGATATTATACATTGGCCTAAACCTACCTCGTCCCGCCATTTTCAAACCGGGGCCGGATTTTGATCCTATTACTTATAACGCATGTATGTCAATACATCCTATGTTTTGGAGTTGGTTTCGAGCGAATCCGAGGTCGTATGCCCGATATGGGCACCGAGACGGCCTAAATCCATACTTGGATACTACACATTGGCCTAAACATACTTCGTCCCACCATTTCCAAACCGCGGGCTGGATTTCCATCCCGTTTCTTCTGACGCGTGTATTTCAAAACATCCTAAGTGTTTGAACTGATTTCGAGGGAATCCGAGGCCGGATGCAAGAAATGGGCACCGAGACGGCCCAAATCCATACTTTGATACTATACATTGGCAAAAACCTACATCGTCCCACCATTTCAGAACCGATGAAGGATTTTCATCTCATTTCTTCTAACACGTGTACTTCTGTGCATCCTAAATATTTGAGTTGGTTACGAGAAAATCCGAGGCCGTACGCCCAATATAGGCACCGAGACGGCCGAAGTCCATACTTCGACACTATACATTGACCTAAACCTACATCGTCCCACCATTTTCAAACCAGGGGACGGATTTCATTCCCATCACATCTAACGTGTGTATTTCAATACATCCTAAGTGTTTGAGTTGATTTCGAGCGAATCCGAGGGCATATGCCCAATATAGGCACCAAGACGGCCGTAATCCGTACTTGGATACTATACATTGGCCTAAACGTACATTGTCCCACCATTTCCAAACCATAGGCCGGATTTCATTCCCGTTTCTTTTAACACGTGTATTTTAATATATCCTAAGTTTTTGGGTCGGATTCTAGCGAATCCGAGGTCGTATGCTTGATATGGGCACCGAGACGACCGATATCCATACTTGGACACTATACATTGGCCTAAACCGACATCGTCCCACCATTTCCGAACCGGGGGCCAGATTTTGATATCGTTTTCATAACGTGTATATTTCATTACATCCTAAGTGTTTGATTGGGTTTCAAGCGAATCCGATGCCGTATCCCGATATGGTACCGAAACGACCGAATTCAGTACTTTTGAGTTCGTTTCGAGCGAATCCGAGGCCGTATGCCAAATATGGGCACCGAGACGGTCGAAATCTATACTTGGATACTATACCTTGGCCTAAAACCTACATCGTCCCACCATTTCCCAACCGGCAGCTAGATTTCGATCCCGTTTCTTCTAACCTGTGTATTTCAATACATCCTATGTGTTTGAGTTAGTTTCGAGCGAATCCGAGGCAGCATGGCAGATATGGGCACCGAGACGGTCGAAAACATACTGGTATACTATACATTCGACTAAACCTACATCATCCCACCATTTCCAAAATGGGGACTGGATTTCGATCTCATTTCTTCTAATGCATAGATTTCAATACATGCTAAGTATTTGAATTGGTTTCGAGCGAATCCGAAGTCGTAGGCCCGGTATGGGCACCGAGACGGCCGAAATCCAAACTTGGATACTACACATTGGCTTAAACCTACATCGTCCCACCATTTCCAAACCGTGGGCCGGATCTCTCATTCCCGTTACTTCTAATGCGTCTATATCAACAAATCTTAAGTGTTTGACTTGGTTTCGAGCGAATCTGTAGCACCCCGGACTTTTTCATCCTTAATGAATAGCACCTTCGTAGCTAATTGGCCATTTTTGTAGTCTAATTAATAAATAAAGGAGAAATCTGTCACGCCCCAAAATACCCCCTAGGAGTTAAGGGATACTTTAGAGGTGACTACGTGTACCTGTCAAACCATCCTGTAATGCAAGAGGCTAAACACAATATAATACAATGAAAATCAGAGCGCGGAAACTAAACATAAGTGCGGAAGCATAAGCCAACTTTTTCTTTTCTTCTATAACTCCAAATAGTATTCCAAGTTAACATATACCAAATACAATCAAAGTAAAGGTGGACATGCCCACCTATCAAAATACAAAAAGGAACTCTCTAACCCTCTCCTCTCAACAGTAGTCGAGGTATGGCCACACATCCAAGTCCCCATCCTCCTGAGACTGCCATGGGATAGGTGGCTCCCTCTCCTCTACATACTCCTCCTCGACCCAAGGCTCGGGGTTGAGGACATCCACAGTACCTGCCGACATAAAAGTACGGCTGAGCATGGAATACTCAGCGAGTACAAACTACTAGCTAACCATAACAATAGCGAAATCATAACAACAGTGAGCAATACAAGATATTAATTTAAAGCAATAGTGAAAGCATAAGATACATAGCCATATCTTGACATGCGTGTATGAATGCAAAAACCTCGGTAAAACTCATGTCTCGGAAACCCTTTTCGTGTCTCGGTCAAATCATGTATGTGTATCGTGTCTTGTCTTGTATTTCATGTCTTGATTTGTTCTTGACTTGTATACTTGTGAGCCAGAGGCTAGCACCCTTCCTTGGGCTACCAACCTCCTTGTCATGTTCTTGTTCCATTTCTCTTGTGAGCCAGAGGCTAGCACCCTTCCTTGGGCTACCAACCTCCTTGTCATGTTCTTGTTTCATTTCACTTGTGAGCCAGAGGCTAGCACCCTTCCTGGGGCTACCAACCTCCTTGTCATGTTCTTGTTCCATTTCTCTTGTGAGCCAGAGGCTAGCACCCTTCCTTGGGCTACCAACCTCCTTGTCATGTTCTTGTTTCATTTCACTTGTGAGCCAGAGGCTAGCACCCTTCCTGGGGCTACCAACCTCCTTGTCATATTCTTGTTTCATTTCACTTGTGAGCCAGAGGCTAGCACCCTTCCTGGGGCTACCAACCTCCTTGTCATGTTCTTGTTCCATTTCTCTTGTGAGCCAGAGGCTAGCACCCTTCCTGGGGCTACCAACCTCCTTGTCATGTTCTCTCTTGCATTTCATATACAAATACAATCTTGGAAAAACCCGGTTTCATGCATGCATGCGTGCTTGTGTGCTTGTCAATAGTGGTAATCATGATGACATACTTGAATGGGCGGATCACATGACTATGGCATTTCAATTCTTAACATAGTGGTATGAAATTTTAGGCAACATATAGCACATTTGAGCAATTTATCATTTCTAAGAACATTTACACAATTTCTATTTCCATTTTCTTCATTAAGTCCATTTATCCCTTGTTTAGTCATTTTATCAAACACCCGGTGGGCCACATTTCTTAGTCCTTCCATTTCCCTTATTTAGTGCGTATTTTTCATCAAGACATCAAGGTACATTCGTTATTTGTAAAGTGCCCATCTACCATTTTCCTTTTCACACATCACACAACATCCATACGGCATCCAATCGCCTCAATCGACATCCCATCCACACATTTATTCCATTCCCCTTATCTTGTTTATATTTGTTGAGTTAATACAATGCATAGGGAAGGAAAAGCATAATATATATAATCACCATTTACACTAGAAAACCTAGGTTATTGCTAGGGAAAGTTAGTAGGGTGTACTAACCTTAGATCAAGGTTTGATCTTGAAGAAACCTTGAAATAGAAGCTCTATTTGGAAGGAAGAACACCTTTGCTTGAAGGAGACTTGAGTTGGGGAAGAAACCCCTTTCAAAAACGTGCTTGGGTTGCTGCCCTAGCTTGGAGAATGGAACCCCACACGAGCTTGAGTTGAAATCTTGAAGAAAATGTGCTTGGGGACGATCTAGGGTCTTCACCCCTTTGATTTCTTCTCCAATGGAAAACCCTATTTGCAAATCCCCTTCTCCTCTCTCTCTATCTCTCAAAATCCCTTAAGTGTTGTGAATGAAGCCCTAAGGCTCGGGCAAGCCTTAAGGAGAAAGGGTTTAACCCCCAAAAGACGATAAAGCCCTTACTGAAATTTCTGCAAAAACGCGAAGACCGAGCGATCGGTGGTTATGACCGATCGATCGGTTGCCTACCGAGCGATCGGTGTTTATGACCGATCGACCGGTCAAAAACTCACTCTCTGGAAAATTTCCCCATACAAAATTTCTGACCGCGCGATAGCTACCGATCGATCGGTTATGGACCGATCGATCGCTGACTAGACCGAGCGATCGGTTCTCTGTATGTCTGGACTGTTTTGACCATATCTTTTGACTCGCTCGTCGGATTTCGACGATTCAACTTGCGTTGGGTTCGTCTTTCGAAAACGCACATTTTTGACGTTTCGGAATTTCCGATTTCTTCCTTATTTATTAATTAGACTATAAAAACGGCCAATTAGCTACGAAGGTGGTATTCATTAAAGATGAAAAAGTCTGGGGTGCTACATTCTCCCCCCCTTACAAAAATTTCGTCCTCGAAATTTGGACAATGCGTGCTTTACAAATTTAACAACTTAGCATAACAATTCGAAACAAAATTACAAGTTATACCCAGAATCATTGAAACAACTCGGGGTACTTCGCCTTGACTTCGGCCTCACGTTCCCATGTAGCCTCTTCTCGAGCGTGATGTTGCCATTGCACGAGAACTAGCGGAATAGTCTTGTTGCGAAGTACTTGGTCTCTTCGATCCAAAATATGAACCGGCTTCTCAACCAAAGTGAGATCCTCTCGAATCTCCACCGGATCAAGCTCGATGACGTGAGAAGGATCCGGGATGTACTTCCGAAGCTGGGAGATATGAAACACGTTGTGGACCGCTGCCATGTGAGCGGGCAAGGCAACGCTGTAAGCCACCTCGCCAACTCGAGAAATGATCTCGAACGGACCCACATATCTCGGGCTAAGCTTGCCTCTCTTCCCGAATCGCATAACACCTTTGGTCGGTGAAATCCTTACAAACACAAAATCACCGACTCGGAATTCAAGATCCCTCCTTCGGTTGTCGGCATAGCTTTTCTGTCTATCTTGTGCGGTCTTCAACCTCTCCCGGATAAGCTTGACCCTATCCGCGGTTTGTTCAATTAACTCGGGGCCCAAAATCTTTCTTTCTCCCACTTCATCCCAATACAACGGGGATCTACAACTTCTTCCGTACAAAGCCTCGAAAGGCGCCATTTGTATGCTTTCTTGATAACTATTGTTGTAAGCGAATTCCACCAAAGGTAGGTGATCTTCCCAACTTCCCTTGAAGTCTAGCATACATGCTCGGAGCATATCTTCAATAACCTGATTCACCCTCTCGGTTTGCCCGTCGGTCTGTGGGTGGAAAGCTGTGCTAAAGTCTAACCGGGAGCCCATTGCACCTTGAAAACTTTTCCAAAACCTGGATGTGAATCTTGGGTCTCTATCCGACACAATACTCACTGGCACCCCATGCAATCGGACTATTTCTTTGATGTATAGTTCTGCTAACTGGTTGGAGTTGAATGTAGTCCGGTATGGTAAGAAATGAGCGGACTTCATGAGTCTATCAATAACTACCCATATAGCATCGGTCTTCTTGACCGTCTTCGGCAATCCCACGATGAAGTCCATAGAGATATGTTCCCATTTCCACTCGGGAATAGGGAGGGACTGCAAAAGACCCGCTGGTCTCAAATGCTCTGCTTTCACCTGTTGGCATACCAAACACCGTGCCACATACTCCGCAACCTCCCTCTTCATGTTTCGCCACCAAAAGTGACTCTTGAGGTTCCGGTACATCTTTGTCCCCCCGGGATGCACTGTATACTTAGACCGGTGAGCTTCGTCCATGATCTCTCTCCGAAGGTCTGCATTGGCCGGGACACAAAGCCTTCCCTTGAATGTAATAGCACCTCGGCTAGTGAGAGAGAAGTCCGTACTACCCTTGGCCACTTCCTTATCCCGGAAAGCCAACAAGTCAGTGTCTGTGGCTTGATACTCCTGGATCAAGTCTATAAGGTACGGCCGAACTGTAACATTGCCAAAACTGGACTGCGGACAGAATCGTTCACACTGATGTCTAGATTTGCCAAATCGTCTAACAGTCTCCATTCCCGCACCAACATGTGAGCCAACAACCCTGATGGTTTCCTACTCAGAGCGTCTGCCACCACATTTGCTTTTCCCGGGTGATATTGGATCGTGCACTCATAGTCTTTTAAGAACTCAATCCAACGCCGTTGTCGCAAATTGAGCTCTTTTTGGGAAAAGAGATATTTGAGGCTCTTGTGGTCCGTGTACACATAGAACTCCACTCCGTACAGATAATGTCGCCAAATTTTAAGTGCAAACACGACCGCCGCAAGCTCCAAGTCGTGAGTGGGGTAGTTCTTTTCATGCTCTTTCAACTGCCTTGATGCATAGGCAATGACTTTCTTGTGTTGCATTAGGACACACCCGAGTCCGACGTGCGAGGCATCACTATACACCTCATACCCAAAAGGTCCAGATGGCACAGTAAGGACAGGGGCTGTGGTGAGGCGTTTCTTCAACTCTTGGAAACTTACTTCACATCGGTCACTCCAACTGAACTTTGCATTTTTCCTCGTCAAGTAGGTGAGAGGTGCAGCCAAACTGGAGAATCTCTCCACAAATCTCCGGTAGTAGCCTGCCAATCCGAGGAAACTACGTATCTCCGTGACGCTCTTGGGCCTCTCCCAACTCATGACTGCCTCCACCTTGGCTGGATCTACAGAAATGCCCTCGGCCGACACCACGTGTCCAAGAAATGCGACTTTCTCTAGCCAGAACTCGCACTTACTCAATTTGGCATATAGCCTATGCTCTCTCAACATCTCCAGAGCAAGACGGAGGTCTCGTGCGTGATCTTCCCGTGTCTGGGAATACACCAAAATGTCATCAATGAATGCAATCACGCATCGATCCAAGTAAGATCGGAACACCCGGTTCATCAAATCCATGAATGCCGCCGGTGCATTCGTCAGCCCAAAAGGCATGACAAGGAACTCGTAATGCCCATACCGAGTCCTGAAAGCCGTCTTCTGGACATCTTCCGCCTTGATTCTTAATTGGTGATACCCCGATCTAAGATCAATTTTGGAGAAGAATCTCGCTCCCTTCAGTTGGTCAAACAAGTCGTCTATCCTTGGCAAGGGATAACGATTCTTGATAGTTACCTTGTTCAACTGACGGTAGTCTATACACATCCTCATAGACCCGTCCTTCTTCTTCACAAAGGGAACCGGAGCTCCCCACGGCGAGACACTTGGTTGGATGAAACCAAGTTGTTGTAACTCCTCAATCTGCTTCTTTAATTCTTCAAGCTCTATAGGGGCCATTCTATATGGTGCCCTTGAAATCGGAGCGGTACCCGGAGCAAGCTCTATAGCGAATTCAATCTCTCTATCAGGAGGTAATCCGGGAAGTTCTTCCGGGAACACATCTAAGAACTCACTCACAACTGGAATAGCCGATGAGTTTTGTGCTTCTGGGTGTGTTATACTCAAGGCTGCGAGGCGAGCAATGTCCCTCTCTCTTAATCCTCGGAAGTGAAAAGGCTTACCCCCTTCCGGCTTGAAATTCACCATCTTTTCAAAACACGCAACATGCCCGTGATGGCTTGCCAACCAATCCATACCAAGAATGACGTCAAAGTCTAAATCTTGGAAACCCAGGACGATAAGGTCGGCTAACAATTCATTCTCCCCCACTTGAACCACACTATCCCTGAATACCTTATCTGTATCAACCGACTTGCCGAGTGGAGTTGCAATGGTCAACTCCCGTTCCAACGGAGTAGCCTCAGTCGAAAAGCCCTTTGCAAAACTTGGGGAGACAAAAGAGTGAGTAGATCCTGTGTCTATCAACACTCGAGCGAGACACTCGTTCACTAATAAAGCGCCTGTGCGATTATGTAACTAATATCAGTAGATTTCAAATAGTAACAAGCATCATACATAGGTAACCCTTAGTATAACTAACCGCATAACAAGCCACATAAATTTTTATACAACTTAAACTCAAAATTCTCGCGTACCTTGCACGACATCGTCGGATGCGCGTGCGTCTCTCTCCGATAGAGCAAAAACTCGACCCTGAGTGGCTGGGCGAGGAGGCCGGGCAGACTGTGAGGCCCTCGAAGCCTGAGAAGAGCTAGGCTGAGATGTCTGCCTAATCGGGGGCCTACTCCCCGAAGACTGAGCTGGCAATCGACGTCGGGGACAATCCCGAATCATGTGGCCCTGGTCGCCACAATGAAAACAGCCTCCTGTAGCCTTCCGACATTCCCCTACTGGATGCCTCCTTCCACAAAGGGTGCAGACATCATGTGAATAAGTGGGAGGAGTATAACCCGTAGCCTGAGTCACTGCGGGGCGAGGAGCATACGAGGTAGCCGGGCGAAAGGCCGGTGGAGCCAAAGGGCGGAGAGCCTGTGGTGCCGAGTACATCCTCTGTGACTGAGCCGGCCCTGCGAACTGATAAGACATAGTCCTAGCTCTCTTCTCCCCTGAACTACTAGACTGTCCCTTCTCTATTCCTCTTCTCTTAAAGAACTCTTCGGAATTCGACTCGGCCAACAATGCCTTGTCCACAACTTCTGAATATGTCTCATGTCGGAACATTGAGACACGATCCTTGAGGTAGGCCTTCAACCCCCTCTCGAATTTCTGGGCCTTCATAGCCTCGGTAGCTATCATGTGTGGAGCAAATCGAGATAGCTCTGAGAACTTGGCTTCGTAAGCCGCTACAGACATATTACCTTGCTCCAAGGTAATAAATTCAATTTCTTTCTTTTCTTTCATCCCAACCGGAAAGTATTTCTTGTAGAAAACGTCCAAGAATTCTCCCCATGTCCATTCTTGGCCTTGCCGGGTCAACTCTCGGGTCCGAAGTGCAGACTTCCACCAATGGTCGGCCTCGCCTTCAAGCATAAAGGCAGCCCATGTGACTCTCTCTACTTCCGTAGGTGCCAAAACCGAGAATATCTTCTCAAGTTGCCGAATCCAACCCTCGGCAATAAGTGGATCAATGCTTCCACAGAAAGTTGGAGGCCTCATCCTCCGGAAAGCTTCTATCCCGGCTTGGGCTCGGTTAGGAGGAGCCGGTATGAGTGCCGCATTAGGCGGAGTGGCCGGTTGCCTTGCCGCCAACATAGCCAAGGTCTCGGCTATGGATGCGAATGCTTGGGCAAAGTCAGGTTGATCATCACCCGATGGAGCATCACCTCCATTACCCCTCGTGTTGTACCCGCGACCCCGGGTATTGCGTCTCATGATTTCTCCTGAGAACGACAATACAGCATGAGTCTAACTTGGATACGCATTTAGTACAATTTTTCGCAATTCACTCAATACATATTCATCAAGCACATTTAATAAGTACAACACCAATAATGTACACATGGTATATAACACAATAGCATAACATACAATCCGTGTTCCTAGTGTAGGACTCTATGTTCGGTTGAAGTTCAACCCATTTTGACTGAGACTAACTTGTTAGTCTATACTTGGAATACAACTCTCTAAGGTGATTCTAATACCTTGTTCAATCATCTAAGTGACCCTAGGGACTCTAATACCTAGGGCTCTGATACCACTTCTGTCACGCCCCAAAATACCCCCTAGGAGTTAAGGGATACTTTAGAGGTGACTACGTGTACCTGTCAAACCATCCTGTAATGCAAGAGGCTAAACACAATATAATACAATGAAAATCAGAGCGCGGAAACTAAACATAAGTGCGGAAGCATAAGCCAACTTTTTCTTTTCTTCTATAACTCCAAATAGTATTCCAAGTTAACATATACCAAATACAATCAAAGTAAAGGTGGACATGCCCACCTATCAAAATACAAAAAGGAACTCTCTAACCCTCTCCTCTTAACAGTAGTCGAGGTATGGCCACACATCCAAGTCCCCATCCTCCTGAGACTGCCATGGGATAGGTGGCTCCCTCTCCTCTACATACTCCTCCTCGACCCAAGGCTCGGGGTCGAGGACATCCACAGTACCTGCCGACATAAAAGTACGGCTGAGCATGGAATACTCAGCGAGTACAAACTACTAGCTAACCATAACAATAGCGAAATCATAACAACAGTGAGCAATACAAGATATTAATTTAAAGCAATAGTGAAAGCATAAGATACATAGCCATATCTTGACATGCGTGTATGAATGCAAAAACCTCGGTAAAACTCATGTCTCGGAAACCCTTTTCGTGTCTCGGTCAAATCATGTATGTGTATCGTGTCTTGTCTTGTATTTCATGTCTTGATTTGTTCTTGACTTGTATACTTGTGAGCCAGAGGCTAGCACCCTTCCTTGGGCTACCAACCTCCTTGTCATGTTCTTGTTCCATTTCTCTTGTGAGCCAGAGGCTAGCACCCTTCCTTGGGCTACCAACCTCCTTGTCATGTTCTTGTTTCATTTCACTTGTGAGCCAGAGGCTAGCACCCTTCCTGGGGCTACCAACCTCCTTGTCATGTTCTTGTTCCATTTCTCTTGTGAGCCAGAGGCTAGCACCCTTCCTTGGGCTACCAACCTCCTTGTCATGTTCTTGTTTCATTTCACTTGTGAGCCAGAGGCTAGCACCCTTCCTGGGGCTACCAACCTCCTTGTCATATTCTTGTTTCATTTCACTTGTGAGCCAGAGGCTAGCACCCTTCCTGGGGCTACCAACCTCCTTGTCATGTTCTTGTTCCATTTCTCTTGTGAGCCAGAGGCTAGCACCCTTCCTGGGGCTACCAACCTCCTTGTCATGTTCTCTCTTGCATTTCATATACAAATACAATCTTGGAAAAACCCGGTTTCATGCATGCATGCGTGCTTGTGTGCTTGTCAATAGTGGTAATCATGATGACATACTTGAATGGGCGGATCACATGACTATGGCATTTCAATTCTTAACATAGTGGTATGAAATTTTAGGCAACATATAGCACATTTGAGCAATTTATCATTTCTAAGAACATTTACACAATTTCTATTTCCATTTTCTTCATTAAGTCCATTTATCCCTTGTTTAGTCATTTTATCAAACACCCGATGGGCCACATTTCTTAGTCCTTCCATTTCCCTTATTTAGTGCGTATTTTTCATCAAGACATCAAGGTACATTCGTTATTTGTAAAGTGCCCATCTACCATTTTCCTTTTCACACATCACACAACATCCATACGGCATCCAATCGCCTCAATCGACATCCCATCCACACATTTATTCCATTCCCCTTATCTTGTTTATATTTGTTGAGTTAATACAATGCATAGGGAAGGAAAAGCATAATATATATAATCACCATTTACACTAGAAAACCTAGGTTATTGCTAGGGAAAGTTAGTAGGGTGTACTAACCTTAGATCAAGGTTTGATCTTGAAGAAACCTTGAAATAGAAGCTCTATTTGGAAGGAAGAACACCTTTGCTTGAAGGAGACTTGAGTTGGGGAAGAAACCCCTTTCAAAAACGTGCTTGGGTTGCTGCCCTAGCTTGGAGAATGGAACCCCACACGAGCTTGAGTTGAAATCTTGAAGAAAATGTGCTTGGGGACGATCTAGGGTCTTCACCCCTTTGATTTCTTCTCCAATGGAAAACCCTATTTGCAAATCCCCTTCTCCTCTCTCTCTATCTCTCAAAATCCCTTAAGTGTTGTGAATGAAGCCCTAAGGCTCGGGCAAGCCTTAAGGAGAAAGGGTTTAACCCCCAAAAGACGATAAAGCCCTTACTGAAATTTCTGCAAAAACGCGAAGACCGAGCGATCGGTGGTTATGACCGATCGATCGGTTGCCTACCGAGCGATCGGTGTTTATGACCGATCGACCGGTCAAAAACTCACTCTCTGGAAAATTTCCCCATACAAAATTTCTGACCGCGCGATAGCTACCGATCGATCGGTTATGGACCGATCGATCGCTGACTAGACCGAGCGATCGGTTCTCTGTATGTCTGGACTGTTTTGACCATATCTTTTGACTCGCTCGTCGGATTTCGACGATTCAACTTGCGTTGGGTTCGTCTTTTGAAAACGCACATTTCTGACGTTTCGGAATTTTCGATTTTGTAGCACCCCAGACTTTTTCATCTTTAATGAATACCACCTTCGTAGCTAATTGGCCGTTTTTATAGTCTAATTAATAAATAAGGAAGAAATCGGAAATTCCAAAACGTCAGAAATGTGCGTTTTCGAAAGACGAACCCAACGCAAGTTGAATCGTCGAAATCCGACGAGCGAGTCAAAAGATATGGTCAAAACAGTCCAGACATACAGAGAACCGATCGCTCGGTCTAGTCAGCGATCGATCGGTCCATAACCGATCGATCGGTAGCTATCGCGCGGTCAGAAAGTTTGTATGGAGAAATTTTCCAGAGAGTGAAATTTCAACCGATCGCTCGGTTATGAAACCGATCGATCGGTAGGCAACCGATCGATCGGTCATTAACACCGATCGCTCGGTCCTCGCGTTTTACAGAATTTTCACTAAGGGCATTTTCGGCATTCGGGTGTTATACCCTTTCTTATATAGGATTACCCGAGCCTTTAGGGCTCATTCTCAACCCTTAGAAGATTTGGGAGATTAGAGAGAAAGGAGAAGGTTTTCCAAAACCTAGGTTTCCATTTTGGAGAGAAATCAAAGGGTTTTGAAACCCTAGATCAACCTCAAGCTCGATTTCTTCAAGATTTCGGTTCAAGCATTCGTGGAGCTCGTGTGGGGCACTCTCCTCAAGCTAGGGCAGCAACTCACGTGCGTTTGGTGGAGGATTTCTTCCCCCATTTGTCAAGGTCGGTACTTCTTACTACCCTCCTAGTCATAGCTTCTCTTTTCCTTTGTTTCTCCTTGTTTTCCTTCACATATATATGTGTTATGAGATTGGTGGTGTGAATGGTGAATGGAGATGGATGTTGGCGAATGGATACCGTGTGGATGATGTGATGAACGAATGGGAAAGGGCATTGTACTAATAATGAACATACAAGTGTGATGTGAGCATAACCCACATAGAAAAGCATGATTTAGGTTTAAGTGAATAATGAACACACCACATGTTTGATGAAATGCCAAGGTGAATAAAAAAATGATAAATTAAGGGAACCCATGTTTAATTGCTCTAGAAATTTATTAGGGTTCATGATAGTGTGTTTCTTACATTTCTTAAAATGTGTAGATTATTAATTACTTAAATTGTTATATGCTATGCCTTGTGAATCACTCCAAATTGTCATATTTAATTCCAAATGCAAGTATGCACACGATCTCACGAGCACGCATGAGATGACGTGATTTACCGATGTTTGGAGTATGGGACGTAGAGGTGGGGCATATCCTAAGATATGTTTCACTTCGCTTTTGACAAGGGCAAGACAATCATGCATTGCATAGGGAAAGGTCTCCCATCCCCTCGCATGACATGCATAGCATCGCATGACACGCATAGCATAGCATGGCATGACACGCATAACATAGCATCACACATTCTGCATGGATGCTAGTTGCGACGGGCTATGAACGGCAACTAGGCATTCACATTCCGCATGGATGCTAGTTGCGACGGGCTATGAACGGCAACTCGGCATTCACATTCTGCATGGATGCTAGTTGCGACGGGCTATGAACGGCAACTAGGCATACCCATCTGCATATAGGATACTAGTTGTGACGGACTATGAACGGCAACTAGGCATGTGAACATGTTTAAATTATGAACAAGCAAGCATGATAACCGCATGACACGCATGACATGACATGACACGCATGATATGACAAGATAAGACAACATAATAAGCTTCAAGCACGGAAATGGTATTTTCAAGTCAAGTCAAGTGCACGATGTTTTCAAGAGGTTTCATCGGCTTTCTACGAAATACAAGCATGATTATAAATTGTTTTGCTTCCTTGTATGATATAAATTGTTCATGTTCTATATATGCAACTTGCTTCCTCCTTTATGTATGCTATCCGTATGCTATGACTATTGGTTAGTGCTTAGTACCCGCTGAGTATTCCATGCTCAGCCGTACTTCTTATGTCGGCAGGTGACGGCGGAGCAGCTGCTCCATTTGATATCTGTGCTCCGAGTCCATGGGTGGAGGAGGAGTACGTCGAGGAGCCTTTTGAGGAACCTCTAGTAGAGGGTTACCATTAGGTGGTTGTAGATTCTGAGTAGATTAGCTGTGGGTGAGATGAGAGATTTTATCCATGTATTTTGGCGGGTCTGTCCGCACTTTCTTTTGGTTACCTTTTTGTATAAACTTGGACCATATGTATATACTTAGAGGTTTGTTAGACTTCCGCTGTGTTTTATAGTTATGTTTCCGCGATAATGTCCTCTATTGTATATGCTCTATGGGGTTTTGCAGGTTGGTTTGTCAAGCAAGTTATGTAAGTCATGATTGAGTCGTCCAAGATTCACTCTAACTCCTAGGGTGGGTTTTGGGTCGCGACAGAATCAAAGGCCGTATGCCCGATATGGGCACCGAGGCGGCCGAAATCCATACTTGGATACGATTCATTGGCCTAAACCTACATTGTCCCACCATTTCATAACCGGGGAAGGATTTCCATCCCGTTTCTACAATCGCCTGTATTTCAATACATCCTAAGTGTTTGAGTTGGTTTCGAGCGAATCTGATGCCGTATTCCAGATATAGGCACCGAGACGGCCGGAATCCATACTTAGATACTATACATTGGCCTAAACCTACATCGTCCCACCATTTCCAAACCGGGGGCCGGATTTTGATCCCGTTTCTCTAACGTTTGTATTTCAAAACATCCTAAGTGTTTGAATAGGTTTCGAGTGAATCCAAGCCCGTATGTCCGATATGGACACCGCGATGGCTAAAATCCATACTTGGAGACTATACATTGGCCTAAACCTACATCGTCCCACCATTTCCAAACCGGGGACCAAATTTAGTTCCCGTAACTTTTAACGCATGTATTTCATTACATCTTAAGTGTTTGAGTTAATTTCGAGCGAATCCGAGGCCGTATGCTTGATATAGGCACCAAAACGGCCGAAATCCATACTTGGATACTATACGTTGGACTAAACCTACATCGTCCCACCATTTACAAACCGGGGGCCTGATTTCCCTCCCATTTCTATTAACGCGTGTATTTCAATACATCCTAATTGTTTGAGTTGATTTCGAGGGAATCCGAGGCCGTATGCCCGATATGGGCACCGAGACGGCTGAAATCCATACTTGGATACTATACATTGGCCTAAATCTACATCGTTCCACCATTTGCAATCCGGAGGCTCAATTTCGATCCCGTTTCCTGTAACCTGTGTATTTCAATACACTTTATGTGTTTGCATGGGTTTCGAGCGAATCTGAGGCCGTACGCCCCATATATGCAACGAGACGGCTGAAATCCATACTTGGATACTATAAATTGGCCTAAACCAACTCATCCCACCCTTTCGAAACCGGGGGCCGGATTCCATTCCCCTTCCTTATAACGTGTGTATTTCAATACATTGTAGTTTTTAAGTTTGTTTCGAGTGAACCAAATGCCGTATGCAAGATATGGGCACCGAGACGGCCGAAGTCTATACTTGGATACTGTACATTGGCCTAAACCTACATCGTCCCACCATTTCCAAACGGGGGCCAGATTTTGATCTCGTTACTTCTAACACGTGTATTTCAATACATCCTCCGTGTTTGAGTTGGGTTCGAGGGAATCCGAGGTCGTGTGCCTCATATAGGCACCGAGACGGCCGAAATCAATACTTGGATGCTATACATTGGCCTAAACCTACATCGTCCTACCATTTCAAGACTGGGGGCCAGATTTCAATCTCGTTTCTTCTAATGCATATATTTTAATACATCCTAAGTGTTTGTGTTGATTTCGAAGGAATCCAAGGCCGTATGCCCGATATGGGCACTGAGACGACCCAAATCCGTACTTGGATACTATACATTGGCCTAAACCTACATCGTCCCACCATTTCCAAACCGGGGCCGGATTTCGATCCCAATTCTCTAACGAGTGTTTTAAAAACATCCTAAGTATTTGAATTGGTTTTGAGTGAATCCAATGCCGTATGCCCAATATGGGCACCGAGACGGCAAAAATCAATACTTGCATACTATACATTGGCCTAAACCTACATCGTCCAACCATTTGAAAACCGGGGCCCAGATTTTGATCTCATTTCTTCTAACATATGTATTTCAATACATCCTAAGTGTTTGAGTTTGGTTCGAGCGAATCTGATGCCGTATGCCAGATGAGCTCCGAGACGGCCGAAATCTATACTTGGATACTATACATTGGCCTAAACCTACATCATCTCACCATTACCAAACCGGGGGCCGGCTATTGATCCCGTTTCTTCTAACGTTTGTATTTCGGTACATCCTATGTGTTTGAGTTGGCTTCGAGCGAATCCGAGGCCGTTTGGCAGATATAGGCCCCGAGACGGTCGAAAACATACTAGGATACTATACATTAACCAAAATCTACATTATCCCACCATTTCCAAAACAATGATCGTATTTTCATTCTCATTACTTCTAACCAGTGTATTTCAATACATCCTAAGTGTTTGAGTTGGTTTCAAGAGAATCTAAGGCCGTATGCCCGATATGGACTCTGAGACAGCCGAAATCCATGCTTGGATACTATACATTGGCCTAAACCTACATCGTCCCACCATTTCGAAACCGGGGCCCGGATTTCCTTCCCGTTTCTACTATTGTGTGTATTTCAATTCTTTTTAGGTTTTTGAATTCGTTTCGAGCGAATCCGAGGCCATATGCCCGATATGGGCACCGAGACAGCCGAAATCCATACTTGGATACTTTACGTTGGCTTAAATCTACATCGTCTCACCATTCCCAAACCGGGGGCTAGATTTTGATCCCGTTTCTTCTAACGTGTGTATGTCAATACATCCTAAGTGTTTGAGTTGGTTTCGAGCGAATCTGATGCCATATGCCCGATATGGTACCGAGACTGCCGAAATCCATACTTGGACACTATCTATTGGCCTAAACCAACATCATCCCACCATTTCCTAACCGGGGGCCCGATTTTGATCCCGTTTCTTCTAGCGTGTGTATTTCAATACATCTTAAGTGTTTGAATTGGTTTCGAGCGAATCTGAGGCCGTATCCCGGATATGGCCACCGAGACGGCCAAAGTCAATACTTGGATCCTATACATTGGCCTAAACCTACATCGTCCTACAATTTCCAAACTAGTGGCCGGATTCTGATACCGTTCCTTTTATCGTGTGTATTTCAAAACGTCCTAAGTGTTTGAGTTGGTTCCGAGCGAATCGGAGGCCGTATGCCCGATATAGGCACAGAGACGGCCGAAATCCATACTTGGATACTACACATTGGCCTAAACCTACATCGTCCCACCATTTCTAAACCGTGGGCCGGATTTCGATGCCAATTCTTCTAAATCATCTATTTAAATACATCCTAAGTGTTTGAATTGGTTTCGAGTGAATCCGAGGCCGTATGCCCGATATGGCCACCGATACGGCTGAAATTCATACTTGGATACTATACATTCGCCTAAACCTACATCGTCCCACCATTTTCAAACCGGGGACCGGATTTTGATCCCGTTTCCTTTAACACATGTATTTTAATACATCTTAAGGGTTTGAGGTTGTTTCGAGCGAATCCGATGCCGTATGCCCGATATGGGTACCGAGATGGCCCAAAATTCATACTTGGATACCATACATTGATATTGGCCTAAACCTACATCGTCCAACCATTTCCAAACCGGGGTCCAGATTTCAATCCCATTTCTTCTAACATGTGTATTTCAATACATCCTATGTGTTTGAGTTGGTTTCAAGCGAATCCGAGGCCGTATAGCAGATATGGGCATTTAGATGGTCGAAATCCATACTTGGATACTATACATTGGCCTAAACCTACATCGTTCCATAATTACAAAACCGGGGGCAGGATTTCGAAACCGTTTCTTCTAACTTGTGTATTTCACTACATCCTAAGTGTTTGAGTTGGTTTCGAGCGAATCCGAAGCCGTATCCCGATATGGTACCAAGACGGCCGAAATCCATACTTGGAAACTATACATTGGTCTAAACCTATATTGTCCCACCATTTCCAAACCGGGGCCTGGATTTCGATCCCGTTTCTTCTAACGGGTGTATTTTAATACATCCTATTTGTTTGAGTTGGGTTCGAGCGAATCCGATACCGTATGCCAGATATGGGCACCAAGACGGCCGAAATCCATACTTGGATACTATACATTGGCCTAAACCTACATCATCTCACCATTACCAAACCGGGGGCCGTATTTTGATCCCATTTCTTCTAACGTTGTCTTTCGGTACATCCTATGTGTTTGAGTTGGTTCGAGCAAATCCGAGGCCGTATGGCAGATATAGGCACCGAGACGGTCGAAAACATACTAGGATACCATACATTAACCAAAACCTACATCATCCCACCATTTCCAAAACGGTGACCAGATTTTCATTCCCATTACTTCTAACCAGTGTATTTCAATACATCCTAAGTGTTTGAGTTGGTTTCGAGCGAATCTAAGGCCGTATGCCCGATATGGGCCCCGAGACAACCGAAACAAACCTTCGATACTATACATTGGCCTAATCCTACATCGTCCCACCATTTCAAAACTGGGAAAGGATTTCAATCCCATTGCTTCTAACACGTGTATTTCAATATAACTTAAGTGTTTGAGTTGATTTCGAGCAAATCCAAGGCCGAATGTTCAATATAGGCACCGAGACGGCAGAAATCGTTACTTGGATATTATACATTGGCCGAAACCTACATCGTCCCACAATTTCAGAACCAGGGGCCGGATTTCGATCCCGTTTCTTCTAACGTGTGTATATCAATACATCCTCAGTGTTTAAATTGGTTTCAAGCGAATCCGAGGCCATATGCCCGTTATGGGCACCGAGACGGCCGAAACTATGCTTGGATACTATATATTGGCCTAAACCTACATCGTCCCACCATTTCGAATCCGGGGCCTGGATTTCCTTCCCGTTTCTACTAAAGTGTGTATTTCAATTCATTTTAGGTTCTAGAATTGGTTTCGAGCGAATCCGAGGCCGTTTGCTCGATATGGGCACCGAGATGGCCGAAATCTATACTTGGATACTTTACATTGGCTTAAACTTACATCGTCCCACCATTCCCAAACCGGGGGCCAGATTTTGATCCCGTTTCTTCTCACGTGTGTACGTCAATACATCCTAAGTTTTTTAGTTGGTTTCGAGCGAATCTGAGGCTGTATGCCCGATATGGTACCGAGACGGCCGAAATCCATACTTGGACACTATCTATTGGCCTAAACCTACATTGTCCCACCATTTCCTAACCGGGGGCCGGATTTCGAACCCATTACTTCGAACGCATGTATTTCAACACATCCTAAGTGTTTGAATTGGTTTCGAGTGAATCTGAGGCCGTATCCCGGATATGGCCACCGAGACGGCCAAAGTCAATACTTGGATCCTATACATTGGCCTAAACCTACATAGTCCTACAATTTCCAAACCAGTGGCCGGATTTTGATCCCATTCCTTTTATCGCATGTATTTCAATACCTCCTAAGTGTTTGAGTTGGTTTCGAGCGAATCCGAAGCCGTATGCCCGATATAGGCACAGAGACGGCTGAAATCCATACTTGGATACTATACATTGGCCTAAACCTACATCGTCCCCCCATTTCTAAACCGTGGGCCGGATTTTGATCCCATTTCTTCTAAATCATGTATTTCAATACATCCTAAGTGTTTGAATTGGTTTCGAGTGAATACGAGGCCGTATGCCCGATATAGGCACCGATACGGCCGAAATCGTGTGTACGTCAATACGGGGACCGGATTTCGATCTCGTTTCCTCTAACGCATGTATTTTAATACATCTTAAGTGTTTGAGGTTGTTTCGAGCGAATCCAAAGCCGTATGCCGGATATGGGCACCGAGACAGCCCGATATCCATACTTGGATACTATACATTGATATTGGCCTAAACCTACATCGTCCCACCATTTCCAAACCGTGTGCCAGATTTCGATCTTATTTCTTCTAACACGTGTATTTCAATACATCCTAAGTGTTTGGGTTGATTTCGAGCGAATCCGAGGCCGTATGCCCGATTTAGGTACCGAGACGCCCAAAATCCATACTTGGATACTATATATTGGCCTAAAGGTACATCGTCCCACAATTTCTAAACCGAGGGCCAGATTTCAATCTCGAAACACGTGTATTTCAATACATCCTAAGTGTTTGAATTGGTTTCGAGCGAATCCAAGGCCATATGCCCGATATGGGCACCGAGACGGCCGTAATCCATACTTGGATACGATACATTGGCCTAAACCTACATCGTCACACCATTTTGAAACCGGGGGCTGGATTTTGTTCTCATTTATCCTAGCGCGTGTATTTCAATACATTCTAAGTGTCTGAGTTGGTTTCGAGTGAATCCAAGGCCGAATGCCCGATTTGGGCACCGAGTGGCCGACATCCATACTTGGATACTATACATTGGCCTAAACCTACATCGTCCCACCATTTCAAAACCGGGGAAGGATTTCGATCCCGTTTCTTCTAACTCGTATATTTCAGTACATCCTAAGTGTTTGAGTTGGTTTCGAGCGAATCCGAGCCCGTATGCCCGATATAGGCACCGAGACTGCCGAAATCCATACTTGGATACTATACATTGGCCTAAACCTGCATCGTCACACCATTTCCAAACCGGGGGTAGGATTTCGATCCCGTTTCTTCTAACGTGTGCATTCTAGTACATCCTAAGTGTTTGAATTGGTATCGAGCGAATCCAATGCCATATGTTCGATATGGGCACCGAGACGGCCGGAGTCTAGACTTGGATACTATATATTGGCCTAAACCTATATCGTCTCACAATTTCCAAACCGGGGGCTGTACTTCGATCCCGTTTCTTCTAACGCTTGTATTTCAATACATCCTAAGTGTTTGATGGGGTTGAGGCCTTAAGCCTTATATGGGTACCAAGACGGCCGAAATCCATGCTTGCATATTATACTTTTTTTTTTTTGCTCACTGCATATTATATATTGAGCAAAACCTACATCGTCGCACCATTTCCAAACCGGGGTCTGGATTTCGATCCCGTTTCCTCTAACGCATGTATTTTAATGCATCTTAAGTTTTTGAGTTGGTTTCGAGTGAATCTGAGGCCGTATGGAAAATATGGGCACCGAGACGGCCGAAATCCATACTTGGATTCTATACATTGGCCTAATCCTACATCGTCTCACCTTTTCCAAAATGGGGGCAAGATTTCGATCCCGATTCCTCTAACGTGTGTATTTCAATACATCCCAAGTGTTTGGGTTGGTTTCTATCGAATCCAAGGCCGTATGCCTGATATGGTCCCGAGATGGCCGAAATCCATACTTGCATACTATATATACATTGGCCTAAACCTACATCGTTCCACCATTTCAAAACCGGGGAAGGATTTCGATCCTGTTTCTTCTAATGTGTGTATTTCAATACATTCTATGTGTTGGAGTTAATTTGGAACGAATCCGAGGCCGCATGGCAGATATGGGCACCGAGATGGTCGAAAACATACTTGGATACTATACATTAGCCAAAGCCTACATCATCCCACCATTTCCAAAACGGGGACCGGATTTTGATCTCATTTCTTCTAAAGCATGGATTTCAATATATTCTAAGTATTTGAATTGGTTTCGAGCGAATCCGAGGTTGTATGCCCGGTAGGGGCACCGTGACGGTCGAAATCCATACTTAGATACTACACATTGGCTTAAACCTACATCATTCCACCATTTCCAAACCGGGTGCCAAATTTCATTCCTGTTACATCTAATACGTGTATTTCAATAAATCCTAATTGTTTGAGTTGGTTTCGAGCGAATCTAAGGCCATATGCCCGATATGGGCACCGAGACGGCCGAAATCCATACTTGGATACTATACATTGGCCAAAACCTACATCGTCCCACAATTTCCAAACCGGGGGTTGGATTTCGATCCCGTTTCTTCTAAAACGTGTATTTCAATACATCCGAAGTGTTTGAATTGGTTTTGAGAGAATCGGAGACCGTATACCCGATATGGGCACCGAGACGTCCGAAATCGGTACTGGGATACTATTCATTGGCCTATATCTACATCGTCCCACCATTTCCAAACCGGAGGCAGGATTTCGATCCTGTTTCATCTAATGCGTGTATTTGAATACATCCTATGTGTTTCAGTTGGTTTCGAGCGAATCCGAGGCCGTATGCCCGATATGGGCACCGAGACGGCCGAAATCCATACTTGGATACTATACATTGGCCTCAACCTACATCGTCACACCATTTCCAAATCGGGGTTTGGATTTCGATCTCGTATCTTTGAACACGTGTATTTCAATATATCCTAAGTGTTTGAGTTGGTTTCGAACGAATCTGAGGCCGTGTGTCCGATATAGTCACCGAGATGGCCGGAATCCATTCTTGGATATTATACATTGGCTTACACCTAGATCGTGCCACCATTCCCAAACCGGGGGCTGGATTTTGATCTCGTTTCTTCTAACGTGTATATTTCAATACATCCTGAGTGTTTGAGTTGGTTTCGATCAAATCCACGGCCGTATGCCTGATATGGTACCGAGACGGCCGAAATCCCTAATTGGATACTATACATTGGCCAAACCTACTTCATCCCACCATTTCGAAACCGGGGGCCGGATTTCATTTCTATTTCTTCTAACGCATGTATTTCAATACATCCTAGGTGTTTGAGTTCATTACGAGCGAATCCGAGGCCAAATGCCCGATATGCGCACCGTGCGGCCAAAATCCTTACTTGGAAACTATACATGGGCCTAAACCTACATCGTCCCACCATTTCAAAACCGGAGTCAAGATTTCAATCCCGTTTCTTTTAACTCGTGTATTTCAATATATCCTAAGTGTGTGAGTTAGTTTCGAGCAAATCCAAGGCCGTATGCCCGATATAGGAACCGAGATAGCCGAAATCCATACTTGGATACTATACATTAGCCTAAACCTATATCACCCCACAATTTCCAAACCGGGGGCCGGATTTCAATCCCGTTTCTTATAGCGCAGGTATTTCAATACATCCTATGTGTTTGAATTTTTTTCGAGCAAATTCAAGGCCGTATTCCCGATAGGGGCATCGAGACAGCCGAAATTCATACTTGGATACTATACAGTGGCCTCAACCTACTTCGTCACACCATTTCGAAACCAGGGTTGGATTTCGTTCCCGTGTATTCTATCACGTGTATTTCAATACATCCTAAGTATTTGAATTGATTTCGGGAGAATCCGAGGCCGTATGCCTGATATGGGGACCAAGACGGCCGAAATCAATTATTGGATACTACTATACATTGAACTAAACCTAGATCGTCCCACCATTTCCAAACCGGGGCCGGATTTTGATCCCGTTTCTTCTAACGTGTCTATTGCAATTCATCCTAAGTGTTTTAGCTGGTGTCAAGTGAACCCGAGGCCGTATCCCGATATGGTATCGAGACGGCCGAAATCCCTACTTGGATACTATACATTGGCCTAAACTTATATCGTCCCACCATTTCCAAACCGGGGGCTGGATTTCGATCATGTTTGTTCTAGCGCATGTATTTCAATACATCCTATGTATTTGAGTTTTTTTCGAGTGAATCTGAGGCCGTATGCCAGATATGGGCACCGAGACGGCCGAAATCCATACTTGGATACTATAAATTATCAACCTACATTGTCACACCATTTCCAAACCGGGGTCTGGATTTCGATCTCGTTTCTTTGAATGCGTGTATTTCAATATATCCTAAGTGTTTGAGTTGGTTTCGAACGAATCCGAGGCCGGATGCCCGATATAGTCACCGAGTTGGCCGAAATCCATACTTGGATACTATACATTGGCCTAAACCTTCATCGTCCCACAATTTCCGAACCGGCAGCCGAAATTCGATCCCATTTCTTATAACGCGTGTATTTCAATACATTCTAAAGATTTGAGTTGGTTTCGAGCAAATCTGAGGCCATATGCCCGGTATAGGCACCGAGACGGCCGGAATCCATTCTTGGATACTATACATTGGCTTAAACCTAGATCGTCCCAACATTCCCAAACCGGGGGCCGGATTTTGATCTCGTTTCTTCTAACGTGTGTATTTCAATACATCCTATGTGTTTGAGTTGGTTCGATCGAATCCACGGCCGTATGCCTGATATGGTATCGAGACGACCAAAATCCATACTAGGATACTATACATTGACCTAAACCTACATCGTCCAACCATTTTCAAATCGTGGGCCAGACTTCGATCCCGTTTCTTCTAATGTGTGTATTTCAATACATCCTATGTGTTTAAGTTTGTTTCGAGCGAATCCAAGCCCGTATGGCAGACATGGGCACCGAGACGGTCGAAATCCATACTTGGATACTATACATTGGCCTAAACCTACATCGTTCCATAGTTACCGAATCGGGGGCCGGGTTTCGATACCGTTCCTTCTAACGTGTGTATTTCAATACATCCTATCTGTTTGAGTTGGTTTCGATCGAATCTCAGGCTGTATGCCCGATATGGTACCGAGACAGACGAAATCCATACTTCGATACTATTGGCTTAAACCTAGATCGTTCCACCATTTCCAAACCGGGGCCTGGATTTCGATCCCGTTTCTTCTAACGCGTATACGCGTTAGAGAAACGGGATCGAAATCCGGCCACCGATTTGGAAATGGTGAGACGATATAAGTTTAGGCCAAAGTATAGTATCCAAGTATGGACTTCGGCCGTCTCGGTGGCCATATCTGGGATATGGCCTCGGATTCGCTCGAAACCAATTCAAACAATGAGGATGTACTGAAATACACGCGTTAGAAGAAACGGGATCGAAATCCGGCCCCCGGTTTGGAAATGGTGGGACGATGTAGGTTTAGGCCAATAAATAGTATCTAAGTATGGATTTTGGCCGTCTCGGTACCATATCCGATTTGGAAATGGTGAGATGATATAAGTTTAGGCCAAAGTATAGTATCCAAGTATAGACTTCGGCCGTCTCGGTGGCCATATCTGGGATATGGCCTCGGATTCGCTCGAAACCAACTCAAACACTTAGGAAGTATTGACATACACACGTTAGAAGAAACGGGATCGAAATCTAGCCCCCAGTTTGGGAATGGTGGGACGATGTAGGTTTAGGCCAATGTAAAGTATTCAAGTATAGATTTAGGCCGTCTCGGTGCCCATATCGGGCATATGGCATCGGATTCACTCGAAACCGAGGCCGTATGCCCGATATAGGCAACGAGATGGCCGAAATCCATACTTGGATACTATACATTGGTCTAAAGGTACATTGTCCCACAATTTCCAAACCGGGGGCCAGATTTCGATCCCGTTTCTTATAATGCATATATTTCAATACATCCTAAGTGTTTAAATTGGTTTCGAGCGACTCCGAAGCCGTATGCCCGATATGGGCACCGAGACGGCCGGAATCCATACTTGAATACTATACATTGGCCTAAACCTACATCGTCACACCATTTCGAAACCGGGGGCTGGATTTTGTTCCCATTTATTCTAACGCATGTATTTCAATACATTCTAAGTGTTTGAGTTGGTTTCGAGGGAATCCGAGGCCGTATCCCGATATGGTACCGAGACGGCCGAAATCCATACTTGGACACTATACATTGGGCTAAACCTATATCGTCCCACCATTTCTAAACCGGCGGCTGGATTTCGATCCCGTTTCTTCTAACGCGGGTATTTCAATATATCCTATCTGTTTCAGTTGGTTTCGAGCGAATCCGAGGCCGTATGCCAGATAAGGGCACTGAGACGGCCGAAATCCATACTTGGATACTATTCATTGGCCTCAACCTACATCGTTCCACCATTTCCAAACCAGGGGCCGCATTTCGATCCTGTTGCTTCTAAGGCGTGTATTTCAATAAATCCTAAGTGTTTGAATTTGTTTTGAGCGAATCGGAAAACGTATGCCCAATATGGGCACCGAGACGGCCGAAATCCATACTTGGATACTATACATTGGCCTAAACCTACATCATCCCACCATTTCCAAACCGGGGGTTGGATTTCGATCCTATTTCCTCTAACGAGTATATTTCAATAAATCCTATGTGTTTTAATTGGTTTTGAGGGAATCCGAGCCCGTTTGCCCAATATGGTACCGAGACGGCCGAAATCCATACTTGGATACTATACATTGGCCTAAACCTACATCATCCCACCGTCCAAACCGGGGGCCGGATTTCGATCCTGTTTCTTCTAACGCATGTATTTCAATAAATCTTATGTGTTTGAGTTGGTTTCGAGTGAATCCGAGGCTGTATGCCAGATATGGGCTCCAAGACGGTCGAAATTCATACTTGGATACTATACATTGGCCTAAATCTACATTGTCTCAAATTTTCTAAACTGGGGGCCGGATTTCGATCTTGTTTCTTCTAACGCATGTCTTTCAATACATTCTAAGTTTTTGGGTGGTTTCGAGCGAATCCGAGGCCATATCCCGATATAGTACAGAGACGGCCGAAATCCATACTTGGATACTATACATTGGCCTAAACCTATATCGTCCCACCATTTCCAAACCGGGGGCGGGATTTTTATGCTGTTTCTTCCAACGGGTGTATTTCAATACATCCTATGTGTTTGAGTTGGTTTCAAGCGAATCTGAGGCCGTATACCAGATATGAGCATCCAGACGGCCGAAATCCATACTTGGATATATCCATTGGCCTAAACCTACATCGTCCCACCGTTTCCAAACCAGCGGCCGGATTTCGATCCTATTTTTTCTAACGCGTGTATTTTAATAAATCCTAAGTGTTTGAGTTGGTTTTGAGCGTGTCGGTGACCAAATGCCCGATATGGGCACCGAGACGGCCGAAATCCATACTTGGATACTATAAATTGGCCTAAACCTAAATCGTTCCACCATTTTCAAACCGAGGGTCGGATTTCGATCCCGTTTCTTCTAGCACATGTTTTTCAGTACATCATAAGTGTTTGAGATGGTTTCGAGCGAATCCAATGCCGTATGCTCGATATGGGCACCTAGCCGGCCTAAATCCAAACTTGGATACTATATATTGGCCTAAACCTACATCGTCCCACCATTTCCAAACTGGGGGCCGGATTTCGATCCATTTTCTTCCAATCCGTTTATTTCAATACATCCTAAGTGTTTGAATTAGTTTCGAGCAAATCCGAGGCCGTATGCCTGGTATAGGCACCGGGAAGATCACATGCGAGACCTTCGCCTTGCTTTGGAAATGCTGAGAGAGCACAAGCTATACGCCAAACTCAGTAAGTGTGAGTTTTGGTTGGAAGAGGTGGCATTCCTAGGCCACGTTGTTTCTATGGAAGGCATCTCCGTTGATCCGAAGAAAATAGAGGTTGTTATGAGCTGGGCAAGGCCCAAGAGTGTCACGGAGATACGTAGTTTTCTTGGGTTGGCAGGCTACTACAGGAGATTCGTAGAGGGTTTCTTCAGCCTCGCGGCACCGCTCACTTACCTGACAAGGAAGAATGCCAAGTTTGTATGGAGTGATAAGTGCGAGATCAGTTTCACGGAACTAAAGAAGAGGCTTACTACAGCCCCTGTCCTTACTGTGCCATCCGGACCTTATGGGTATGAGGTGTATAGTGATGCCTCACACGTTGGACTTGGGTGTGTACTCATGCAGCACAAGAAAGTCATCGCCTATGCATCAAGGCAATTGAAGGAGCATGAGAAGAATTATCCCACGCACGACTTGGAGCTTGCGGCGGTCGTGTTTGCACTTACGATTTGGCGTCATTACCTTTATGGGGTGGAGTTCTATGTGTTTACCGATCACAAGAGTCTCAAGTATCTCTTTTCCCAAAAGGAGCTGAATCTAAGGCAACGACGCTGGATGAAATTTTTGAAAGACTATGATTGTACCATTCAATACCACCCAGGTAAAGCAAATGTAGTGGCTGATGCTTTGAGTAGAAGACCTCCGGGGTTATTAGCATGCATGTTAGTGCAGGAATGGAAGCTACTTGAAGACTTGGCAAATCTGGACATTAGTGTGAATGACTCTGTCCGTAGTCCTATCTTGGAAAATGTCACGGTTTGGCCATACATTATAGATTTGATCCAAGAATACCAAGCCACGGATGCTGAATTGTTGGCTTATCGGGACAAGGAAGTTGCTAAGGGTAGTGAGGACTTCTCTCTCACTAGCCAAGGTGCTATCACATTCAAGGGAATGCTATGTGTCCCAGCCAATGCAGATCTTCAGAGGGAGATTATGGATGAAGCCCACCGGGCAAAGTACACTGTGCATCCAGGGGGTACGAAGATGTACCGGAACCTCAAGAGTCATTTTTGGTGGCGGAATATGAAGAGGGATGTTGCTGAATATGTGACACGGTGCTTAGTGTGCCAACAGGTGAAAGCAGAACACATGCGACCCGCCGGTCTATTGCAGTCTCTTCCTATTCTCGAGTGGAAATGGGAGAACATATCCATGGATTTCATAGTTGGCTTACCAAAGACGGCAAGGGGCTCAGATGCGATATGGGTAGTAGTGGATCGTTTGACAAAGTCCGCTCATTTCTTACCCTACCATACTACCTTCAACTCTAGTCAGTTCGCTGCACTATACATCAAGGAAGTAGTTAGACTACATGGGGTGCCGTCAGTATTGTGTCAGATCGGGATCCAAGATTCACATCAAGATTCTGGAAAAGTTTTCAGGAAGCTATGGGTTCCCGACTTGATTTCAGCAATGCTTTTCATCCACAGACGAATGGACAAACCGAGAGGGTGAACCAAGTTATAGAAGACATGCTTCGGGCTTGTATGCTGGATTTCAAAGGTAGTTGGGAAGAGCACTTGCCTTTGGTAGAGTTCGCCTACAACAATAGCTATCAGGCGAGCATCCAAATGGCTCCATTTGAGGCCTTGTATGGGCGAAGTTGTAGGTCTCCTCTCTATTGGGATGAGGTAGGAGAAAGGAAAGTACTTGGTCCGGAGTTGATTGAGCAAACTGCAAACACAGTTAAGATCATCCGGGATCGATTGAAAGCCGCTCAAGATCGCTAGAAAAGTTATGCGGACATGCGCCGTAGGGACTTAGAATTTCAAGTAAGGGATCAAGTTTTTGTGAAAGTATCTCCTAGCAAAGGGATCATGAGATTTGGCAAGCGAGGCAAGCTCAGTCCTCGGTATGTTGGGCCTTTTGAGATTATCACGCGAGTTGGTGAGGTTGCTTATAGGGTAGCTCTCCCACCTCACATGGCCACAGTTCACAACGTTTTCCATGTGTCTATGCTTCGGAAGTACATTACGGATCCTTCGCATGTCATAGACTTGGAACCGTTGGAGATTCGAGAGGACCTCACCTTGATTGAAAAGCCGGTTAAGATTTTGGATCGAAGAGATCAAGTGCTTCGCAACAAGACAATCCCTTTGGTTCTTGTGCAATGGCAACACCATGCTCGGGAAGAAGCTACATGGGAGCGTGAAGCCGAAGTCAAAGCGAAGTACCCAGAATTATTTGAATGAGTTTTTGTATAAGTTTGTATATGACTTGTAATTTTCTTTTTGGTTGTAATGCAAGTAGCGTCTAAATTTCGAGGATGAAATTTTTGTAAGGGGGGGAGGATATAGAGCCCCGGACTTTTTCACATTTAATGCATGACACTTTCGTTGCCATTTTGCCTTTAAAGAGGTATAATTAATAAATAAGGAAGAAATTGGAAATTCCGAAATGTTAGAAATGTTCATTTTTGAAGTACGAACCCAAGGCAAGTTGAATCGTCAAAATCGGACGAACAAGTCAAAAGTTATGGCCAAAACAGTTTGGACCTGCAGACCATCGATCGCTCGGTCCATGGAGCGATCGATCGGTCCAAAACCGATCGCTCGGAGGCTATCGACTGGTCAAGATTTTTGTATGGGGAAACTTTCCAGAGAGTGAAATTTTAACCGATCGCTCGGTTATGAAACCGATGCCTACCGATCGATCGGTCATTAACACCGATCGCTCGGTACTCGCGTTTTTGCAGAAATTTCAGTAAGGGTATTATGGTCTTTTGGTCGGTTCACTCTTACCTTAAGAATTTAACCCGAGCCTTTAGGGCTTCATTTTGACACTTAGAGAGATTGGGAGATAAGAAGAGAGGAGAGGGCGATTCCTAAACCTAGGGTTTCCATTTTGGAGAGAAATCAAGGGGTTTGTGAACCCACACTCAAATCAAGCCCATTTTTCTTCAAGATCAAGGCACAAGCTCGTGAGGAGCATCTCCTCAAGCTAGGGCAGCAACTCACGGTCGTTTTTGGAAGGGGATTTCTTCCTCACTTGATCAAGGTCGGTACTTCTTGCTACTCTCCTAGTTATAGTTCCTCTTTTCCCTTTATTTTCCTTTATTTACACATGTGCTATGAGATGGATGGTTGTGAATGGTGAATCGAGATGGAATAGGCAATTGGATGCCAATGGTTGTGTTGTGATGATCAAAATGGGGAGGGCATTGTTCAAATAATGAACATACATGCATGATTTGAGTAAAACCCATTTGGAAAAGCATGTTGTAGGATGAATCAATAATGAACACACCATGTTTGATGAAATGCCAAGGTGAATGAAATGAATAATAAATTAAGAAATTGCATGCTTAAACATTCATGGAAATTGCTAGGGTTATGGTAGTATGTTTTCGCGCTTTCCCTAAATTGTTAAATTTATTACTTGTATATATGGTGATGTGCAATGTATTGTGAATTCCCCAAAATGTCATATTTAATTTCCATTGCAAGTGTGTACACGATTACACGAGCACGGCATGAAATGACGTGATTTACCGATGATTTCAAAGACGAGATGTAGAGGTGGGGCATATCCTACGATATGTTTCACTTCACTTTTGTCAAGGACAAGATGATCATGCATTGCATAAGGAAGGGTCCCCATCCCATCGCATTACACGCATGGCATGGCATCGCATTACACGTATGGCATAGCATCGCATGACACGCATAGCATAGCATTTCATGACACTCATGGCATGACATGACACGCATGGATGCTAGTTGCGACGGACTATGAACGGCAACTAGGCATACCCATCTGCATATAGGGTACTAGTTGCAACGGACTATGAACGGCAACTAGGCATATCACTCCGCATGGATGCTAGTTCCGATGGGCTATGAACGGCAACTAGTCATAAACATTCTGCATGGATGATAGTTGCGACGGGCTACGAACGGCAACTAGGCATGTCATTCCGCATATAGGGTACTAGTTACGACGGACTATGAACGGCAGCTAGGCATGTGAACATGTTTAAATTCCGAATAAGCAAGCATGATACAAGCATGACACGCATAGCATGACATGGAACGCATGATACAAGCATGACAAGCATGACACGGTAAATAAGTTCCCAATTACGCGAAGGGTATTTTAAGTCAAGTCAAGTGCATGGTGTTTTTTCAAGGATTTTATCGGCTTTTCATGAACTGCAAGCATGATTATGAATTTCCTTATTTCTTTGTATGATATTAACTGTTCCTGATTCATATATATCTATATTGTTTCCTGGGTATGCATTGCTATCTCTTGCTATAACTGTTGGTTAGTATTTAGTACCCGCTGAGTATTCCATGCTCAGCCGTACTTATGTCGGCAGGTTCTGAGGGAGCTGCTGCTCCATTTGATGTTTGTGCTCCTGGTCCATGGGTGGAGGAGGAGTACGTCGAGGAGCCTTTGGAGGAACCTCCCGTAGAGGGTTATCAGTAGGTGGTGTTAGATTCTGAGTGGATTAGTTGTGGGTGAGCATGAGTGATTATATCCAAGTATTTTGGTGAGCATGTCCGCACTTTCTTTGTTTTGATTTCTTTGTATTAAAACTTGGACCATGTGTATATACTTAGAGGTTTGTTAGACTTACGCTGTGTTTTATAGTTATGCTTCCGCTGTTATCCTCTATTGTATATGCTCTGTGGGTGTTTTGCAGGTGGTTTGTCAAGCAAGTCATGTAAGTCATGATTTAGTCGTCTACGATTCACTCTAACTCCTAGGGTGGGTCTTGGGTCGCGACAGTGTTTGAGTTGGTTTCAAGCGAATCCGAGGCCGTATGACTGATATGGGCACCGAGACGTCCGGAATCCATACTTGGATACTATACATTGGCCTAAACCTACATCGTCCCACCATTTCCAAACCGGGGGCCAGATTTTGATCATGTTTCTCATAACGCGTGTATTTCAATACATGCTAAGTGTTTGAGATTTTTTTTTGCGAATCCGAGGCCGTATGCCCGATATGGGTACCGAGACGGCCGAAATCCATACTTGGATACTATACATTGGCCTAAACCTACATCATCCCTCTAGTTCCAAACCGGGGGACGGATTTTGATCCCTTTTCTTCTAACGCATGTATTTCAATACATCATAAGTGTTTGAGTTTGTTTTGAGCGAATCCGTGGCTGTATGCCCGATATGGGAACCGAGATGGTCGAAATCCATACTTAAATATTATACATTGGCCTAAACCTACATCGTCCCACCATTTTCATACCGGGGGCTGGATTTCGATCCCGTTTCTTAGAATGCATGTATTTCATTACATCCTAAGTGTTTGAGTTGGTTTCGAGCGAATCTAAGGCCGTATGCCCGATATGGGCACTGAGACAGCCAAAATCCATACTTAGATACTATACTTCGTCCTAATCCATACTTGGATACTACACGCCACCACCCATCCACTACCACTAGAACCACCACTAGCACCACCCAACCACCACTAATGCAAACCACCCTTCCACCCCCACTATCACCACCCAACCACCACTAACGCACCACCTCCTATCCACCACCACTAGCACCACCCAACCACCTCTAACACACCACCACCCATCCACCACCACTAGCAACACCACTACCACCACTCATCCACCACCACTCATCCACGCAACCTCCACTAACACACCACCACCCATCCATCACTACTTGCACCACCCAACCACCACTAACACACCACCACCCATCCACCACCTCTAGCAACACCACTACCACCACTCATCCACCCCCACTAGCCCCAGCCAACCACCACTAACTCAAACCACCCTTCCACAAACCACTATCACCACCCAACCACCACTGACGCACCACCACCCATCCACCACCACTAGCACCACCCAACCACCACTAACACACCACCACCCATCCACCACCACTAGCACCACCCAACCTCTACTAACACACCACCACCCATCCACCACCACTAGCACCACACAACCACCACTAACACACTTCCACACTTCCACCTATCCACCACCACTAGCACCATCACTCATCCACCACCACTAACACACTACCACCCACCAAATCCTGCACTACTTATTACAACCGCATTTATGGAAGAACATACTTCATAAATTTTCTTACTAAATGACCCTTGCAAGGGTCAGGAATGTCCTCATTCTTGGGCCGCTCATACAGGCACTCTTTACAATAAAAAGTCCAATAATGTTGAGGCTTGGGATTCATAGATATATATTCTTTTAGAACATATTCCTGGACCAGGCCTTCACGTCAGCATGCACATGGAATCGATGATGATAACATACGTTGACCAAAACAACGTGAACAATATTATTTACCTTTGATTTATGCCATTCACATCGTGGAGGAACCCGTGCTATGTACTGAAGGACCACCGAAATACCTGAATTTGAATCGGTTGAAAATTTGGATTCATTTCTCGACTTATCCCTTTCACTAGTACCGTTTGCGACAACTTCATTTGGCTATCCATCTGAAGAACTACCTGGAATGCAAAAATTGCCGATTTGAGTGACTATATCTTCCAGTAATTTTATACTTGGATTTAGACTAGGTACTTGGATGTCAGCCCGATTTGGGCACCGAGATGTCATTTCTTCTATCTTTGAAAGGCTTAGATGACCTTCATCCCAAAAAGTAAGTTGTCGGGAACGGTAATGGCGATAGGGATAAGAAGAGAATGAAATGAAAAAGTTTAGGTTATTCAAATTCACGTAGTTTGGTGGTTGTTCAGTAACACGGAACCCTCCTCAATGTTAACGACATAACCGAATGTGAATATTGTTGTTCACGTTATTTTGGTCGTTGTATGTCATCATCATCAATTCTATGTGCATGCGCACGTGAAGGTCTGGTCAAGGAAGAGGTTCTAAAAGAATGTATATCTATGAATCACGAACCTCAACATCACCAGACTTTTTATTGTAAAGAGTGTTCGTATGAGCAGTCCAAGAATGAGGACATTCCTGACCCTTGTAAGGGTCATTTAGTAAGAAAATTTATCAAATATCTTCTTCCATAAATGCAGTTGTAATAAACAGTGAAGGAACCAGGTGGTACATCGAAGCATAACATGCAATCTGCAAGTCAAAGTTTATCCTTGTTCTGAATTTAGTGTTAGCTAGTGTTGGAGTTACATCAACACCTTTTGATGCCCGATTTGGGCACCGAATAGCCGAATTCCCGATCTGGAAGCTAACCCTTAAGTTTTAACCCTAGGAAATCTCCAATTAATCTGACTAAATCTCAGATTTGTAGAGTAAAGTGTTCCAACTTATGAATATGAGGTGTTTCCATTACTAACATACTAACTACATAGGTCTAAGATTCAAATTTGCAGAGTAAAGTGTTCCAACTTATGAATATGAGGTATTTCCACTACTAACATTGTTCCAACTTATGAATATGAGGTATTTCCATTACTAACATCCAAACTAAATAGGTCTAAGATTCAAATTTGCAGAGTAAAGTGTTCCAACTTCTGAATATGAGGTATTTCCATTACTAACATACAAACTAAATAGATCTAAGATTCAGATTTGCAGAGTAAAGTGTTCCAACTTCTGAATATGAGGTATTTCCATTACTAATATACTGACTAAATAGGTCTAAAATTTGGTGAGGTTGCTAGGAATGCTCTACCCACCACCACTACCACCACCATACCCACCACCCACTACCACCACTACTACCATCACCTCCCCACCACCACTACCATCACCACTACCACCACCACACCCACCACCCACTACCAGTACTAGCTACCACCACCACTACCACCACTCACCACCACCCACCATCACTACCACCACCCACCACCCACCACCCACCATCACTACCACCACCCACCACAACTACCACCACTACCATCACCTACCCACCACCACTACCACCACCACCCACTACCACCACCACAACTACCACCACTACCATCACCTACCCACCACCACTACCACCACCACCCACTACCACCACCACTACCATCACTAGCTACCATCACCTACCCACTACCACCACCACCACCACCCACCACTACTACCACCACCACTACCACCACCACACCCACCACCCACTACCATCACCACTACCACCACCACACCCATCACCCACTACCACCACCACTACCATCACCTACCCACCACCACCACCACCCACCAACACTACCATCACCTACCCACCACAACTACTACCCACGACCACTACCACCACTACCACCACTACCATACACCATCACCACCATGATATATAACAGATTTGAAATTATAATTAAAATCTTTTAAACTTAACATTTACCTCCGGAGTCGCATGTGGTGCTATAGAAGGCTGATTCGCACCCTGTTGTGAAAAAATTGGGTAAATCCTCATGAATGAATATCTAAATATTAAAAAGTAATAATTAATTTTTCTTATATTACATACGTGTCCCGCCATGTAATCATGCATAAAACACTCCAAGGATGCCACACGCATCCAAGTCTCAGCCAGTAGCTGGTCTTTCTCTGCGTTTGACTCCTCAAGAACTTTGATCCTCTCGACAATCTGAGGATCAGGCTGAGAGGCACCGGAGGGACTACAGATTGTGACCCCCATAACTAGGTGGGGGTCGGGCCTAACCCAAGTCCTCAGATACGTCCAGCTCTCTCAGGCCCCATGACCTGAGAGTATATATCATCTCGGCTCGTGGTACCCTACGAGGACTCTGGTGCTTGCGCCCTCAACTCCTGCATCTGGCGCTGCAAACAATTGGAGATAGTTGATATTTGGTAGGTAAAAGGGAAAACTCTAAGATTTTCAAATTAGTAAATGTACATACAATATTCTCCCCCTCCTCTGTCGAAACCGGCGTGCCATCCTTGCGCTAGTGCGTGATGATGTACACCTCTGCACGACCTAGGGGCGAGTGGGGCTCACAGCTCGCTATGACAGTCACAATAAAAATAAAAATCTAGTCAATATAATACAAATAAATTACAAAAACATATTTTAACAAATCCAACTGAACATACTGCCTCATGCCTGACCCTGGCAAAGCTCTTCGTGCCGCTCGTATGGGGGACCTTCTGTTTCGAGCGATTTATTTTATTTATTTCGCTTCGTTTCTGCAACAAATTTAAATTATGGTTAACTAAGAGAGTTGAAGCACAATTTATCTAAGTTACCTTTTAGAATGGTGACAAACAAAATATATATACCCAGCCCTCCTCAGAGAACCAAAAAGCCACCAATGTAGGCCACTGGGTGGCCACCACATCTGTCGGGCATGCAGCAAGCAGCTGCTCCGGCGTAGCCCCCGGGATGACGTTCTCCCGGCATTGCTTTGCCTTCCAATCTCAGTATTTATGCCCGAGGGAAGTAAGAATGAATTTCTCAGCAAATGGTTCGATATCAAATTTTACCTGAAACACGATTTCATATGATTAAACCACGAGCAAATAGTAAACAAAAAGATATGTAATTAAAAACTAAATATTAACCCATTTTTAGATATTTTTGATTCTTACCTGAACCAACACCAAAGCTCGTTGTTTCTGCTCCTTATCAATGTGAAGCCAATTGGGCACATCGAGCCTAAACAAAAGCCCATCCTGGGCAAGATTACCGAGGTAATCAGCCAACATCTTCGCAGCCTTTTCTACAGGCTGCGCATACTCGTCAGTCAATACCCTCTGTTTCACCCCGAGAGGGAGTCTATGTAGGGCAAGACTTTTGTTCCTGCCCCGAAACCTCCTTATAGGTCCTGGAGGGGGAGGGGCAATGCTGCACCAGATGTACTGGGGGTAGAGGTCTCCCCCCCTGCGCCTGTGTAGGGTCCATCTGCAAAATAAATAACTCAGAGCATATTTTTCATAAGTACATAGTTTAAACACATAAAAGTATATGGATTTCTTCACTAACATAAACGTAAACATTTCATAGTGTATGGATTAGTTCACTAACATGAAAATAAACAACTCAGAGCAGATTTTTCATAAGTACATAGTTTAAACACATAAAAGTACATAGATTTCTTAACTAACATGAACATAAACAACATTTCATAGTGTATGGATTAGTTCACTAACATGAAAATAAACAACATTTCATAGTGTATGGATTAGTTCACTAACATGAAAATAAACAACATTTCATAGTGTATGGACTAGTTCACTAATATGAAAATAAACAACTCAAAGCAGATTTTTCATAAGTACATAGTTTAAACACATAAAAGTAAATGGATTTCTTCACTAACATGAACATAAACAACATTTCATAATGTATGGATTAGTTCACTAACATGAAAATAAACAACCCAGAGCATATTTATCATACACCGAGAACAATAAACACAAAAAAATCTATAAATTGAGATCACTAGAATGAAAATAATATATTGAAGGTCAAATTCTCATTCATTTACATGGTAGCAACTAATTACATCATAATTTTACATCGTAGCAACTAATTACATCATTGAACTTCATCGTTATAGGGCCGAATTCTCAACTTCATCATCACTGGATTCGGTAGAAGATGCTTGTTATAGCAGTTCAGGGGGCGCATCAACAGTTGCTCCAGTAATCCCTACTCTCACCCAACTAGCACCTTCATCATCATCAGGTGAGGTGTCATCCAACTGTTGGTCGTTGAATGGCTCATTCTTCCTAAATGCATAATCGTCCGTAAGAGATTCTTCATTCATGTCAAATAAGTCTCTTGGTTTAGTCTTGATGACGACATGCCAATCTTCTTCCGTTGGATCTTCGACATAAAATACCTGCTCAGCTTGAGATGCCATAACATAGGGTTCACTCGTCACCAAGTGTGCCAGGAGCAAACGTGTGAAGTTCATGCGTTTAAACCCAAATGCATTGGTCTTTATTCCTCTACCTTGTGTCTTCACATCAACCCAATCGCACTTGAACAATAAAAATTTTAACCTTTAAAATACGTCACCTCAACTACGTCTGTTAAGCGACCATAGTAGGTGATATTTGTGACAATGGGGGTTCTATCCTTGGAAGTTGCATAGCTTGTAGTCATTGTTGTGACCATAACACCACTATTTTGACTCTTACATCCACGCTCCCTAAGTGTTGTACAAAACCTGTATCCATTAATGACGTAGCCCGTAAACCTTATTGTGGATTTTTGTGGACCGTATGAGAGCCATGTAATCTTGTCAGACACCGGGTTGCCTAAATCACGCAGTAGTTGAACCTATTTGAAGGCCAAGATGCAATTAATTCAAATCGCAAACATTAATAATAGGATGACTACAAATGTGTCCAGTTAAGAAAATATAACTTACATAGCCCCTAAACCATGAGTTAAATTGTTCGCTGTGCTTTTTTTGGAGCATGTGGGGAGCCGACCTAATAAGTTTTGGATTGGTCATCCTCAGTTCATTCATGTGCTGACTGCAAGGAACCATTTGATGTCAAGTGGTGCTCAAATCTCATTTGTTAAGTTAAAACCGAGAATTTCAACAAAAGATAACAAAGTAAAGCCTTCGTAATATTTGTATTACTCTCGATATGTTGTGATTTTGTCGGAGTTGAATAACACATAACGTTGTATCTACTGCCATTCTAATTCACTTAGTGCAAATGGCTGTGCACCCCCTATTGGAGTCTCATCGTCATTTCTCACCGGCCTGTTCAATCTCGATTCCACATCATTTAGGTACCTTGAGCAGAATGTCAAGTATTCTTCCGCCAAGTATCCTTCTGCAATGCTACCCTCAGGTTGAGCTCGATTGCGGACATAAGTTTTCAATGTATATAGATACCTATGCGAATTAAATTTAGGTAAGACAAAAAAGCAATTATAATACGAAAATTCAACATTTGATAAATTATAATTGATGACATACCTTTCGATGGGATACATCCACCGGTATTGGACAGGTCCACCTAGCCTTGCCTCTACGGCCAAGTGTATAGGCAAGTGCACCATAACATCAAAGAATGCCGGCGGGAAAATTCTCTCTAAATAACAAAGCGTAAGCGCAATTTTCTCCTCTAACCGTCTCAAATCCTCGACCTGAACAACTTTGGAACATAATCTCATAAATAAGTTGCTCAATTCAATTAGGACTGAACTTACATTCTTCGGCAATGCCTTCCTCACAGCCAATGTTAGGAATTGTTGCATTATAATATGAGAGTCGTGGTTCTTCAGTCCATAAATTTTACGCTCTTTCACATTAACATGTCTTGCGAAATTTGAGGAGTAACCATCTGGAACCTTCACACTTTTCAGAACCTTGCAAAACAACTTTCTCATTCTTGTCCATCGAAAAGCATGCAGTAGGCAGATAAACTTTGCTTCTGGTAGGCTGGAACTCAGGTTGAAGTGCACGTCTCATGCCCATATCAACCAAGTCAAGTCGAGCTTTTAAGTCGTCCTTAGATTTTCCTTCCAAACCTAACAAAGTTCCGAGCACATTATCGCATACATTTTTGTTCTATATGTATTACATCAAGGTTGTGTCTCAACAAATTGTGCTCCTAGTATGGCAACTCAAAGAATATACTGGTCTTCTTCCAATTATAGGGCATATCCTCATGGCCCATTTGCCTTGGTCGTTTTTGCCCAACCTGCTTCCCAAGGGAGAATGTACTACCCTCTAACTGATGCAACACATCAGACCCAAACATTATCCTTGGAGCACATCTAAACTCAGAATTGCCATCGAAAGAGTTTCTATTTTTTCGGAACCTGTGATCCGCCGTTAAGAAACGACGGTGCCCCATGTAGCAATGCTTTCTACTTTTAGACAGGTATAAGTGACAAGTGTCTTTGTGGCATGAAGGGCATGCCAACTTCCCTTTTGTGCTCCAACCTAACAACATGGCATACCCCGGGAAGTCACTAATGGTCCAGAGCAATGCCGCACATATTATAAATGTCTCATTTTTCAACGCATCATAAGTTGGCGACCCATTCGTCCACAAGTCCTTCAACTCTTCGACTAGAGGCCTCATTTACACATCAATGACATTTCTTGGCCCGGAGGGACCAGGAATAAGTAAGGACAAAATGAAATTAGGTTGCTTCATGCACAGCCACGGCGGTAAGTTGTAGGGAATAAGAACCACAGGCCATTTGCTGTGAGCAATACTCATCGTCTTAAATGGGTTGAAGCCATCACTCGCCAACCCAAGCCTGACATTTCGAGCATCTGAAGTGAAAAAAGGATACTTGTTCAAATTTTCCCAAGCCGGTGAGTCTGCAGGATGCCTTAACCTCCCATCCCTAGTTCGACCCTCGTCATGCCATCTCATTTCAGAAGCAGTCTTGGACGACATGAATATCCTTTGTAACCTGAGTCTCAACGGGAAGTGACGCAAAATCTTCGCTAGAGTTTTCTTCTTGCTTTCCTCTTCACCATCCCCTGTCTTCCATCTTGATTTACCACAGATGTCACATACTGTCTTCTTTACAGACACTTTCCAGTAAAGCATGCAATCATTGGGACATGCATCGATTTTATCATAGTTAAGCCCCAAGTCTGACATCACCTTTTTCGTCTGAAAGTAAGTATCTAGTAGTGTTGAGCCCTCGGGGAGTATCTCCCTCAACAACTCAATCAACATGGTGAATGACTTATTGCTCCATCCACTAAGACACTTAATGTGATATAATCTTACAATGACAGACAACTTCGTGTGATTTTTACATGTTGGATACAAAGGTTGTTCTGCATCCCTTATCAATTGAAAAAATTTATCAGATTTAGGATTGGGATCCCAACTACTGGTACCCTCATCTTCGTTTGGAACCCCGAACACATCGTGCACCATCTCTTCCATCTCATTCTGTCTGTCTAACCTACAAACGTCAGGATTTTGAGACACTTGGGTAACTAGTCCATGCTGTAATATGTCCTCCCCATGATGATACCAGATTTTATAATTCAAGTCAAATCCATCACAGATCATATGCTCATACGTTGTAACCTTATCTCGATAAAGGACATTGTTGTAGTTAGGACACAGACACTTTATACCACCGGTGTTATTGGTCGCCCCACGAGCTATCCCAAACTCTATGAACTCCTTCACCCCTTTTATATATTCCTTTGAAACCCTATTTAATACAAAAAATACACTCACAATTGCTTAGATACTAACACTTTATCATATGATGCTGCTTACAAATTTATGAACAGAAGGTACCTTGACATTTCAATCCAACTCCTATCCATGATACCACCGAAAATATTTGTAAGTCCTTCGTTTACTATTCTGAGAAATACCAACAGTTCGATATCATTAGTCAATTACAATATGTATGCATGCTTCCTATCGCCATCAACTCCTCTTCTAAAGGGTAGGGTGTTCTATCCCATTCAGGAATGCATAATCCCCAACAGTCAATAGCTCAGGTGCTTTGTACCATTTCAAGGAAATTTCGGCAACATTTCCCTATGGTTCTCCAAGTACACAACTTAGACTAGGGGCAAGCCCCCCACATTATCTAAATATGTACCCAGAGAACAAGAGAAACGGCTGCCGAAATTTTCCTCAACCTGGACAAAACATGAGCAACTGACTATACTGGAGATTATGCATTCCCAAATTGTCCAACCAGACAATTCATAAATCATATATAGACAAATAGACTTTATCACAAACAAGACCGAAAAGTTGTGAACCTACATTTAGCCCCACAAGAGAACTAAACGTCATAGCTTACAACTAATCCATTCAAATAGGTGATACAAGAAATGTGTTTGTCACACAATGATTTTTGAACAGGAGATCTAAGGTTTTATGCATGCATGTGTATGACATTCAACCAATACAAAAATTCAACCATCATAAATATTCCTTAAATTTTATCCTAAATGCCCCTCACTAGGACCTTTCTTCATAGTTTATCTCCCTCTCCCCTCTCATATGCACACCTAAAATATTATTTAAATTTTTTTCTAAAATACGGGACAATTTTTTTTACCCAAAATGTCGTTCCTCAAGTTTCTATACCTAAAATAGTATTTAATTTTTTCTCCAAAATACCCCTCACTAGAATCCCTCTCCCTCTCCCTCTCCCTCTCCCCTCTCTCTCACATGCATCGTCTCTACTATTATAATGACAATGTCATGTTCAAAACGTCAACGGAAATTTGTGCTAATTCCAAATTTACCCTTTACAATGAAAGGTGTTAAAACATTGATTATTGTTTTACTAAATTCCAATACTACCCTATCTATTAATAGATAAAAAATATTTTACTGAATTCCAATACTACCCCTTCCATTATCTTATGAGTCATCCACTTCTAAGCGGACCCAAGTATTCTGTGTCCCTTTTAACCCATGTTTAATTATGGTTAAGTTAAATTAAATTTAAATTAATAATTTTGTTTTTTGTTTTTCTAAAAAACATGGTTAGATTGCTTAACCTTAGGGAGTTAACCCAAGTGTCCCGTGTCCCTTTTAACCCATGTTTAATTATGGTTAAGTTAAATTAAATTAAAATTAATATTTTTGTTTTTTGTTTTTCTAAAAAACATGGTTAGATTGCTTAACCTTAGGGGTTAACCCAAGTGTCGATTACACCACTGAGGTTGCAATGTGCCCCTTTTAACACTCCTTAATTGTGGTTAAGATTTACCCACCCTTTTAGTTCACCCACCTATCTTTGGTTTTTAGAAAAAAAAATAATTTTTTTTAAGCCTTGATGAAAATTTATTAACTCTAGAAACTAAGAATAAGAGGATGAACCCTAGGGGTGGGTAAATCTTAACCATGGTTAAAGAGTGTTAAAAGGGACACATGGCGACTTCAATGGCAAAACCAGACTCCTCGCTCTCTTAGCAAAATGCTCAAAAAGAATGTTTCGTCAAGGCCCTGCCCGCCCCCTTTCTTTGTTATATCCAAAATGCCCCTAAAGTTTTTAATTCATCATAATATTTAAATAATATACGTATAAATAATAATTAATCGTTATCTTCTTTACTATTATAATTTGAGAGGCATGCGTAGATGATTTTTCTAAAATTCTTAAACTACCCTTATAAAAAAAAAACGTTGATTTAATGTTTTACTTTGATTCCCAAACTACCCCATGCTCCTCTATCTATTTAGAATCACAACCAATCGTGATTGAACTTGCGGAGAGTTCAATCGCATCCGCAGGTTAACAAGCAACCACAATTCTAGAACTATCTCATTTTTACAGTAATTAACATACACCCATTTCAAAGAATAACTGAACAAATAGACCCCATAAAAATGGAATCCATATATTACCCATAATCTCAATCAAACATATTACTCATAATCTCAATCAAATTAATTAACACACACTCATTTCACGGAATTGTTGAAAAATCGAACCCATAAAACTTGAAACCATATGATACTCATAATCTCAATTAAAGTTACTAAGCAACTAGTAGGGCAAATAATAATCAAATCCGTCTACACATTTCTCCATTAAAATTTACACAGTTCATTAATTAACTTACACAATTCGGTATAAACTAAAAAAGAAGGGAAAGGAAAAAAAATCAAACCTTTTAAAATCTGAGCAACTACAAATAGACTAGAATGAGAGAGGGGTTACCGGTGGCCCAAGGGCAGTGGTGGTAGGGACGGTGATGGCGGTAGTGAGAGAGTACAGAGAGCAGAGAGCACGGTGATAGGGGAGAGAGCAGAGAGCACGGCAGAGGGGAGGTGTTGCCGGAGAGAGCTAACCTAGCTGCCAGAGGTGACATGCAAATAGAGTGAGAGAGTAGAGAGAGAAAGTAGAGAGAAAGAGAGTAGAGAGAGAGTAGAGATAGACCGTGGAGTAGAGTAGAGTAGAGAGAGAGCAGAGAGAGAGAACGCGAGAAAACTTACCGGAGGTGATCCCAAGGTTGCCGGAGGTGTGGCTACCAAAGAGGGGAGAGGGTGGAGGTGCTGCCCAAGGTGATCCCGTAGAGGGTGCTGCCGGAGTGGGTGACCGAAGCATAGAGCAGATAGGCCAGAGCACGAATGCTAGAGAAGGAAGGAAGGGAGGGAGGCCGGAGCAGAGGGGAGCACAAACGCCGAAGAAGGAAGGAAGGGAGGCCGGAGTAGAGGGGAGCACGAAGGATTGATGAAACAGGGTGAAAATGAAGGGAAAACATCAGGGGGCTATCAAAAGATTTATAACGGTGGTAATTAAAAACTGCCGTTATAATTTTGTTGTAACGGCATTTAGTATCTAATTGCAGCTATTATTAATGATTATAATGACGGTTTTTAGACCTACCGTCATTATAATCAAGGCGGGAAGTGAAAGTGCAGGAAAGTGAAAAGGTGGAGGGAGCAATTTGCAATGGCGGTAATAAAAAAAGTGTCGTTAGAAATATGTTTATAACGGCGATTATTAAAATACCGCCGTGATATCTAGGCGTAACCAAGATGTAATTGCGGTTCTTGAGAACCGTCGTTATATATAACCTGCTACGACAGTTTTTGAGAACCGCCGTTACAGACATGTAGTTTAGTAGTGTCTTCAAAGGTTCTTAGCCATATGCAACATATGGGATTTTAGACAATCTGATTCCCTACTTGTTCAACATAACCATATTAAAGGACTCCGGGAGTTAGTTGAGGATCATATCCTTTGATCCCATAAATTTATCTCAGCACCAAGAAATGAAATTTATGAATCCTAAGATCTCTATCATATTTTTTGTGACTAGGTTTCCCTAGTCAACTTGGTGTTCACTTGTCCTTTTATACAGTAAGCTGCCTAGCAACCCTATTGTATTCTGTAAACATCTCAAATGAGATTTAACATTAGTAGTGAGAACTTGGGCAATTCTTTAGATAGTAAGTACAAACTTAAGATTCCTTTTCCATTCCAAACACTTTGAATTGGTAAAGAGATTCTCATTAAAGTATTGGTAAAGTGGTTATAGAATGACATGGCAATAAATAAAGCATACATCATTATTTCACACATTATAATATCATTAGATCAGGACTTTCAATCTTTGATGATATTGCTTATCATTCAGTCAAATTTTATAGACCCTTCAATCTATAAAATTAGGAAATATGCTACATCATATTTCTGATGAGCATTGGGTGCCTTATAATACACATGCAATCTTCCATGTTAGGATAGTATTCCACATGCACCACAAGGTGGATAGTAGTCATCCATCATCTGAACATCTTATGCATAACTCCTTATGTTAATCAGTGATTTCCAATTTTCTTATGACCTCCAAGGACAACATGACTGTCACTGTTTCATCCTTCATGTTCCTTGGCTAATGAAACCTATTATTCTCAGTTGTCATATGATCAAGTAGGAATATGCCCCCATGCTAGTTGACACTCCCTATCAGGCCATACACATTCCTATCTACTATAGAAATAAAGCACTAGGAGATTAATTTAGACTGAATGATGTCTGATTCCTGCCAGAGAGATAAGACGCAGGCTAATTAATTCCTAGTCTTATTGATAATGGAAGGCCATAGGACAAAATATCCCGTAGGATAAATTAGCCCATTTAATTCACTTAATATTTTTCTTGAGGGAAAATAGAATATTATGAACAAATTATACATTTAATGCATATATCGAAAGCATTCACAATATATATCATTGTAACAAATGTATAAAACAATATACAAAATCATCATATGATAATAAATCAAATTTCGTTTAATTAGATCAAACTAATTCCAATGAACTCCCACTAGCCCCAGAAATCTTAATGGATCTAATCCAAAGGTACAAAGGTCATTTTAACATCGGTGGGCTTTAGATGGTTCATTCATCCGTATGATGGACCATTGGTCATACCAAGCATCATGGGCCTAAAATAACAATTATAAAGTGTCCATGTGCATCACTAAAGCACATAAGTCAAAATGGATTATATTACCCTTTAATTCTCTACGAATTAATTTTAGCACATTAGGGTTCACCAACCCTAAGTCTAAAAGAAATTATGGGAGTCTTTAAACAACTTTATAAGACCTCTACTAGAGTCTATAAGTGTCACTCAAGCTCTTCCCATAATCGTGAATATTGTTAGCTTACATATATGTCAATTAAGGCACAATTATCTCATAATCATGCAAGTAACATACTCCACGTAAAAATTTCAACATAGACTACATGCATTACGTCTAAAAGGGCTATAATAAAGTGTTTTATTTACATACAAATTTTTTATGTTTCAACAAAACACATATTGTGGGGTTTGATCCAATTATCCAAAATGTGCACAAAAACGATAATCACATTATCACAAAGGTTATGGACTTTTCTAAGCAACTAAAAGCTATATCAAATCATCACATGAAATATATAATATAGCCATACAATGGGTCCATATGATCATGCTATCTTAGAAATCCTACAACTACTCTTGTAGAACGCCTTCCAAGATTTATTTTCCTTGCAATCACAATCATCTTCTATCTTCAATACAATTTCTCCATAGAAAAATCAACAACTTCTAATACTAATATTACATCATATTCAAAATAAGAAACCTTGAGAAACCACCCAAAATAGGGTGCTCAAGGGGAGTACAACCCATAAGAAGAAAGAGAAGAGAATAGAGGGAGAAGAAGGCATAATCATAGAACCCATCCACCATTCAACAAGAATATAAATATTAACAATTCATCATCTATAAATAATAACATGGCATGACAAATAACTTAGAAAGTCCATAACCTCAACAAGGGTTTTGCTAACCTTAGGGAAACTATTTCCCATATGGTAAGGCCTCTATTAACATTTAATAAATAACCCTATAGCAAATAATAAAGCAAGCATGTCAAGAATGAATTCTTAGGGCTTTAGATCATCATTAAAAGAAAACTATTTTCCTTTAATGCTTGGAAAATCATTGAGTGAAACAATTTCTCTAAGATTTAATCTAACCCTAAAATTCATTCTTTACATTCCTCAATTGATAAACAAATAGAAAACTCCATATTAAATTCGGCTTCCATATTATTTTGATTTAATAACTATTAAAATACCAAAATAAAAATAAGCAAATTGCTAATTTTTAATATCACCTTATATTGATTCCAAAAATAAATTTAAAATCAATAATAGGTGAATTCAAAAAATTTCCATAAGGGCCAACTACTTTAGGGATTATTTGATTTAACAATTAAATAAAATAATACCCAAAAAAATAGTATTAAATGTCCATAAAATAATTGATCTCTATCAATTAAAATTCACTTGAGATAAAACCCTGTATCTCAACCAATGACATTTATGTAATTACTTTATTAACTATTAATCAAATAAAAACTTATAAATACTATGTAGCCGGTAATTCTGAGCACATGTAATTGATCCAAATCAACTACAATAATTATGATAATATTCCCATACACTTTTTAGGGGACCATAAAGGATATAATAATTTAATTTTAATTAAATGATAGCCCGTGGACTCGAAGTAAATAATTAAACAATTTAATTAAATCTCAGCCCGTGCTCTCGAATCAAATAATTAAACTATTTAATTAAATGATAGCTCATTAAATGATTTAATAGCATCCCATGCTCTCAAATCAAATAATGGAATTTAGGAAAAATATGAAAGCCTCTTGAAAAATTAATTTAGAAAACTCATTTTCCCACTTTAGATTTTTGACTCAAGTTTTGACCCTCAAAACGATTGATTCTGGAAAAAATTTCTTCGCGAAAGTTGTAGATCTTTTCGATGGCTTCGAAACGATGTACTCACAGACCTAAATCAAACTCACGGTCACAAAGTTATGGCTGAAATACCAAAACTATATCGATTCTACTAATCAAATACAAATCCGAAAATCCATGAATCAATTCAAATCGAAATAAGCTTTAATCTCCAAGAATGCTTAAGCAAGGGTGTCAAACACCTTGGGATTTATTAATTAACATTTAATAAATAAAATCTCATTAATATATGCTAGCTGAAATATCAATGGGTATCTAAGTGGTCTATATCAAAGGGAAAACTTTCCCGGGACTCTCAAAAAGATCTCTAAATCCTTAAAGGCTTTAACCAAATTTATATCACTATATATCTATCCCCATTAGAATTAAGAGAGGTATTGGAATCATCCAAAAGTGAAATTAGTATCACACTAATTTCTAAGGGCTTGATCATCAAGATATTCAAGAATAAAAAAGATTGATTCATTAGGGTAACCAAAATTCATAGGGGAGGCAATCTTGATTAAACTGAATAAAATCAAAGAGAAGCATAGCCAAGGCTCTGATACCACTGAAAGTATGCATCTTTTTAATTTTAGAAAAACAGTTCTTGGGGGGCATATATCGAATCCCAAGATCTGACTAAGATTCTAATTGATTTTATTCAATAAAGGTTAGAATAACAATCACCTTTGCGACTTTGAAATTGTTAAGTCAAATCCACGTTAGAACATTACTCACAAAACTTCACAAGTGTCAAGTCTCCTTCGCAATCCACACGAACTTTCTTTTTCTTTTAAAGCTTGCTCTAATGGAAGCTAATGACCCTTCCAAAAATTCCAGCTCTTGGATCTTGAACTAAAGATCCTTTCTTGATGAACAAGATTGAATTTCTTCTTCTTCTTGATAATCATAACTTAGAAAATAAGAGAGAAGAGAAGGGGGAGGTGTGACCGTACAAAATCCAAGGAAAGAAGAGAGGTGGGCGTGAGATTAGAGGAGAGGAGAGAGAGGAGAAAATCTGGAGAATAATCTACCTAAGGGATGGGTGTCCACTCCTCTTTATAGGCTCTTCTTGGTTGCTTGAATTGTAATCCAATTACAATACCTCAACCTTATCCTAATCCAATTAGGATTCCTCAATTATTTCCTTAATGATTATTCTCCTAATCCAATTAGGATTAATCTTAAAATAAACTGACCTTATCCATTAGTAACTAACTAATCTTATCCTTATCCAATAAGGAATCTTGAATTAGTAACTAACTAATGGAATCTCTAACAATTAGGGAATCTTTAATTAGTAACTAACTAACTAACCTTATCCAATAAGGAGTTAATTAATTAGGAACTAATTAATTAAGGTTTCCTCTTGAAGTGGGCGTCCCACCCTAGGTGGGCCCCACTTGTACACGCCCCTTACGGTTTCCAAAACCCTAAAGGTCACTTTTGATCTTTTATCAAAATCCTCAATGGGTCCTACCCATTTGGTTTATCACATCCAATGTAATTTTATCTTTTAGAGCTTCACTATACCATATAGTGATTACTTAGAGAAATTAATTAATTATTAGATTAAAAGCTTTAAGAAGGTCCTAGTGTGTGGGATCTAAAGGGATCTCCTATTTTCGGTTATAGGACCAAGTGCTTAACCTTTTGGTTGAAGCATTGTTAGTAGGAAACGCTTCCTAAAACTCCATTAGGATCATAGAATGTTATCTAAGTCTCTGGACTTCCACCAATCAAAATAATGTCCATTAACACAATGTGACTAATCTCCAAAAATTAGAGAATTGCTTGTAAGTACTATCTCACAATATATTTACAAATAAATTCTTCCACATTCGAATATCACTTGTAAGCTTCTGGGATTTGAACAATTCCACTGTCTAGTCCCTAGCTTATGAATAAAACTCTTTCTCATGAATACTTTTTCATTGAACTGAACCTCCAAAACATTTTTGAAGAAACATTAGAAAAGAACTGACATATATATATATACTTTTCCATATTGAAAATATCAACTTCGATAAAGACTATTTTACCGAAAAGCACCAGTACTGGATTTAACAATTCAGTTCAACAAGTATCACCTTGATATCATTATCTCCAATTAAGGAGTTGTGGATTCCTTATTGAGTGTTTACACACTTCTCCAAACATTGTGTACATGACCCAACGTACCCGGAGTTAGTCCTGTGTATTGGACATTGCCGATTGGGACATCAAAGTCACATAGACAGATGTTTGAGAAGATTTTAACCTCTCAGGTCTAAGGACAATTTGTCGAATGGATAACCCTAATAATTCTGACAATGTATTCCATAGGGTATCCACTAGTGACCCCGTTCAGTATTATGTACTTGCTACATATACTCACATGTTAGTCAAGAGTCACCACTCTTTGTGAATGAGATTCATCACATTATCTCATAGAACTACACATGTGCAAGCCATGATGAAGTACGACGCCCAACCAGTACTCTAAAGGCTTCAAACAATATTAGGTTTACAAGGAACTGGAAAATCATATCTTCTCGTAACCTTTGCATGATTTTCCTACAATGTTTGTCGCGACCTAAAATACCCCTAGGAGTTAGGGATACTCTGATTCGTGACCGCTGTATCATACCTCCATATGATACATAAGGCACACATAGAAGCCTGTCAGAATACACAGATATACACAGCGGAAACAACTTATTTAAAACACATAGCGGAAGCAAAACGAAACTAATCATAGCGGAAGCAAAGTAAACACTCCTATTACTTGGTCCAAGTGTGAACCAACAAAATACACAAGTGTATAAATATCCAGACTGTGGAGTGGACAAGTCTCACTCTCACTTAACAAAACACTGTATCATATCTAAGTCTTTCAACAGAAGTCAAAGTCATGACACCTATCTAATGAGCCGTCGTCCTAATAATGATCCATAGAAGGCTCTGGGTTCGAAGTACTCCTCCTCTACCCAAGGCTCCGTACCACATACATCAAAAGGGACCCGAGCACCTGCCAATGATAACAAATATCGAATGAGCATGGAATACTCAGCATACACAAACTACTAACAATAAAGCAATAATAGCATAGAGCATGCGAGTCATGGAGACTGAAATCCTTAAAGCATATCAAAGCGGGGAAACCATGTATAGCATATATGATGAAATCCGAAATCCGAAACCAAAATCATAACTGTGTGAATCAAGCGATAATCATAGCCTTGTGAGTTCTTGTGTGTTCTTGTGAGTTCATGGAGTTTCTTAGAGTCATTTATGATCTGTAGAGACATAGAGCAATGCCATAGAGATAAACCATAGAGATCTTAGAGCATTTGTATTCATGATCCTTAGAGCTTGTGAAACAATCTTAGAGCTTTTCATCGAGTTCTTGTGAGTTTAATATGATCCTTAGAGCTTGTGAACCGATCTTAGAAAAATCATGGAGTTTCTTAGAATCATCATTTAAGTCACTTATTCGAAAACCCTTTTCGTAACATGGAGGAAAATCCATGGAAAACATCGGTTCATGCGGGACATGCGAGCATATGAACATATGAGAGTAATATCATGTTTAAACACTCAAAAACCCTTAGAGGCACTTACACAAACACATAGAGTGCATATTAGTGATAGCTTACATCCAAGTATAAAAATAACCTTTCATACCATAACAATCAAGATGTATGTATAGTATAACATGAGAAGAACATCATAAGGTAACTAGTAGTATTACTAGATTGATAGTAGAGTGTATCTACCTTGGTGAAATCAATGATTTTGATTCCAAAAGCTTGAACAAGCAAGAACCTTGAGTTCTTGGTAGAAACACCAAAAGAAGGAAGAACTTGATCTCTCCTTCAAGCTTGAGCAAACACCTAGCTCCTCTCCTTCTTCTCCCTCTCAAAATCTCTCAAAATAGTGCACTAAGGGTTTCTAAAACCCTAAGGCATGAACAAGCCCTTATTTAGGCTAAGGGGGAGTGGCTAATCTTAAAAGCCCTTAATGAAGAAAACTTCGTATAACCGATCAATCGGTGTTACAGACCGAGCGATCGGTGGCTTACCGGTCGATCGATGGTTTCAACCGAGAGATCGGTTGAAAACACCCTCTCTAAAATTTCTCCCTATACAAATTAGTTAACCAATCGATAGCTACCAAGCAATCGGTAGAAGACCGGTCGATCAGAGGTTATCACCGAGTAATCGATGGTCCCCTGTTTGCTGCAAACCCTGTTTTCACTACTTGAATCTTCTCTAATCCCATTTCTAACACCTTTAATGCTTAAAACACACACCCTAAGGATATGTAGACCTATTAAAACATGCATGCCAAATATCCAAACCTTTCCATTAGTATAAAACCCACTAGTTTACAAGACTACCTTGAACACTATTCACACACTATTCACCACTTAGTGAAATAGAGATTCGGGGTTCTACAATGTTACCTATGGAATTTTATGTCATCATCAAATAAGACAGTAATTAATATAAATACCATTTATAGTTGGTTGTGTGAATATGAAGCTTGTCTAATCAACATAGAAAAGCCTCTTATTAGCTTTCGAGAGCATATATGTCCAACATTATCAACCAAATGGTGGTTCCTGACTACAACTCATTGTTGGGCATAATCTTAATATATAAGAAGGACAATTTTCCATACTATACATTTAGGTTTGCAACAATATTGCTCGGAAAAAAAGTTAAGATATCACCTTGATAATTTCAACAAGTTGTTCAACTCCACTTTCAGTAGAAAAGTGAGATTGCTACATAAAGAAAAGATATTTTAAGCATACATAAGAAAAGTCACATTCTCAAATATACAAAAGTTTGGATATATATAAAGTAGTTATTTATCTTCCTAAAAAGTAACATGGCAAATATAATTGTCTCCCCTTTGACCTGTCAAGCACAAAAGCAACTAAAATCATAATATGATACCTCACTAAAAGCAAGATAAAACTGATTCTCGAGATAACAAAAACATACGAAATATTTTCCATTTCTAAAATCACAAAGATCCAGCTGATGGGTAAGTGGGTTGACCTACAAAGGAATTTTTATTTGATTTAAAATAATTTTCTAAACTAATGTGATAGATGAATATAACATCATAACGGAATGAAGTGTTGGTTGTAAAGCTTGCACATCTACAATATAGAAATCAGGAGTTAGCTAGCAATAATGATTTTCCAAAAGCAACATATTAAAAATGTGGGTTGTTTTTCACATAAACGAATCAAGTAGGCTTGAGAATAGATATAACTAGCATCGTTGATATGGGCAAAAATACATTGCTTGATTCTAATAGAGTGAAGTAGGTAGAGGCCTACCTTGACTATTCTCAATAAAATTTTGATTGAGGCAACTTGGGGATAAAACTGTTCAGGATCGTGGGATTCCTTAACAGATCACCCCTATCGTTTAATCAAGTTGTGTCATACATGCTTGAAATCTAGTTTCGTTCCCGGTTTAAAGAACTTAGATTATTTTCAAACATTTCAAAGACTTCCTTCTAAACAAAAAAAAATTCACAAACAAATTCCACACATTAGAGAGCCTCGATGTGTTAGAATCATTGAAGTGGGTTGATATCAACATTAGGAGATATATTGATGTTGTAGTTTATCTACCAAATGGTGGTTCCTGGCAACAACTCGCTGTTGGGCATAATCAAAATATATAGGAAGGACAATTTTCCATACTATACATTTAGGTTTGCAACAGTATTGCTCGGAGAAAAATTTAAGATATCACCTTGATGATTTCAACAAGTTTTTCAACTCCACTTTCGCTAGGAAAATGAGATTGATATATAAATAAAAGATTTTCTAAGCATTAATAAAAGTCACATTCTCAAATATATAAAGGTTTGGACATATATAAAGGAGTTAGTTATCTTCCCACGACAAATATAATTGTCTCCCTTTTGACCTATCAAAAGCAAAAGAAAATAAAATCATAATAAGGTACCTCTCTAAAGCTAGATAAAAATGATTCTCGAGATAACAAAAACATACTAACAATTTTCCATTTCCAAAATCACAAAGATCCAGCTGATTGGTAAGTGGGTTGACCTACAAAGAAATTTTAATTTGATTTAAAATAAATTGCTAAACTAATGTGATAGATGAATATAACATCATAACGGAATGAAGTGTTGGTTGTAAAGCTTACACATCTACAATATAAAAATCAGGAGTGAGCTTGCATTTATGATTTTCCAAAAGCAGCATATAAAAAAATGTGGGTTGTTTTTCACATAAAAGAATCAAATAGGCTATAGAATATATATAACTAACATCGTTGATATGGGCATAAATACATTGCTTGATTATGATAGAGTAAAGCAAGTAGAGGTCTACCTCGACTATTCTCAATCAAATTTTGATTGAGACAACTTGGGATCAAACATCCCTCTCCACCCTTAAGGATCGTGGGATTTCTTAATAGGTTACCCCTATCGTTTAATCAAGCTGTGTCATGCATGCTTGAAATTTAGTTTGGTTCCCAATTTAAAGATCTTAGATTATTTTCAAACATTTCGAGGACTTCCTTCTTAACCAAAAAAAAAAAATTCACAATGAAAATTTCACACATTAGAGAGCCTCGGTGTGTTAGAATCATTGAAGTGGGTTAATATCAATATTAGGAGACATATTCATGTTGTGGTTTATCAACCAAATGGTGGTTCCTAGCTACAACTCTCTGTTGGGCATAATCAAAATATATAGAAATGACAATTTGTTGCACCCCAAATTCCTGTAATGAACAAGGCATAACATAATATGCTAAAGACATAATACAAAATGCGGAAGCTAAAATAATACAAAAATGTAAACCAACTTTTTCTTTTTCTATACATAGACTGTATTCCAAGTTCATATACAAAACATCCCAGTAAAGGTGAACATGCCCACCTATCAAAATACAAAAGTCATGAAACTCTCTCCCTCTCAATAATTCTCAGGGAATGGCCAGCTATCTAGGCTCCTTGCCTCAACATGAGGCTCTACTACCGGCTCTCCATATGGTTCCTCCTCGCCATAGTCTTCCTCTATCCAAGGACCCTGATCACAGATGTCAAAAAGAACATGTGTACCTGTTGATATAAAATATACGACTGAGTATGGAATACTCAGCGAGTACAAGCTCCTAGCTAGCAATAGTAATAACAAACATAATATCATAAGCAAGTACTTAAAAGAATACGGTTCATTAATCATTCTTAAAGCAACATACAAATCATTCGTAAAATCATATTTCTAATGAAAGTAAAACACCATATATGGTTATTATGAGTTCTTAGGGGTTCTTATGAATTCTTGTGAGCTTTCTTACTAGTTCTTGTGAGCTTATGAGTCTTCTAAGCTTTCTTACGAGTTCTTGTGAGCTTATGAGTCTTGTGAGCAAGAGATTAGTACTATTCACCCTGGCCTACCAATCTCCTTGACCATTCATCAACTTATGAGCCTTTCTTGTGAGCAAGAGGTTAGTACCCTTAAACTTGGGCTACCAACCTCCTTGACAATCCACTTACTTGTGAGCAAGATGTTAGCACCCTTGACCTGGGCTACCAACCTCTTTGACAATCCAATTACTTGTGAGCAAGAGATTAGTGACCTTCACCCAGGGCTACCAATCTCCTTGACAATCCAATTACTTGTGAGAGTTTCTTGTGAGATAGGACTTGTAATTCCTTATGAGTTCTACTTGTTTATTTTGATTCTTGGTGCTTATGAGAAATCCTCGGTTCATGCATGTGTACGTGCTCGTGCATAACACTAGGTGACATCATGGTGGCATGAAATTAAGCATCATGAAGCATTCAAGATCTCTACAAACATGTGAGAGTCAAGGAACATGTAAAGCATATTAGCATGGTTACCAAATTGTTGGGGGAAAAATCCCTAATTCATATTGCATCGTCTTGGTTCTAAACTTCATACATGCATTTTGTCAAACACTTGCCATGCAACATCCTTATAGCATTTAATTCATGTTTTTAAGTTCAACATTTCATCAAACACATTGAGTGTGTTCATTATGAGTACATTTCCCTTCCCATTTTTCATCACACAACAACATCCACATCCCACATGGCATCCAATCGCCTCGACCATCCAACATCCCACATATCCACAACCACTTGATTTATCTTGTTCATTTTTAGGGAAAATAATGTATTTCAAGAATAGGGAATAGAGAAGATCAATCCACAAGCATTCTTTAGAGGAAACCTAGGTTATTACTAAGTTAACTAGAAGGGTGTACTAACCTTTGAGGATTAACCCTTGATCTTGAAGAAAAACCTTGAGTAGAACCCCCAAACTTGATAAAGAAGGATTTACTCTTGAGGGTGAAGGTCCTTGCTTGAAAGATGATCCAAGCCTTGAGCTCCACTTGATCTCAAATCCAAAACGCTTCTTTGGATTCTCCCCAAATCTCCCTTCTCTTCTCCAATCTTTTCTAGGTTTAGGTTAAACCCAAAACCCCCAACCTTGAGCCCTACTTAGAGGCAAAGGGTTTTAAGACCCTCAAATCCGAAATCAGCACCCGCGTGCAATCGATCGCACACCAACTGCGATCGATCGTAGATCCAGTGCGATCGATCGCACCTGGGGACCATCTATCGCACAATCACCTGAACGTTTTGTCAAATTTTTTCCTGCATACGATCAATCGCGCACCAACTGCGATCAATTGTAAGTGAACCAAAAAGTTTTCTCAGTTTTTCCCTCTGTATGCGATCGATTGCGCACCAACTACGATCAATCGCACATCCCATTTTCTGAATTTTTTTATCAACAACCTGCTTTGGATGTTTCCAACCTTGATCCTACACTTTTTGGGGTATTCACCCCTGCATGTGATACACCTAGTTGGATACTAACCATTTCTCAATAAATGTAAGTTCAAAACACGTGGAAGGCCTCTTGGCCACAAAGGTATATTTCATTATCATGCACAAAGTTTCAGGGTTCTACACAATTTTCCATACTATACATTTTGGTTTGCAATAGTATTGCTCGGAGAAAAAGTTAAGATATCACCTTGATAATTTCAACAAATTGTTCAACTCCACTTTCGCTAGGAAAGTGCGATTGGTACATAAAGAAAAGATATTTTAAGCATTTAATAAAAGTCACATTCTCAAATATATAAAGGTTTGGACATATATAAAGGAGTTACTTATCTTCCCAAAAGTAACACAACAAATATAATTGTCTCTCCTTTAACCTGTCAAAAGCAAATAAAATCATAATAAGGTACCGCACTAAAAGCATGATAAAAATGATTCTTGAGAGAGCAAAAACATACGAACAATTTTCCATTTCTAAAATCACAAAGATCCAGCTGATGTGTAAGTGGGTTGACCTACAAAGAAATTTGGATTTGTTTTAAAATAAATTGCTAAAGTAATGTAATAGATGAATATAACATCATAACGGAATGAAGTGTTGATTGTAAACCTTGCACATCTACAATATAGAAATCAAGAGCGAGCTTGCATTTATGATTTTCCAAAAGTCGTATAACAAAAAACGTGGGTTGTTTTTCACATAAATGAATCAAATAGGCTTGAGAATATATATTAGTAGCATCGTTGATATGGGCATAAATACATGACTTGATTCTGATAGAGTGAAGCAGGTAGAGGCCTACCTTGACTATTCTCAATCAAATTTTGATTGAGGCAACTTAGGGATCAAACATCCCTCTCCATAGTTTTAGGATTGTGGGATTCCTTAACAGGTTACCCCTATCATTTAATCAAGTTGTGTCATGCATACTTGAAATCTATTTTGGTTCCCAGTTTAAAGATCTTAGATTATTTTCAAACATTTCAAGGACTTCCTTCTAAACCACAAAAAAATATTCACAAACAAATTCCACACATTAGAGAGTCTCGGTGTGTTAGAATCATTGAAGTGGGTTGATATCAATAGTAGGAGATATATTAATGTTTTGGTTTATCAACCAAATGGTGGTTCCTGGCTACAACTCGATGTTGGGCATAATCAAAATATATAGGAAGGACAATTTTCTATACTACATTTAGGTTTTCAACAGTATTGCTCGGAGAAAAATTTAAAATATCACCTAGATAATTTCAACAAGATGTTCAACTCCACTTTCGATAGGAAAGTGAGATTGATATATAATGAAAAGATATTTTAAGCATTTCATAAAAGTCACATTCTCAAATATATAAGGTTTGGACATATATAGAGGAGTTACTTATCTTCCCAAAATGTAAACAACAAATATAATTGTCTTATGATTTTTCTCTAATAGTTGCTGGAACTTGTTCATCAGACATGCCCAGATTGTCTACTGAAGGGACAAATCAGCATCCCCCTTCTCTTCACTCGTCAGGTTTGATCTGCTCCCTCTTTTCGCATCAGGTAAATTCTTTGGATCCCCCCATTATTCATGTTAATGATGACATAAAAACTTATGAAAATAGCCTGAACCCTAAATGTGACATCCTATCTACCCTTGATCAAACTATTACTTTAGAAGAAGAAGAAGATTTTCTTAATAATCGGTTTTGCCCATCATCTTTAAAACACAAATCTTCTTCGGTTTTAATTAATGATGATTACCAATATTGCCAGGTTTTTCTCACTGATAAGTATTGTCGCGACCCAAAACACACCCTAGGAGTTAGAGTGAATTGTGGATGACTAAATCATGACTTACATGACTTGCTTGACAAACCACCTGCAAAACACCCATAGAGCATATACAATAGAGGATAACAGCGGAAGCATAACTATAAAACACAGCGGAAGTCTAACAAACCTCTAAGTATATACACATGGACCAAGTTGAAGCATAACTATAAAACACAGCGGAAGTCTAACAAACCTCTAAGTATATACACATGGACCAAGTTTTAATACAAAGAAATCAAAACAAAGAAAGTGCGGACATGCCCGCCAAAATACATGGATATAATCACTCATGCTCACCCACAGCTAATCCACTCAAAATCTAACACTACCTACTGATAACCCTCTACGGGAGGTTCCTCCAAAGGCTCCTCGACGTACTCCTCCTCCACCCATGGACCAGGAGCACAAACATCAAATGGAGCAGCAACTCCCTCAGAACCTACCGACATAAGAAGTACGGCTGAGCATGGAATACTCAGCGGGTACTAAATACTAACCAACAGTTATAGCAAGAGATAGCAATGCATACCCAGGAAACAATATAGATATATATGAATCAGGAACAGTTAATATCATACAAGGAAATAAGGAAATTCATAATCATGCTTGCAGTTCATGAAAAGCCGATAAAACCCTTGAAATCTTGTGCACTTGACTTGACTGAAATTACCCTTTTTATCCTTGAAACCTTGTCTACCGTGTCATGCTTGTATCATGCGTGTATCATGCTTGCTTGTTCTGAAAAGTAATCTACTTGTGAGGGAAGGGAGACCCTTCTTCCTAGAATGCTCATGCTTGTCCTTCCACTTGTGAGATTCACTTGTGAGATGTCCTTGTGAGATGCACTTGTGAGGGAAGGGAGACCCTTATGATATGTATGCACTTGCGAGGGAAGGGAGACCCTTCTTATGAAAATGGATGATTGTCTTGTCCTTGCCAAAAGCGAGGTAAAACATATCGTAGGATATGCCCCACCTCTAAATCCCATTCTTGAAAACCTCGGTAAATCATGTCATGTATGCGTGCTCGTGAGGTCGTGTGCATACTTGCATTTGGAATTAAATATGGCATTTGAGTAATTCATAACACATAACATCAATGATTTGAGCAATTTAGTATTCATATCATTTAGGGAAAGCGAACAATCACACTATCATGACCCTAGCAATTTCCATAAACCTTAAACATGAAATTTATTAATTTATTATTCATCTCATTCACCTTGACATTTCATCAAACATGGTGCATTCATTATTTATTAACCCTACAACATGCTTTTCTAGGTGGGTTATGCTCATATCATACGTGTTTGTTCATTATGGATACAATGCCCTCCCCATTTCATTCATCACATCATTTCACACGGCATCCAATCGCCAATTCCGTCTCCATTCACCATTCACACCCGTCCATCTCATAGCACATGTGTAAATGAAAGAAAACAAAGAGAAATAAAGTAAAAGAAGGAACTATAACTAGGAGGGTAGCAAGAAGTACCGACCTTGAAGAAATGAGGAAGAAACCCCTTCCAAAAACGACCATGAGGTGCTGCCCTAGCTTGGGGAACACTCTCCATGGGTGCTTGAGCCGTGATCTTGGAGAAAAGCCGGACTTGAAGTGATCTAGGGTCTCAAAACCCCTTTGATTCTTCTCCAAAAGCAAAACCCTAGCTTAGGAAATCCTTTCTCCTCTCTTCTAATCCCCCAAACCTTCTAAGTGTTGAGAATGAGCCTTAAAGGCTCGGGTTAAAATCTTAAGGTAAGAGTGAACCGACCAAAAGACCATAATACCCTTACTGAAATTTCTGCAAAAACGCGAGTACCGAGCGATCGGTGTTAATGACCGATCGATCGGTTGCCTACCGATCGATCGGTTTCATAATCAAGCGATCGGTTAAAATTTCACTCTCTGGATTTCACTCTCTGGAAAATTTCCCCATACAAAAATCTTGACCAGTCGATAGCCTCCGAGCGATCGGTTTTGGACCGATCGATCGCTCGCTCCATGGACCGAGCGATCGGTGGTCTGCAGGTCCAAACTGTTTTGGCCATAACTTTTGACTCGTTTGTCCAATTTTGACGATTCAACTTGCGTTGGGTTCGTACTTCGAAAATGAACATTTCTGACGTTTCGGAATTTCCAATTTCTTCCTTATTTATTAATTATACCTCTTTAAAGGAAAAATGGCAACGAAAGTGTCATGCATTAAATGTGAAAAGGTCCAGAGCTCTACAAGTATAGGACTAGTAACCTCCTTGATGGTTCTATCAAACATCATTATCATATGTGGAATAGCATTTTTGAAAATAAATCTATGAATCCTAATTCTTTTGGTCAAAATTAAAAAAAAAGCTTCACTGTTGGGATTTATCTCAAACCATGGAGTTTCATGCTAGTACCAAACATTGGAATTTCTATTCCATTAAATCTCATATTTTGGAAGGGAAAAATTTCTTCGAGAATTGCTTCATCTAAAATTTTCAAGACCATCAATATGGATTCTACAATATCGACTCCCAATGTTACTTCAGGCCCTCCAAAATCTGAAATTATGACCCGATCTAGAACTGCGGTCCTTTACTCTGGCCTTAACTCTATTCCTTCTCAATGATTAATATGCTTATTTGGAATATTCGGGGAGTTGGTAACCTTAGTTACCTCTAAAGCTAGATTAAAAAATATTATTGCCACTCATAATATTGATCTTGCTGCAATTATGGAACCAAAAAATAACTTTTATTACCTGAGAGATGTGTGTAAATTCACTTGCATGGACTGCCATTTAGACAACTAAATCATTCTAAAATTTGGATTATGTGGAAAAGTTATATTCAGGTTACTTATATTCACTCTTCTGACCAGTCGATTATTGTTGATGCGAAAAAGCCCAATATGCCAATTTGTCGTTGTGCTTTTATTTATGCTAAATGTACTAGACGGGAAAGACTAACTTTCTGGTCGGATCTAGTTGCTTGTTTTTCGTCCTTTTCAAGTCCTTTTTTTATTGGAGGAGATTTTAATGTCATATCTTGTTTTGAGGATAAGATTGGAGGGAGGGATATTAATGTTCCCTCTATGGAGGATTTTAACTCCATGATTAACGGCCTAGGGATGATTGATATTGGTTTTCTGGGAATTGATTTACTTGGTGTAACAACCAATCAGGTTCCAACCATATTTATGCTCATTTGGATCGCATTCTTATTAGTGCAAATTGGGCTATTAATTTTGATAATATCTCTATCACCCACCTCCCTAGGGTGGCATCAGATCATTCTCCCCTATTTGTCTCTATTGGAGAAGTTCGCCCTAGAAAGCCAACTCCTTTCAAGTTTCAACAGATGTGGATTCACCATTCTGATTTTCAAAAAACTGTTCAGACTTCTTGGGATTCTCCAGTTGATGCGGATCCTCTTATGATATTTTTTTTTTTGGAAGGTAAGCTAGGGTTAGGCAGACCCCGACCAGATATATAAATTAAAAAAGAAAAGGGATTACAATCTAAGGTAATTACAACCCGATCTGTCCTTTTCCAAAATGGATAAAAGTGTAGAGGGAAACTCCCTTGGCAAAAGAACAATAGAGCTATTGAGAATACAAAATTTGGCTAGAAAATCAGCTGCCGAGTTACTTTCCCACCAAATATGATGAATAGAATATGCTGAAAAGTGGGATAGCTTGAGAATACATCTCATAACTAAATTCGCCAAGTACCAACGAGGATCATTAGAAGCGTTCAGTAACTGAGAGGCTTGCAGCGAGTCTGTATTAATATGGAGGTGCTGAATACCTTGGGCCGTAGCTAGATCAATGCCTCTTTCAATGGCTAGGATTTCCAGCTGTAGGATATCAGTTCCCTCCACTCCTTCCGCAAAAGCTAGAAGAGGATGACCATTGCAATCACGCAGAATGCCACCGAAACCCGCTGCACCATTTCTAATTGAGCCATCACTATTTAGAACCCAGAAGCCTAGAGGAGGTGGGGACCATGAGCACCATCTCTGCGGTTTAAGAAAGAAACCAACAGTAATCTACCAAGCATTAAGGAATTCTCTAGTTGAGGCCGTGTCTTCCACTTGAGCATTTAAGGCCTCAATCTTGAGCCTGGTATCTGTAATTATGGAGGCAGTGATGTAGTCCACGGGCTTGAAGGTGTTGGAGAAGATTCGATTGTTTCTTTCACTCCATATGTGGTATATAGTAGCACTGAAGGCTATTCTCTTGATGTTTTGGATAAGTTGCCGACCATGAAAAGCTGTAGCAGCCCAATCAATCTCGTTGTTCTAAGGCAAAATTTGTCGGGAAGAGTAGCGACAAAGGCGAAGGATGGTTTTCCAGATTTGGTTAGTGAAGAGGCATTCAAAAAATAAGTGTTGGGTGCTTTCAGAAGATGCCCAACAGAAAATACAACGGGAATGGGTGATGATATTGAGGGATAGGAGGTGGTCTTGAGTAAGAAGTTTGTTGGATATGGCAAGCCAGGAGATAAAGGAGTGACGGGGAATAAACTTACCAGACCAAACAAGGCTCCACCAAGGAACAGAGGGCTGATTCGAGCGAAGGCTATTCCAGGCTGACTTGAGAGAGTAAGATCCGTTGCTATTAAGTTTCCAAATCACACGATCAGCTGGTAAGGAAGAATTGATATCCGTCTGTTGAAGAGCATTCCAAACTGTTGAGAGATCTGCTGAAACTGCAGGTGGCAGATTCCAGGAAGAGTCAGAGATGATAGAGGCAACTGTAGCATCTCTTGGAAGACCCGAATCATATTGAAGGCGCTCACCGAATTGCTCAAAGAGAATGCCCAATGAATGCCAGGGATCATGACAGAGGGAAGTTCTGGATCCATCAGCTATGGAATGAGTAATATGATCTTTGGCCAGATCTCTTGATTGAAGAATTTTCCGCCAGCTCCAAGAACATTCAACGGGAATTTTCATTGTCCAGAAAAAATTGTGTCTGATAAGTTTCTTGTAACACCACTGCACCCATAAGCTATCGGTGTGGGAAGCAATAACCCATACTTGGCGAATAATACCTGCTTGATTCCAGTCCGTAAGTTTACGAATGCCTAGGCCACCTTCATTCTTTGGCCTGCAGATAGTAGACCAGGAGATAGGATGAATTTTGTGTCGAAGATCACAGCCAGACCAAAGAAATTTGCAGCAGATTTGTTCAATTTTCTTGGCTACAGATTTGGGGAGAATGAGCAACTTGGTCCAGTAGATATGCATGTTGTTCAAGGTAGATTTAATGAGCTCCAGTCGCCCTGCATAGGAGAGGAAGTTAGCTTTCCAGTTTTGAATCTTGTTGAGAATCCTATCGAGCAGCGGTTGACAAACAGCAGCAGATAGACGACCAGAAATAAGGGGCATGCCAAGGTATTTGACAGGCAAACTTCCAATTCGAAATTTCAAAATGCGTTTGAAAAGGGATTGAGTAGAGGGAGCTGTCCCCGCAAAAAACATCTGGCTTTTATCAGAATTGGGATGGAGGCCTGAGATTGATGAAAATTTGACTAGAACTGCTCCAAGTTCCGAGGCTGTTCGTTGGTCTGCTTTAAGAAAAACAAATAAGTCATCAGCGAAACTAATGTGAGTAAGGAGGGGATTATCACACCTTGGATGCAAAGATATAAGACCAACTCTGGCAGCCTGATTGAGCAGGGATGAGAAGCCTTCCATTGCAATGACAAATAGAAAGGGCGATAGAGGGTCCCCCTGGCGAAGGCCACGAGAGCTACTAAAATAACCTTGGGGAGATCCATTTATGACCACAGAGAAGCGAGGCGTGGTGAAACAAGGAATTAGCCATTGAATAAAGATGTCAGGGAATTGCATCTTCTGCAAAACTAAAATCAGATAATCGCATCGCACCGTGTCAAAAGCCTTCATCAGATCAATCTTGATAGCACATCGTGGACTGCCTTTGTCGCGATGATAGTTCCTCACAAGCTCATGGGTGAGAAGAATACTGTCAGAAATATTGCGCCCCTTTAAAAAAGCCGATTGATTTCCACTTATAATGGAAGGAAGAACCAAACTGAGGCGAGCTGCAAGGATTTTTGAGATACATTTGTATACAGTGTTGCATAAGGAGATAGGGCGATAATCCGAAAAAGAGTTCGGTCTGGGCACTTTTGGTATTAAGGATATTAGAGTTGAGTTCAGCTCAGACAGCATTCTGGAGGATCTGAAAAAATTTTGAACCGCCTTGACAACATCTCGTTCAACAATGTCCCAACAAACTTTGAAGAAAAGAGCAGTATATCCATCAGGACCAGGGGACTTTTCATCATGACAGTCAAAAAAAGCCCATTTGATTTCAGAGGGTGTAATGGAACTGGTAAGGAGAGGATAGTCTTGAGAGTCAACAGTAGCAAAACAAGGGATGTCCTCTGGGGCTAAATCTCTCTCAGCCGAAGGTCTGGATAAGAGGTTTTCAAAGTATTTGACGCCTGCTGAACTGATCTCATCTTCTTGGTTGAGGAGAATATCATTATCAGTAATTGAAGAGATTCAATTGAAGCCTCGTCGAGATGCAAGACTCTTATGAAAGAATTTAGTATTATTATCCCCCAAGGATAGCCACAAGAGTCTGGATTTTTGTCTGATAGAGGCTTCTTCTGATCTTGCTAGAAGGCAGTAATCCCGAAGAAAACTCTTTTCCACTGCAATAAGAGATTCGTCATGAGGATTAGAATGAAGCTGCATTTGGGCCACCTCCAGAACTTGTTTAGAATGGGCCACTCGAGAGTTGAGATTGCTGAAGTTCTCTTTGCTCCATCCCCTGAGTCGAACCTTGAGGGCCTTAAGTTTCTGAACTAGTTGAAACATTTGGTTGCCCACCACTGGAGACTGCCAAACCTCAGAAACTATGGCCTTGAAATCAGGATGATCCGTCCAGAAATTGAAAATTTTAAAAGGTCTTTGTCCTCTTGGCGGTGGAGGTCTGAGCAGGACAATCATGGGGGAGTGATCAGAAATACCTGGAGAAAGGAAATCAGCCTCTGATCCAACAAAGCGAGTGCACCAGTTAATGTTAATGAGGACTCTGTCCAGTTTGCATTGAATACGACGAGTGCCGGAGGTTGAAGAATTGCTCCAAGTACAAAATAGACCTTTGCTCTTGATATCGAACATGCCCAGGTGATGGAGACAATCATTAAATGAACTAGAGTTGCGTGGTTGAAAAGTAGCTCCTCCAACCTTTTCCCCTTGAAAGCGAATAACATTAAACTCTCCAAGCATAATCCACGGTTCCAGAGGACTATCTATGGAAAGGAGATCTTGCCAGAGATAGTGACGATCCGACTCACTGTTTGAAGCATAAATGAAGGAAGAGAGGAAAGTCACCGAAGAGTTGCATTCAGATACTTTACAGTGTATAAATTGGTTAGTGGCTTTGAGAACTTGGACATGATAGTAGTTAGGATCCCATAACACCCAGATCCTGCCAAGAGTAGAGTGATCATAATTATCGGCATAACTCCAACCACGGGCAATATGCTTGAAAGTTTTCAGGAAATTGGCTTTACGAACTCTGGTTTCCAAAATCGCAAGCATGGATAGCTTGTGAACAGCAATAAGTTTTCTGATCTCCGCTTGCTTGAGGGGATCATTGAGACCGCGAATGTTCCAGGCAGCAATCTTATTCATTTAAAATATTTAGAGATTTGGGTGGTCCCCAACAGATAAATTATCACAAGCCTTACTAGCTAACTCTGCACGCCGACTGGCCTGGGTAGAAGGAGGGGTTCCTCTAGCCTGGGAAGATTTCTTGAATGCCCCGCGACTTGATCGAGCTGCAGAGGGGGTGTGCAAAACAGAGCAAGAATCTTCATCGAGAGATGCAAGAGCATCAAACCTATTTGGACTGAGCATTGTATCACCATCCTGGGGAGCAACGATGGGTCCAAGATAGGCATTCGCAGTTCCCACGTTATGATCAGGAATGAATTTTGGTTGAGCAGGGCTGAGAGATTGTAGAAGGTCCATGTCTTCCTCATGAGCTAAGTTGTCCTGGAGTTCCCAATCAATGAGAGGGTTACTGTGGAGAGCTTCATTTCGGGCTTTCAAAGAAGCAAATTGTCGAACAGGTGATGGGCGATATGAAGCGAACCCAACTGCAACAGAAGAATCATCTTCGTCCCCATCACTATCTTCTGTAACATTGTGAACACTGGGGCTCACTTCCCTCAGCAACTCAGTATGAGAAGAATGACCACCATATTCTCCCTTCTCCAGCAAGGAGAGTATTTGTCACAGCTTTTGGGACGAAAGCCTGTTTGGTTTCACATTTAGCTTCAGAGTGTCCAAACAACACACATCTAGGGCATCGCAGAGGTTTCCAATCATATTGGACTTTCTGGTGAAAAATGGAGCCATCTGGTCTTTGCACATCAATCAGATCTGGAAGCTCATCCGTCGTGGAAATCTCCACACACAAACGGGCGTAAGAGAGTCTACCTCTTTCAGCCGTGACTTTGTCTGAGAAAAGGGGTATACCGACGGCACTAGCCAAACGACTCAACAAACGTTCTCCCCACAGGTGAAGCTGAAGTCCAGGGAGTTTGATCCAGATAGGAAGAGAGGAAACTTGGGGTTTTTCAAGTTTCATCGATGGGGACCAAGGGCGAAGGATGAGGGGTTTCTGGTTGAGGAACCATGGCCCGTAATCTAGAGTTCGAATCTTGTCTTCATCACAACTGAAATCAAAGACGAAAAGGCCATTATCTAAAGAAGAGATTTCCAAATGACCTTTTGGAGCCCAAGCTTTGAGGATAAAATTCTTCAAATGCTGAAAAAAGGGTTTTGGTCCAAGGACAAAACCCACAAGAGCACAAGACCATCGAGCAATATCGTTATCTACTTCAATCTGGGGATAAGAAACAAGATTCTTGCCCTGGATCTTTTGAGGGGGAATATATTCTAGGGTTAGTCCATTGGATTTATCACGATTCGATGCAAACAGTGAAGACAAATTGGAAGCAGGGACCAAAGGATCAGGGTCTTTTACGGAAGGGGAGACTACTGCCGGCTGATCCCCAGCAGCAGACGCCATGACCGCGCAAACACAGAGATGCAACTCAACTTACAGTAGTTCACAATTCCTCTTATGATATTCTTTCTCAAATTAAAAAGATTAAAGTGTTGCCTCAAAGAATGGAACAAATCAACCCTTGGGAATATTTTTCAATGTATTAGAGAGCTTGAGCTTCAAATATTGGATTTAGAGCTGGATATTCAAACAACATGGGATGAAGATAAAGAAGCTCAATTATTAAATCTTAAGGTTGATTTGCAAAAGGTTCTCCTTCATGAAGAAATTTTTTGGAGATAGAAATCCAGAATAAAATGGCTTTAAGAAGGTGACAAAAATACAAAAAATTTTCACATGACTACCAAGGCAAGGAGAGGGAGAAATTTTATATCTCGAATCCAAGACTCTCAAGGTAATTGGAAAGAGTCTTCTGATGAGATTGGTGCCAAAGCAGTAACTTTTTTTAACCATCTTCTTTGCTCTTCTAATAGTTTTCCAAATGTTAATCTTCTGCATTCTATTCCTAATCTTGTTACTGCTGAGGAAATTTTTTTTATTTCCGCTATTCCCATTATTTATGAGATTAACAAAGTTGTGTTTAGTATGTCAGCTGACAGTGCTCCTGGTCCAGATGGTTTCTCAGGTCATTTTTACCATTCTTGTTGGCACATTATTAAAAATGATGTTTTGAAAGCAGTTACATACTTCTTCAATTATAAATATATTCCAAAAGCCATAAATGCTACTGCTATTGCCCTGATCCCTAAATGCAGCAATCCTTCAACCTTTTCAGATAAAATTTTATAAACTTTGTAACTTCTTTTATAAAATTTTATCGAGGATTATATCGGACCGTATTGGATCCCTCCTTCCCAAGCTTATTTTTGAAGAGCAAAGTGCATTTGTTAAAGGCAAAAAAATTATTGAAAATGTTAATATAGCTCAGGAGATGATTCAAGATATTGATCGTAAGGTGCCAAGAGGGAATATTATTTTCAAGCTTGACATGACTAAGGCCTATGACAGAATGGAATGGAACTTTCTCTTTGCTGTTCTTAAACAAATGGGTTTCAATGATGCGGTGACTAACTTGATTCAAGGATGCCTTAATAATCAATCTTTTTCTATCATTGTTAATGGTGGTCTTTATGGTTTTTTCCGAAGTTCTCATGGCTTAAGACAGGGAGATCCCCTATCTCCGGCTCTTGTTATATTAGCGGAGGAAGTTCTTAGTAGAGGCATCAAAAATATTGCTGAAAATCCTTCTTACAATTATAAATTAGGCAGATATGGTATTCCAATTTCTCACCTTTTCTTCGCTGATGATATTTTGATATCCTACAATGGGAAAAAGCGTAATACCAAAGCTGTTTTTGAATTTGCAGCTGCTTATGAAGCTTCTTCAGGTCAGTTACTTAATCACTCTAAAAGTTCTTTTTATTGTTCTACTAAGCTCTCTCGTTCTCGAATTAACTTTATTAGTTCTAATGTGGAAATTTCTAATAAGCACTTTCCTTTTGTTTATCTTGGAGTTCCACTTTATAAAGGTCATCTCAAACATAACTTATTTCTCCCCCTTGTGGATAAAATCCAGAATCGGGTTGAAGGTTGGCAAAGTAAATTTCTTTCTGCTGGCGGTAGGCTTATTCTTATTAAACATGTACTTTCTTCTTTCCCGACCCACCTTTTTTGCAGGTATCCATGTTCCTACGAAAACTGCTTGCCTCATTGATAAATTTTTGGCTAAGTTTTTTTGGAATAATTATGGTAGTTTCACTAAAAGACATTGGATCAATTGGAATACTTGTGCTCTTCCATCCTTGGAAGGGGGTCTGGGCATTAGAAAGATGAAGGATTTTTCTTCTGCTTTTCGTATGAAGCAAGCGTGGAACCTTTATCAGTCCAATAAATTGTGGTCCATGTTAGCCAAATTCCAATTTGATCATATTTGGCATGCCTCCTACAAGTCTGGCTCCTCAAAAACCTGGAAATCTATTATTAGTTACTACAAACCTATGATTTACAACTCTATTTCTTTGATAGGTAATGGTGCTAATATTAGTTTTTGGCTAGATTGCTGGTTTGGGGTCCTCTCTTTATTAATGCTATTAATACCCCTACTCACTTCCCTCTTATTTCAGACATGTTAGATAATGCTGGTAATTGGGACTTTAGCCTTGCGCAATCCTGATAATCCAAAAGAGTGGAGTAAGTATATTTGGAATCAAGCGATCCCTAAAAAGATCCAAGTCTTCAGCTGGAAGGTAATGTATAATGCTATTCATGTTGATTCTAAGATTCAAAATATTGGGATCTCTCTTGCTAGTTGTTGTTCATGCTATAACACAAATAGTACTGAAAATTTAAATCATCTTCTTTTCCATAGTGATATTGCAAGTTCCCTTTGGAAAGTTTTTGGTAAATTATTTTTCAGCATCCCTCTTCTTAGTGACAGTGTTCAATATTTTTTGTTGCGATGGCTCCGTGCTTCGCAGAATTCAAATTATCTTTTGTTAGTTGTGCTCCCCACTATCATTATTTGGGAAATCTGGAAAGAGTGATGCTCAGGAGATTTGATAATGTGAAAAAGCCTTTCTACGTTGTTATAGGTAAAATCAAAAGATGGTTGATTGAGATTGGAAACTTTGTTGCAAAGAAAAGATTTGATTGCTCTCCTATTATCACTCTCCATAGATGCCTTCCAAGGAACTCCTGTGTTATTCATGTTAAATGTCTTCGTTCCCCTCAAGGTAGATTAAAACTTAATGTGGATGGTGCTTCTAGACGAAACCCGGGAAATGCTGGAGGAGGGGGTATTATTCGTGATCATCAAGGTAATATGATTGCTGGATTTTTTTTCTTCTTATGGAGTGTGCTCAAATTACACAGCAGAATCTCGCGCTCTCCTTGATGGTCTTCTCCTCTGCAAAAGCCTAGGAGGTCTAGTAGTAGATGTGGAATCGGATTTCAAATCTCTTGTTGAAGCCTGGAATGAGAATTGCTCTCATTCCTGGAATGTTTGGTATGGGAATAAACAAATCAGCGGCTTAAAGAATTTGTTCTCTTCTATTTGCCATATTTTTAGGGAAGCAAATTCTGTTGCAGACTTTCTTGCTAACTACAGATGTGACATGATGGAATCTCGAGCTTTCTACTCAATGCAAGAATGTCCCTGTACCACTCTTAATTTTCTAGATAAGGTTGGCCTTGGAAATGTTAGAATGGTCCCAAAGTAATTGTCCCGTTGTGTCGGGTTTGTTGGTCTGTAGGGGTAAGGTTTATGTCCCTCCCCCCCCCATTTTTCTGGTCTTTTTGTTGGGGTAAGGTTTTATGTCCCTCCCAATCTCTTTAATTTTTAATAAACAAGTAGGGGGTCTGCCAAACCCCCCACTCCCCCTGAGTGGCTTTTTTTGAATATATATATATATATATAATTGTCTCCCCTTTGACCCGTCAAAAGCAAAAACAAATAAAATCATAATAAAGTACTGCAGTAAAAGCAATATAAAAATGATTGTTGAGATAGCAAAAACATACGAACAATTTTCCATTTCTAAAATCACAAAGATCCAGCTAATGTGTAAGTGGGTTGACCTACAAATAAATTTTGATTTGTTTTCAAATAAATTGCTAAAGTAATGTAATTGATGAATATGACATCATAACAAAATGAAGTGTTGGTTGTAAAGCTTGCACATCTACAATATAGAAATTAGGAGTGAGCTTGCATTTATGATTTTCCAAAAGCAGCATAACAAAAAATGTGGGTTGTTTTTCACATAAATGAATCAAATAGGCTTGAGAATATATATTAGTAGCATCATTGATATGGGTATAAATACATGACTTGATTCTGATAGAGTGAAGCAGGTAGAGGCCTACCTAGACTATTCTCAATTAAATTTTGATTGAGATAACTTAGGGATCAAACATCCCTCTCCACCATTTTAGGATCGTGGGATTCCTTAACAGGTTACCCCTATCATTTAATCAAGTTGTGTCATGCATGCTTGAAATCTAGTTTGGTTCCTAGTTTAAAGATCTTAGATTATTTTCAAACATTTCAAAGACTTCCTTTTAACCACAAAAAAATTTTCACAAACAAATTTCACACCTGAGAGAGTCTAGGGTGTTAGAATCATTGAAGTGAGTTGATATCAACATTAGAAGATATATTTATGTTTTGATTTATCAACCAAATGATGGTTCCTAGCTACAACTCGCTGTTGGGCATAATGAAAATATATAGGAATGACAATTTTCCATACTATACATTTAGGTTTGCAACAGTATTGTTCGGAAAAAACACTATTCACTATCCTATTCACATGAATAGTGACTGTGAGATCCGGGGTTCTACACTTCTACTCTAAACATGCATAAAGCCCTCTCAGTGGGGACTAAAATGGGTTAATTGGTGAAGTATGTAACGTGACAACCCAGATAAATGCTAAGGATTCAAGGGTATGACTCAATAACGGTTTGGTCCATTAGATTCATGGATATGCTGCCATCCTTCCCATGCATCTCCTTTCTCTAATAAATGAAAAATAAATAAAGATTTTCAGATTCAGGGGTATGCTTCCATTCCTACTAATCTACCTACTAATAAATGAAACACAATAACAGATACTCCAAAAGAGTATATGAGAGGAAAGGCCTCATTGGAAATTGTTTTCAACTCGGACACCATGTCACCACCCAATATTCCACTGAGAAATTCAGATTTTTCTTTGAAAGAAAAATCTTAAAACTATTTAGCATGGACTAAAAGAGGTTAATTTGTGAAGTTAGTTAAGTGGCAACCCAAATGTAGTCAGTAAGGTGGGGACTCGGGACCTAGATGGAATGACATTTTCTTTTCAAACATGTGTTCCTTTTAACACCCCTCAAAAAAGTAACGGGTTTTCTCTGGCAGATGTAACCGTGGTTAAGATTTGCTCATCCCTAGGATTAATAATAAAACCTTGGTTTTTTGAAAAAATATTTAAAAAATTAACCCTGGATTCTAGAAAAATATAATTTAAAAAATTAAACCACTTGAATTAAAATCTCTTAACAAGGGTTAAAAGGGTTAAAGGTGCTCTGTTAGTGGGCCCAGATGGTTTTGGTCTGGCAAGGGCCAGACCAAATCCGCTCCACACTGGGACATATCGGTGGATAATACAGTGCAACGAGCAGATGATCGAAGTCCGGGTGTCAACTTTAATCTGCATGATATGAATAAAATTATCAAAATGAAATGATTATATTCTTAGACATACCACCAAGTCAAAGCGCCCAGATATTGTTACTTTCTTAATAACATTTGGAATGTTGCTATGTATACAGATAACTCTTCTAATGTTCTTTCTTCCAAAAAAAATCTTCTAATGTTCTTTTTTATCTTTTGTGAATGTTAAGAGCCGGTTGTTGACTAAACAAATTTTTTTGTTTTGTAATTTATTCTACATTAGATTTTATTTTTTTTAAGAGAAATCATATAAAAATTTATTTTTATTTTGATCAAATATTTTATAATCATTATGACCATACACGTGCATCGCACGTTCATGGAAGTATTTCAAACCAATCTGCTTTGGCCTCAGCAGGTCCAATGGGTAAGAGTTGCAAGAGATCCACTGCCCCAGCTAACTCTACTGACTGGCTGACTCTGACGTAGGTAAATGATGACTAGGTCCCTATGGGGCCCATAAAAAAGCTTTTTTTTTTTTTACGTCGGATGATATATAGTGTATCAGTACTTTTAATTAATTGGGGGGAAGATTGAAACTGGGATAGGAGATCAAATCATAGCCAATGACCAATGAATTCAAATATAGTTCAATCGCACCCACAAGTCAACACGGTCCCTTTTTAACCCCTTTTAATCGTGGTTATCATTCTCTAACCCATAGGGTTCAATAATCTAACCTTGGTTTTTAGTAAAAATATTAAACTTAGGATTAGGAAAATTTAACCAAAGTGTTAATTTTTTAAAAAAGAACTAAAAATCTAGATTGTTGAACCCTAAGGGTCTGAATCTCAACCATGATTAATAAGAGTTAAAAAGTACACATATTGACCTATGGGTGCAATTGAACTCTCCTTGAGTTCAACCGTGATTGGCTGTGATTCCGATCAGTGGTGTGAAATTTTTGAGCACCACTCCAAATTAGGCTTGCATTATAAAAAGGGGTTTTGCATATCTACTGCTAGGTTTATCCTTAGTTTGCAAATACACTGTTAGGGTTTTGCAAATTAACTCTTTTACAACAGTTAGCCAAAATTACCTCAATCCTTACTTCAGTTTGAATTGGAGTTGTAACTGTTAGTAACGTGACCATTATACCATTGTGATATTTTATGCATCTAAATAGTCCCTGATGCATTACTAACGTGAACCCTTCAATGAGTAGCAAGACTCGAATACTTCTTTTTTTTTTTAAATCTAACGAATTGGGGATTTGTTAATAAAACTTAATTTCGGTTGGATATATTATTAAATTACCATACCAAGGATAAAGGCACAATTGATAATTTCTAACTAGCACGTTCCAATGGTAAAGTGTGGCCTATCTCAATTCTCTAGGTTTCAGGATCCATTACCCCCCAGTGTAGCAAGAGCTTCAATCCTCAATGCTAACCTCTAACAAAATTTTACTAAATGATATCCACGTTGCACAATCATTGTCTTCACCCCATTATTTTTAATATTAAAATATTCCATGCGAACTCTAAGAATAAAATTTTATTTTTTAAATGATGGTAAAAAAAATAAATTTAGTCATTCACGTTGGTCTTAGTCTTAAAGCCTTATGCAAGTCTCACCCTGGTTATATCGACCATGAGACAAGAAAAACTCTTACCTTTTTTTTTGTAAACTCAATAACACCACAAGGTGATTACTGAAGGCAATTGAAGGAAACACTCAGATTTGTAAGAGAAAAACTCTTACTAACCAAACAATAAAACATAACAGATTTCATAATGGATTATGAAATTGTCCCTATTTTATCACTCTTGACTACCAACTTACTATTTTATTCGGCCCATTTCATTGGTATATAAAAATCATAATGATCTAAAATATTAATTCTTTTTTTTATTATTAAAAAACTATTTTAGGGATTTTTTAATATTAAAATATTTTTTTAAAATAATTAATATTCTTTTCTAACAACCAAGGATGAGTGGGTGAACCCTAAGGGTGGGTGAATCTTAACCACAGTCAAGGGATGTCAAAAGGGACATGTGGAGACCTCAAGGGGTGATAACCGGATTTGCCAATTCCGGTTACTGTAGAGGATTTGGTCTCTTATACAAACCCCAAATTCGTTAGATTCTATGAGAACATAAGACAAAAAAAAAAGGATACGAGAGACCCCAGGAAGTTCAAAGGGTCGAAAAATCGCATCAACACGGAATATCCCGCGTCGGGCGATCGATCGACAGGGCCGATTTTTTTTAAGTCGTTTGCTACTTTTTCTTCCTCTTTTAATTCATGCAATTTATTTCTATAAACTCGCTAAATTGAGTTAATTAAATGGGTTTTCTTAATCGAGGTTCTTAATACATTAATTTCTCCTAGGATTGACGCATGATTTAAGCACATTTATCTAGGGAATTAACTCATATAATCATGAAAACAAGTAAGTTTAATGCGGGTCATTAAAAAATTAGTCTTGGTCAGGGGCCTGGCTAGGCCTAGAGTGGTGAAGGAAGGTAGGGGAGGGTCTCAAGGACCTCCTCAAGGTCCTGGAATGGACCAAAGCATCCTAGGGAAGGGCTTAATGCCACTTTAATTGCAATAGTCTAAAATGGCGGTAAACATAGTTCCATCATTCTGGAGATTTTCCAAATTTCACAATGATGGCTAATGACAAGGGATTTGGAGGCTAGGGAAAGGTCAGGGGTGATTCTTGAAGGCCTGGGGGATTGTAATCAAGCCCTGGAATGGACCAGGGGCCATCAAAAATGGCCAAAGAGCCACTAAAATGAGTGCAGTCCAGAATGGCGGTACTGAGATACCGCAATTCTGGATTTCTTCCAGAAATCAGTTTCTTCCCCTAACCAAGAGTCATGGTGTATCTAGGGCCTTCCCCACGGACAGGGGATACTCTGAAGTGCCCTAGGAATTAACTCACCTAGTTAGACTTCATCTATCATCAATATTCTCTTTCAAAAGGGTCCCCTTCCTATAGGGAAAGAAAGGGGACCACTCTCCTTAGAGACAATAGCAGATGGGAATCCCTGGAACTGGACTAGGGGGATTATGAAAGAAAGAAAAAAATTGTTGAGAGAGGGACCTACCCCTGATCTGATGCTATTCCTCAAGCTCCAAGGGAAATTGGTGAGGTACCAACCAAGAGGGAGTGACCGTACCGAGGAGAAAGGCCAAGGCACTTCCTAAGGTCCTGAACTCCGCACTTGGGATTAGAGCTTAGTGGTCTGGGCTCTCTCGTAGTTCCTACCAGGCTTGTAAGCTAAGGTGTTCGTATTCTATACTTTTTTATAGGGATTCGTTCTGGGATTTCTTGGCCGGAAGAGAAAGCTTGGGGTAAAGGTGATATTTATTGGGTAGAGAGGCTTGGGACACAAAGGGGATTTGTATGAGGATGGTTGGGAAGGTCAGAGAGTGATTGGATTGCACAGGGGAGTGCAGAGCTTGCTTTCACACAAGTTTCTAGAATGGCGGTAATTCCAGTACCGCCATTCTCCTGCGAGACAACATTGGTAATGGCGGTAAAGGAATTATCGCCATTACTGATTTTTTTACTAAAAATAGGTTTGTCCCGTTGACATTTGCCTTGCACGCAGTAAGAATTTTTCCCTAAAAGGAAATGTCAGTAAATTGATTACCGACATTTAGAAAATTTGAATTTTTTGGGCTTTGTCTCCCCTCATGGCCTGGCTTGGGTTATGGGACCATGTTTCGTCCCATGGTTATTTCGCTACGGATTTAGGCCTTGGGGCCTGGGTTTTGGATCTTACTAGGCCCTAGGCCCAAGTTAGAGTTTTAGGGCTTGAACTAGGGTTAGGCCTAGGGTTGGACCATGGTTAGGGTTAGGGTCAGGGCAGGCTAACCATGGTTAAAGCTTTTAATCATGGTTAGGAAGATGTGTAAAAATTAGGTGCTTAGAATGTCAAAGACCAATTTAGAAAATATTAACTCCACAGACATAAAAAGTAGTTAAAGTTCAACGAAGTAAGCAAACACTTAATCCCGCGATGGAGATGGTTTACACTCGATCAATCTGGAAAAGCAAAAATTTTATTCTAATGTCTAGGAGCAATTTAGACAATATAACTAGACATTCAGAAACAAAATTATTTGAAGTTAAAATAAATAAACAAACTCCTAATCTAGCAATTTAGATTGTTTGCACCAGATCAATCTGTAAAAAATAAAAAAATTATTCTCTTGTCTTGGAGCAATTTCGATCACATAAAACTCGAGAGACAGAAAAATAATTGGTTGAAAGTAAAGTAAGTAAGCAACCTTTTGAATTCATAAGGTAGATGGGTTACACCAAATAAATCTGTAAAAAAACAAATAAAATTATTCTCATGTCTAGGAGCTGAAAGTGGGCTCAAAGACCATATCAAGGCCTAGACTGGCCTCCTACAAGGTCTGGGCCCATAGCAAGGCCCAATTTCGGAATGTCTGGAATTGGCGGTAATCTTAGTACCGTCAATTCCAGTTATTTACAGAACTGGAATGTCGGTACTGGCATTACTGCTATTTCCAGGTTCTTCTGGACAATGGCATTATAGCCAAGGAGAAGGGTAGGTGAGATCGCCAGAGGGTCCCTGGACCCTTAGGTTAGTTCAAAGGTCTATCGTAGACTTTAGGTTTAGCCTGAGAACAATCTACAACAGGGGTTTTTGCTGAGTTAAAGAGAACTCTAGAATGTCAGTAAACTCAGTACCGACATTCTGGGGATCCTCTGGTTTTTCGAAAATCAGGCTAAGGCCAGTCGACTTGGGGGTTTGTTGATGATCAATGATGATACAGGGGCCCTGGGGGTCTAAGTCCAGGCCCTAGAATGGACCAGGGCCACAGGTGGGGCATTGAGTCTCTGTTCTGAGCAAAGTCTAGAATAGAAGTAAACACATTACGGGGTGAGGCATAACACTATCAGCATCTTCCCATGGACCCGGGATACTCTGGGAGCTTTTGAGAATTGAAATGAATGGGGTGAGCATACTTGGGGAGCATGCCTTATTTACCCTCTTTATGAGGGGCCCCTTTGCCCATGGAAGAGGACAAAGGGACCCTCACTAATCTGTGAGGGGCAAGATCAGTTCCTTTTCGAGTCATTTGGTTGTTGTTACTGCAGCTATTGCTGTTGCATTTCGACCGTAGGTAGTCTAGCATAAATCCTTCCAGATCGTAAGGCCGCATTTACTTGCTCCCTCTTAGGATCGTGCTTCTAATAATGTTTTGGAGGTGGCCTCTGTTGATCCGGGGCTGATTGAAACTTGAACGGCTCGAGTTGAGACGCTTGCTGCTGCGATGGCTGGGTAGGAGCTTGACTCATTGTGGATGTACCCGGATTATGTTGTCGTATCCGGATTTGGGTGACTCATACGAACATGACAAAAGGGCCCCCCAAGGTTGGTTAGGGTATATGGGCCTATGTTATGGCCCATGGGATGTCTTGTTGCGGGTTTAGGCCCTGGGCCTCAGGTTTTGATTTTAACTGGGCCTTGAGCCTATGGTTAGGTTTAGAGTGAGAGCTAGGCTAGGCTAGGCTAGGTTAGGGCTAGGTCAGGATTAGAATGGGGTTAGGTTAGAGCTGGGTTAGGCTAGGTTTAATGGGTTCTAGCTTGTAGCTTGGAGCTTGGAGCTTGGAGAGATAGTAGGGGTGTAAAAATGGGGTGCTTAAAACATAAAAAGAATTAGTCGAAGGTCAAAAAAGTAAGTAAACTGTTAAATCCGCAATATAGAAGCGTTACACCAGATCAATCTGTAAAAGCAAATATTTTATTCTCATGTCTAGGAGCAATTTAGACAAAATAAAACTCGAGAGATAGAAAGAGAATTATTTGAAGTTCAAGGAAGTAAACAAACTCTTAATCTCGTGATTTATATGGTTTACACCAGATCATTTTGAAAAACAAAAATTTATTCTCATGTCTAAGAGCAATTTCAACAACATAAAACTCGAGAGACAGATAAAGAATTAGTTGAAGGTCAAGTAAGTAAGCAACCTCTTGAATCCACAAGGTAGATGGGTTACACCAGATCAATCTACAAAAAAACAAAAAAATGAATTCTCATGTCTACTAGCAATTTAGACAATACAAAACTTGAGAGACAGAAAGAGAAGCAGTTAAAGTTCAAACAAGTAAATAAACTCCGAATCCCGCAATGTAGATGGTTTACACCAGCTAAAACTACAACAAAAAATTTATTCTCATGTTTAGAAATAATTTAGACATTAAAAAATATGAAAGACTGAAAGCGAACTCGTATAAGTTCAAGTAAGCAAACTCTTAAACCTGTGATGTAGCAAAAATAAAAAATAAAAATTTTGTTGTCTATGAGCAATTTAGACAACAAAAAACACAAAAGATAAGCAAATAATTAGTTGAAGATCAATTAAGTAAGCAAACTCTTAAATCCGCAATGTCGATGAGTTACACCAGATCAATCTGCAAAAGCAAAAAAATTATTCTTGATCTAGGAACAATTTAGCAACATATAATTCGAGAGATAGATAAAGAATTAGTGAAAAATGTGAAGTAAGCAAACTCTTAAATCTGTAATGTAGATGGGTTACACTAGATCAATCTATAAAAGCAAAAATTTTATTCTCATGTGTAGGAGCAATTTAGCAACATAAAACTAGAGAGACAGACAAAGTATTAATTGAATGTGTAAGCAAACTCTTAAATCTGCAAAGTAGATAGGTTACACCAAATTAATCTGCAAGCGAAAATTGTACTTTCGATCACTTTAGTTTTATATTTTACATCGCAGCATTAAGAGTTTGCTTACTTCTTTGAAATTCAACTAATTCTCTTTTTGTCTCTATTTTTATGTTCTTTAAATTATTCCTAGACATTAGAATAAATTTTTCTACTTTAACAGATTGATTTGGTACAAACCATCTACATTGCAGGATTAAGAGTTTGCTTATTTTGTCTCTTTAATTTTATGTTCTTTAATTCTGCAATGTAGATGGGTTACACCAGATCAGTCTCCTAAAGTGAAAAATTTGTTCTCATGTCTAGGAGCAATTTATTCAACATTAAGCTCGAGAGACATAAAGAGAATTAGTTGAAGTTCAAGGAAGTAAGAATAAACTTAATCCCGCGATGTAGATGGTTTAGAGCAAGGAAATCTGCTCTTTTGGGGTTTTTATTATGGGGCAAGAACAACCCCCGAATAAGAAACTAAAATAGAGAAGAGAAACCCTAAAAATCATACCTAAAGATCGGCTGATGCTTTTGTATTCTGGCAAGATAAACCTAGCTACGAAGATCACCACACCGATGGATGAGTGGAATCGAATAACCTTTGAGTGTGAATCCTTCTCCTCTTGAATTGTAACACAGGGGAGCCGAAACCGAAGCAGGGGCAGTGCAGGGGAACCAGAGCAGAGAGTGGTGGAGGGAAAGGGAAAGAGAAGTGGGAAAGGGTCGGGCCCTAAATGCCAAATACATGGCCTTTCACGGCGTTTTTAAAAAGTGTCGTGAAAGGCCTTTAAGTGACGCGGTGGTTGGTGTGGCGCGATCCTCAATTCGACTTCTGCCATGTCTTCCGCGGCACATTTTTAAAAAACGCCGTGATAGAGTCCCCCAACTACGGCATTTTGTAAAAAAACGTCGTGATAGAGTTACCCAACTACAGTATTTTTATTAAAACGTCGTGATAGAGTCCTCCCGCCTTGTAATCGGCGGCGTTTCTATAGAAATGCTGTGGTTGAATGCCTTTCGAGGCGTTTTTTGATAAACGCCGTTAAAAGATTGCCGCTAAAGGCCTATATTTTTGTAGTGTCATTAGGGTCTGGAGGAGAGTCGTATCCCAAGTATAGACTAACTCTTAATCTTGGTCTAAAATGGTTGAGTCCAACCAAGTATGTGTCTAGAGACGCTAGAACACTAAGTATATTATAAATACTCTGATGGCTTGATGTGATGTATATGATATTACTATACCATACATACTTGAACTATTGTGAAGCTTTGAATCTTATAAATTAGCATTAGTAGTCAATGAGTATTTGGCTCGGGTGTTGATTGACACCGGGTCGACACATTCATTCATCTCGCTAAGTTTCTTCCAGGGCTTTTCTGTAGAGCCTAGTCAGTTGAAACCAGAGTTTTTCATCTCGACTCCGCTCGGCAAGACCGTGGTAGCAAGCAGAGTGTATAGAGGCAGTGTGGTTCAAGTTGGGAGCCACGAGCTTGCAGTATCTTATCATTCTTGGATTCCAAGACTTTAATGTCACTCTGGGGATGGATTGGCTAGCCGCTCACCATGGGCATGTGGCTTGCTTTGAAAAAACGGTGTATTTCAAGCCGGTAGAAGGAAATTCATTCCATTTCAAAGGATTGAGGAGTAAAGACATCGCCCGTCTCGTGGTGTTAAGTATAGCGAACCCGGAGGTAGAAGACTCATCTACCATTCCGATGGTGAGTGAAATTCTGGACATATTTCTAGAGGAGTTACCTGGGTTGCCTCCAGCTAGAGAGATCGAGTTCATGATAGAGCTTGCGCCCGACACTGCTCCGATCTCTAGGGCTCCTTATAGGATGACTCCGATTGAACTCAAGAAGTTGAAGGTGCAATTGGAAGAACTGCAAAGCCTGGGATTCATTAGACCGAGTGTCTCACCATGGGGTGTCTCAGTGCTATTTGTGAAGAAGAAAGACAGCTCAATGCGTATGTGCATTGAATACAGGCAGTTGAACAAGGTCACTGTGAAGAACCGTTACCCGTTGCCCAGGATTGATGACTTGTTCGACTAGTTAAAGGGAGCAAAGTATTTCTCTAAGATCGACCTTCGATCCGGCTTACACCAGTTGAGGATCAAGGCGGAAGATGTTCCCAAAACTGCATTCAAGACTCGATATGGCACTATGAGTTCTTAGTGATGCCTTTCGGTCTCACGAATGCGCCGATAGCCTTTATGGATCTGATTAATCGGGTGTTCCGACTATACTTGAATCGATGCGTGATTGTGTTCGTTGACAACATCTTGGTGTATTCCCAGACACGAGAAGATCACGCATGAGACCTCCGCCTTATTTTGGAGATGTTGAGAGAGCATAGGCTATATGCCAAATTGAGCAAGTGTGAATTATGGCTAGAGAAAGTGGCATTCCTTGGCCACGTTGTATTTGCGGAGGGTATCTCAGTTGATCCATTGAAGATTGAGGCAGTTATGAGTTAGGCGAGGCCCAAGAGTGTCACAGAGATCCCCAGTTTCCTTGGGTTGGCCGACTATTACCGAAGATTAGTCGAGGGGTTCTCCAGTCTAGCGGCACCACTCACATATTTGACCAGGAAGAATGTCAAGTTTGTGTGGAGTGATAAGTGTGAAGCAAGCTTCACGGAGTTAAAGAAACGGCTCACTACAGCCCCCGTCCTTATAGTGCCATCAGCGCGTGGTGGATTCATAATGTACAATGATGCCTCCCACGTGGGGTAGGGATGTGTGCTCATGCAGCACGGTAAAGTCATTGCCTATGCCTTAAGGCAATTGAAGGAGCATGAGAAGAGTTATCCTACTCATGATTTGGAACTCGCCGCAGTTGTTTTTGCCTTGAAGATTTGGCAGCACTATCTCTACGGAGAATAGTTTGAAGTGTTCACGGACCACAAAAGTCTAAAGTATCTGTTTTTCCAGAAAGAGCTGAATCTGAGGCAAAGAAGATAGGTAGAATTTTTGAAAGAATATGAGTGCTCCATCCAATACCACCCGGGTAAAGCAAACATGGTGGCGGATGCATTGAATAGGAAGTCACATGGGCTTGTTGCATATATGATGGATCAAGAGTGGAAGTTGTTAGAGGATGCCTCCAACCTTGACATTAGTTTCAGTCCCCTTACTCATGGGCCATTGATGGTAAATATCACGATGAAGTCGTGCATCATAGATCGGATCCAGGAGTTGCAAGTAGCAGATGCCGAGTTGGTTGCTTTTCGTGACAAGGCGGTTAGCAAAGAAAGTGATGAATTCGCCACAAATGGTGATTGGGCAATCACGTTCAAGGGTAGACCTTGTGTCCCGGCTGACGTAGATCTCCGGAGAGAGATTCTGGATAAAGCACATCGTTCTAAGTATACAATGCATCCTGAGGGTACGAAGATGTACTGGAACCTCAAGGAGCACTTTTGGTAGCGGAACATGAAGAGGGATGTTGCAGAGTATGTGTCCCGGTGCTTGGTGTGTCAGCAAGTGAAGGCAAAGCATAAGAAACCGGCATGGTCTATTACAGTCTCTCCCTATTCCTGAGTGGAAATGGGAGCACATCTCCATGGACTTCATTGTTGGCTTGCCACGGACGGCAAGGAATGCTGATGGAATATGGGTTGTGGTGGACCGTTTGACAAAGTCTATGCATTTCTTGCCTTATCGGACTACGTTTAACTCGAACCAATTGGCAGCATTGTATATCAAGGAAGTGGTTCGGTTGCACGGGTGCCAGTTAGCATTGTATCAGATCGGGATCCAAGATTCACATCCAGGTTCTGGAAGAGTTTTCAGAGCGCCATGGGTTCCCGACTAGATTTTAGCATCGCTTTTCATCCACAGATGGATAGGTAGACCGAGAGGGTGAACTAAATCATTGAGGACATGCTTCGGGCATGTATGCTAGATTTCAAGGGCAGTTGGGAAGCGCAACTGTCTTTGGTGGAGTTCGCCTACAATAATATCTACCAGGCGAGCATCCAGATGACACTATTTGAAGTCTTGTATGGGCGAAGTTGCAAGTCTCCTCTCTACTGGGATGAAGTGGGAGAGAGAAAAGTGTTGGGTCCTGAGTTAATTGAGCAGACCGCGAATAAGGTCAAGATCATCCAGGATCGGTTTAAAGTAGCCCAAGATCGTCAAAAGAGCTATGTGGACACTCGCCGCAAGAAATTAAAATTCTAGGTTGGGGATCAAGTCTTTGTGAAGATATCACTTAGCAAGGAGATCATGAGGTTCGGCAAGAGGGGCAAGCTTAGTCCTCGGTATGTTAGGCCGTTTGAAATTATCACTAGAGTTGGTGAAGTTGCGTACCGGGTAGCTCTCCCAACTCATATGGCCGCGGTCCACAGTGTATTCCATGTTCCGAAATTACATCTCTGATCCTTCACACGTGATCGACCATAAGCCATTAGAAATCCGAGAGGATCTCACACTATTAGAGAAGCCGATTCAAGTCTTGGATCGGAGAGATCAAGTGTTGCGCAATAAAATAATTTCATTGGTCCTCATTCAATGGCAACATCATGCTAGAGAAAAAGCCACATAGGAGCGCAAGGCCAAAGTCAAAGAAAAATACCCAGAGTTGTTTGCATAGGGTATTATGTATTGCCATGTAAAATTTTGTTGTTATCTGTACATGTATGTATCGTCCAAATTTCAAGGACGAAATTTCTGTAAGGGGGGAGGATGTAGAGCCCCGATCCTCGATGTTCATATATGGTGGGTGAATAATGCCATGAATAGTGTCTAAGGTTCTCAATAAAAATGAGAACTTTGTTTTCCGAAGTCGGATCAACTGAAAATCCGGGCTGCTGAAACTCATTTCCAGACCAGTCAACTTTCGTGCTCATTTAGGTAATTACAAACTAAGAATTAGGAGTTATGTAAAATATCAAAGTTGTTCTCCTTTGAATGACGAGTCTAACGCAAATTGAATCGTCAAATTGAATCCGATAAACGAGTCAAAAGTTATGGCCGAAATACCAAAACGGGAAAAATCTGAAAACTTTCTGTTAAAGTTACGAACGATCGTAAGTACCCTACGAAAAATCGTAGATGAGCTACGAATGATCGTAGAAAATCTACAAACGATTGTAGAGTCCCAAAAACTGAGCAAACTCTCTGGAAAGTCTACGATTGATCGTAGCAAACCTACGAGCGATCGTAGTGATGCTACGAACGTTCGTAGAAAATCTACAAACGATCGTAGTTGTGCGACCCAGTTTTTTTGTGCGGGATTTTTAGGGTTTCTACCATTTGCCTATAAATAAGGGATCTCATTTGGGGGTTTTGGTTTACCCTAAACCTAAAGAGAGACCTTGGGAGATTGAGAGAGAGGGTTTCCAAGAGAGGGTTCTCATTCTTGAGTAGAGATTGATCATTGGTTGACCTAGATCATCCCCAAATCTTTGGATTCTTCAAAACTAATACAATAAAATGAGACAATAACCATCTGTCTTTGCATTGTTTTCAAGAATATGAAAGAAAATCCAGGGATAGACATATGCATCAAAAAAAAAAATTCAAATTTTCAGTCTACGTGTCCAATTGGTACCTACAAAAAGGTGTATTGTGTTAGATTCAGGGGTAGAGCTAAGAATTTTTCCTTGGGGGGTGGGGGCAAGGTACATACATATATGAAGAAAATTAATGGATTGGGGTTTGGGCCGGTGAGGTGTAGCCTCCGAGAAAAAAAAAATTGGGTAATAGGTTCATCGTGGTCATAAAATTCGTTAATATAGCATTCCAATAAGGGACAAGTTATTAAGACCGTCTAGGGTGGAGACCACCTCAAGACCGATCTCAATAGGACGATGAAGAAAAAGTGCATGGATTTCAAAAAAAATTGGAATCCCTTCATTGTTGGGAACGGTCTCGTGGTGGCTGTCTCCACCCTAGATGGTCTCAATAGCATTTCACTTCCAATAAATGCCCATCAAAAGAAAAATAAGGTCACCCTCTTTTGATAAATTCATTATATAAATAAAACTAATTTTATTTTTATATTATGAAGATTGTTTTTTCCATGTGCGTTCCACTGGGTGGAACATGTGCACCTCCCCTACTCGACACTTGACCATTTTAACACCTATTAAATGTGGTTAAGATTCACTCACCCCTAGGATTTATACAACTACCCTTGGTTTTTAGAAAAAATCTTGAGTTAATAAATCTTAACTAGGATTAAAGAGGTTTAAAAGGGACACATGGACGCCTGAAGAATCAACCCCTTTGGATTAAAAAAAAAATTGGGGGGAGTGGAATGGCCCCCCCTCGGCCCTGGTTAGATTTCACCTTTCCCAAATTATGAAAAGCAAGTAATATATACCAAGGCCAATATCATGAGTAACAAATATTTAATCCTTCAATGAATGATGAAAATACACTTTTCATACTTAGACCGATCTAGGAAAGTAATCTTCTGCATAAACTCACCAGCTGAAAATTTCACCTTCTAATAAATGTTTCTGAATCATCCAAATTATAGTACACTAGCGGGTGGCACATGCGATGCACGTGAGAGCGAGGAGAAGGAATTAACCACAGTTAATAGGAGTTAAAAGGGACACGTCTTAACCCGTGGGTACAATTGAACTCTCCCTGAGTTCAATCGCGATTGACTGTGATTCTATTATTTAAATAGATAGATGAGGGTAGTTTGGGAATTAAAGTAAAACATTAAACCAAAGTTTTGTTTTATATAAGGGTAGTTTAGGAATTTTAGAAAATTCAGGCTACTACCTCTCCCATTATAATAGTAAAGAAGTACAAGGAACTTTCTTTCATATGCCACGTATGTCTTCAGTACTTCTCAACTGCTGCCGTATTGTACTTCGGAATAAAAAAATACAAAGGAATCAAAATTTACATCTATGGTCATTAATATTTAACAAACACCATGCAAATCCCCTCTAAGAAACTTCCATAAAATTACCTTAAACAAGAAAGCATATGGAAACACTAGAATATACTGAATTAGTAAAAGGGCTAAACTTTTCTGCCTCAATGTTACTTCATAAATGTGGACTGCCCATTCGTCAATTTGGACCGTTCATTTGTGGCTCGCCTCCTGGCTAGTCATAGTCCAAAACTAATAAACATTGACCATCTCAAACTAATAAACATTGACCATTTCAACTGTCTTTAAAGAGAATAGAAGAGCCAAAAACATGGATAGTTAAGAACAAAGGGCTGAGAAAGAAAAACAAAACAGTATAATGGAAAAATCAGGAGTCTTAAGATTTCCTCATCTATATAGGTGGCCCAATCATTAGATGGGCCATGCATGCATGGAATAGCCTGAAGGAAACGCCGCATTTTGTGTCCATAAACAGAAATTAAACACTAACCCCTACATAAAATCATATGTACCAGGGAAAAAAATGTATCAACTGAAAAAGATGACTAGAAAACACGGGATAACGTATTATTGAAAGTATAATAACAGAAAACAATCAACATGGACATGAAACATGTTTAGTTCAGTCAATGACCCCAGGTGCCAACTGGGGGTGTTTTGACGATGTAATAGACCTCACGGAAAAAAATAAGTTAGGCTTTAGAGAGGTTTTAGGGAAAGAGTGATAGAGATTTTTTTTTCAAGTTTCATTGATAAGATCAGTTAAGAGGGGTTAAGAGGGGTGTATTGCCTTGGGTTGGTTTATAAATCCGCATTCTTCCACAACAACTGATATTAGAGCTCTGGGTTAATTATTTTTCAACCGAGTTGCGGATTTTTGTATGGGCAAAAACTCCGGAGTGCGTTTTAAGTCGATATTTTGCATCTCGATCTACCGACATGTGTGGGATTTGCGTTCTAAGAGCGGATGTCTCTAATGAGCACATCCCAACTCCTCTGGATGGTAAGTCAGGGACAACTTCAACTAAATTTCCATCTTCCAGGGATGTCCTTCCTGATGTCTCTAATGAGCACATCCCAACTTCTCTGGATGGTAAGTCAGGGACAACTTCAACTAAATTTCCATCTTCCAGAGATAATACATCGGGCTCATATGAGAATTGTATGCCTGAAGCACATGGCATTTCATTAGTACGATTATGGTTCGGAATCTTGGAATCTTGTGGCTGCAGAAAACCCTTAGCTTCAACATTCTCAAGCTCATGTCTAGCTGGAAGCTGCTGATCCCAACAGATAGTTAGCACTAGATGGTAATGCATTGCTAGGGGAGAACGATTTATCCACATTCCTGAAAGTCTATGAATCAGAAGTCTCCTTATGTGGAAAATGATCACTCTGACATATCTTCTGATATTGGTTGACTATGGCTGGTTAAATTAGACTTTGTAGGAATACTTTCAATAGTAGAAAGTGGTTTACTACAAGGTTCCTCCAAAGTGGAAACATGATAAGAAGAACCAGGAGATGCTGCAGTGGTGTCAGATGGAATTCCTTGGGGTTCTACGTAAACTGTTTGAGTTTGATCGATAGAGGGAAGACTTGATTCCTTGTTACTTATGATTTCCACCTTCTCCTGCCCATCAGAAGCAGCCATAATTCTATCTGAACACTCAGACACTGGAGAAATGGGTTTAAGTTGCTCAGCTAGAACTGAAGTCGGTGAAGACACTGAACGGGCAGTATCCGCAGACATGGGGTAGACAGTCTCTGCAATAGACGGGGACTCATCTTGTTGCTTTACTTGTTTAATCTGCAGGCCATCCGAAAGGGAGGCATTTCCCCCAGTGGGCATGTGAAGAACAGTGTCGGAACTCTTATCACTGAGTAAAGAACAATCCACTGCATTTGTATCCCCATAATGAAGATCTGGTTTACTTGAATGATTTCCAAGGTTCTCTTTGGCCACTAATTCTGTTGAATTATGATCTTCAGATTCAAGATTGCGAGTGACATCTGGCATCAGGACTTCAACAGAATCAGGTAATGAAGTTATCTTCGTGCGATTCAAAGCTGGGAACTCTTGAACATTGGCAGGGTTTGCCTCTCCCGCTAATCCAGGAGTAGATGGGGCTTGAACACACTCCATCAAATCAGCAATTTGATTTGCAGATGTGCCTTCTATCTGTTCACAACAAATAACATCTTCATTTAGATACGGGTTAAATTTGTTCACCATGAAGATAACTAATCATCATCTATCTTTGGATCTTAAAAATTTAAATAACCTGATCTCCACTGCCATTGGCTGACATGAATTCTGACATTTTAACAGTTCTCTCATTGTTTTGGTCCTCATCAATATCCATGTTGGTGAGAGGTGTCATGGGTTGGCCAGAGGCCTGAGGATCAGCACTGGAAGCAGAAAAGATAAATAAATGTGAGCCAAGGCAACTCATGGTATTCTAGTTGTTAGGGCGTCCCCAAGATAAGTTTTCAGATACCACTATACAATTACAACCTGTCTTTGCTCAAAGGATATAAGACACCCATGCTTTAGCACCTGATGCAACAACAAGCACCAGGTTGACTTGGATTGTGTAATGCTCATAGTACAACCAATGGAATAAGCACCAATATTGACTATCATAGCCTAAAGATAGTCTCTTAGTATGAGGGTTTTCTAATATGAATATGAAGCAGCTAAAAAAATCAATATATGAATGACTTTATTATTGTAAAACTGACCATTTGTGAACCAATGTCTATGGATCATCTGCAAAGAGGAAATCACCATCTGATGGGACCAACCTAGAAGACCAACACCGAAAAGAGACCCAATTGACTGACCGAATATTTCTGATCTACCAAAGAATATAACCAGAAAACTATGGAGAATTGCCTGGGAGAAAACATTGTAAATAAGATGGTTACAATCATCTAATTTGGTTGATCTCTGACCTTGGATTTATCACCGAGGTGATATCCATTGAGTTGTTGGTCCTGCTCAACTCTATGCGCACTGTACACTATGCAGTTCACAGATATTTTTTTTTTCTTCTTATATTTTCTTTCATTTTTTTTTTCTTTATTTTTTGGTAGGTAAGCTGAGATTGAACCAAACTCTAGTTAAATTTTGAGGCATGCACCATTTATCTTCCCTTACCCAAACGAATGGGCTCCATAAGCTGATAACAACAAATCCATCACTATTAAGGAGAACTTAAGACGTTACCACAGTATATCAACAGCAGTTCAAATTCAGCACTTCAAGGGGCTTATAAAGTGATCATTAAACTATAGCATGCAATCAATGACCAATATGAGGTATCTATCAAGGGAGTCAGGATGGTTACCAATTAACCTTTCCATACTACCCAAACCAAATAAAAAGGAAAGAACCATTTGAGAGCAAGGAAAAACTGTCCTTCGATAACACAAACTAATTGAAAAAGGAATTAGATAATGTACTGGCATAGAGCAAGAGAACTTACTCCTCTTCCAAAGCCAACAAAACTACAGCATGCCCAGGTGCTGCAACCTTGTCTAGAAACAAGCCCTGTTGGTGACCAAGAGCTCATGAGTTTCATTCGGATCTCTTAGATTAGATATTTTTGACAGAGATAACCATGATATAAAAATATGCCAGAATGTAATTATTTCTTTTTATCTAAAGAGCTTATAGAGTTTTGAAAAGAAAAGTAAAATACAGTTGAAGGTGCTTGGTCTCCTTGAACCGCCCTTGGTAAACGTAGTCCCAATTGGAGAATGAAAATAGCTAGATGATCCTTTCTCCCACTGGGTAGATTTCTTCTTTTGAAAAAAAAGGCAGTTCATCCTCTCCTTTTTCAGCAAATTAGGTTCAATCATTTTATCTATACAAAAATAACAAACGAAATGCAAGAAAGGAAAATATAAAAAAGAAATTTTTTATTTAATCTCAATTGAACTTCGGTTCTCCATTTATATACCCTAACTATGCAACCCTTTAAGATTCAGGGAGTAAGAGAGATAGAGAGTGAGCAGACAACATAGATGCGGGGAATAATGGCAGAGAGCAAGAGTAGCTTTGATGCCATTAGGTTTTAGGACATTTTTGTTCGTCATTCTTATTTAGCAAGAAAGACGAAAAAATAGGGGAGAGAATTTTCGGGGATTGCGATCCAATTCAACTGACATCATCAGGGTCTAAGCCAGTTTGAGATGCATCACCATCACCAAACACATGACCGGACATGTATTTAGGTTAGGTGCATCACAAACAACAACCTATAACAGTATCATCATGCCATCCAGTCCAAATTGCAATGTGGAGTAAACTACACCCTCCATGGTATCTTGAAGTGTGATATGCTCCCTTGTACTGACATGATGATCAACATAGCTAGGCCTGTCAAAAAAGCGCTAGTCAAAGGGTACCCGGCCCAACCCAGCCCTTCCAAACCCGCCAAAGCCCGGCCCTTCGTCGGCCGGGTAGGGCCCAAAACCAAGAAGCCCTTCTTCAATAGGGCTGGGCTAGGGTTGACCCTTGCCCGGCCCTTCCAGGCCCGGCCCGCCCTCCCCTCTTTAAGAATACTTCATTTAAGTTCTAAAATTATTAATATAGCTCCCATTAATGATATTAACATGGGGTATATTCATAAATTTATAACCAAACTTCTTTATATACCAATTTTCTTGAAAGTCATCACAAAATTTTTCACGAGTTCAATATGTTGTATGATTGTATCACCTATTTGAATGGTTTTCTTGAACAAAATCTTGCTCTTCAGGCCTTTTGGCTCGGCCCAGCACGGCCCTAGCCCTTGAGGGCAGGGCTAGGGCCCAATCAACCCCGGCCCTTGAAGAGCTAGGGCTGGGCTAGGGCCTTACTCTTATAGGGAAGGGTAGGGCTAGGGTTGACCCTCGCCCTGCCCCTACCCGGCCCTTTGACAGCCCTAAACATAGCTACTGCATGATTTGCAGTCAGTTAAATGATTATAAATAATACACCTAATTGCGAGCCTGTTTACTAAATATAGAAAAATAAATAAATATTTAATCTGAGTATTACCATCTATAAACTGATTACCTGAATGTGTGGCCCACATACAGATGATTGTGAAAGAGATCAAAAGAGGGTGTCCCTTCTCCTCCATGTGAGGAGAAGTAAAATAGATGGAGATGTAAGAGAGAAGTGGTTTATAAGTAACCAATATGTGAAAAAAGAGAGTCCAATGAGTAGGGTGTAAGAGGGAGTGTGGGATTTTTTTTATAAAACAAATGGGTTGCGAGTAATTTTTATTTTAAAAAAATTATATTCTAAAGGCTAAATGGAAAAGATGTCACTTTAAAAAAGAAATGAGACCATTTTGGTAAAGGCATTTTGGTCATTTAGAACAAATAGTGTTTTGATTATTTAAAAAAGAAAATTGTGTTATTTTTTTTAAAAAAATTGTGTATTATGGGATCACTCTCAAACTCGGGACGTCATCCAGGCCTCACAAGGATGCATAATTGGATGTTTAGAAATAATTGAATATTGTGGGGTTGAAATTCATCCATCTCTGCCATTCTCTTGGATTAGAACGCGTCTAGCCTTCTCTATGGAGATGCTCGTAAGATATGGCTCAGGAGTTTCAAGATTAGCAATTATTGACAAACGATTGAAAATTAAGAAATCGCTTTTATTAAAAAGACAAATTGGGTAGCAAAATGATGAAGATCTAGGAAGAACAATTTATGGGTTTGGAGTTTGGAGCATTGAGGATGACTCTAGCCCGTTGTTCATAGCATGTTCATTACCTTTAAAACCTCCAATATCCTCCGCCATAAAAAAGAAAGGAAAATCATAAATAAATAAATAAAATCTTAACCGGAAAATACGAAGGCATACCAAGGTAATAAAAGCTAACATGGATTGAGTTGTTACTAAAAATACTTATACATATGGAATCTAAAGCATGGACTACAAGGCTACCAATATAAAAATCTATGGAATGAAATGAAAAGCTATAAAAATTGGATAACTTGATACAAATAGAATTAAAACATAATATAGATAGAACAAACAACATTAAATAATGAACTTCTGAATTTAGAAAGAAAATTGGATAACTTGATACAAATAGAATTTAAAACATAAAATAGATAGAACAAACAACATTAAATAATGAACTTCTGAATTTAGAAAGAAATATTATGCTATGAATCAAATCCAAACATATAACAAAAAGGTACTAAACATACACAATATATCTGGACAACTTTTGTCTGTGTCACTCATTCAAAGTCTTCTACAAATATGAACCCATTGTTGCACTGAAACAAGTGTCAGTACCTATAGAGAAACTCATTCACGTTAGAACATATCCATTTATAGTTAGCGGCTTCTAAGGATCCTTCAAAATCATACAACTTTAAAGACAATTTGCATAAAAAAAAGGAATTCTACAATTTGCCTCGTTACTTCAATATTGACTATAGAAACAACTAGCAAATAAAAAGTGCAATACACGTACCCGTTGTGAGTCTCAACCCGCCAGCGAATCATTCAGAGAAAATTGAGTAGCCCAACTACAAAAAGGGGGTACAATATGGGAAATGCACCAACAATTATTGTAGAAAATGGCAAGGAAAGGCAAAATTAAAGTGTCAAAAAAGTGCATAGGCACTTACGATCAGATCAGGGGCATCATCTTGCTTGTACATGACCCGTGGGACTCAAGTGCCAAAACCAACATCCATTTTCGTTGATTCTATATAAGTTTGCCCAAGACCACTGATCACATACTTCATAGCTCGATAGTCATTCTCTAGCCGACATTTGCATTACGTGGACGGACTTATCCGTTTCTCAATTTACTTCCTCATTTGAGTAAGGTAAGCTCTCATCGAATTTAAGAAACAATTACACTTAGATTTAACAAAATAACTAAAACAATTTCTTAAAACAAGAAAGCAATTAGAATTACTTAATTTCACCTACCTACCTTGGACAGAATTATGGGTACACCATTAGATTCAAACAAGCACTTTGCCTTGTTCATAACGATAATCTTTGTTATAAATCAATTCATTGCCACCTTCATTATAGTAAATTTAGAAACTGAAATATAGTTCAAATAAGTAAAAAAAATTCAAAGAAATTATAGAAGAGAGATATAAAAAAACATTGTAGTTGTAAGGAAGGATTCAAGTACCATCCTTATAATGCGCATTGTCTATTTTGAAACTGATACGAGGAACGTATTTCAGCCAAACAGGTAAACTCCTGAGGAGAAAACGTTACGGTTTGCTTTGCATTCAAAACTAGTAAAAATTTGTAAACATATGGCAACAATATTCACAGATTAACGACAACCAGTTTCTCTTGATGAAAAGAGACACAAAATGCTAGTGCAAATACAGCATTACAAGTAATGTAGTACCTTATTAACATCATTGAGTAAAAGTCGCCAACTCGCCATAGGCTTCTTGAAATGTAGCAATATCTTGAGATTCAATCAATGTTTCACAGTATTGATCTCGTAGGTCAGGTGATGTCCCTAACTCATCGTACCTCAATGAAAATGAAGATCCAAGATTAATACATAATCCACAGAGAATATTTTACAATAAGGATCAATCCAAGTTGGCTAAGTAAAAAATAATTTATTTTATGACTAACAAACTATTGAATGTCATACATTTTTAACAAATAAAGACAAAATGATGAGTAATCAATATATATTAGATAAAAATAACAAAATAAAAATCTATTAGAATTCATCAACTAGAACGTATTTAGATGTCGGAACTTGATGGATTTATATAATAACCAATATCTACACAAAAACTCAAAATAAAAAAAAAATGTCGATACTTAATAATAAGGACCACATTCATGCTAAAAACGATGTCAAAACTTAGTGGATTTATATAAGAGACATGCTAGCCATAGTCTCAGACTTCCAAATTCTAAAGATGGTGTCGATAAATGTCGCTACATCTACTTATCACCTTGAGAACCGGTACAAACCTCAACTTCCTCATGTTTAATTTTATTGCCTTTGAACTTGTTGAAGGGGTAGCAATGCCACGTGTTGCTACCACCCTTAGACTTTGGAATTTTTTTTTAATAGTGAGACTGGGGCTAGCACTCATCTTTACATAATGCTCAACCAATATCTACACAAAAACTCAAAAAAAAATGTTGATACTTATGAATAAGGACCACATTAATGTGAATTTTTTTTTTCAGAACACATAAAATTGACTTCCTATTAGTGAAAGATGGTTATGGTTAAAGAGATCAAAAGAGGGTGCCCAGTCTCCTCTGCGTTAGGAGAAGTAAATGAGATGGAGAGAATTAGTTGAATTAGTTAATCCTGTGATGTAGATGGTTTACACCTGTAGTGATTCTAAATTTCTAAATTACTTCTAAGGGTAATTTTGTAATTTCCAAGTTTAGGGATATTTTGGTATTCTTGTTGATGAACATTTGGCCATGAGAAATTATCTAACTTAGGGTTGAATAACAAAAAAATAATAATAATATACATATTAGTTTAACTAAAGCTTAAAGCCAAACACTATTAGTAAGGGCATTTAAGTAAAAGCATATAAGGGAGAGAGTATAAATAGAAGAGATAAACTTAATTAGCTCACTTTTAGAAAACCTAATCTAAGAGAAGCTTTTGGAGGAAAGGAAGGTGGCCATAGAATGCTGGGAGATCTGTTTAAACTTGACGATCAAGATCTGAGGCTCGAGGCTTGAGCTTGTCACCGTGGGGAGATTGATCCTTCAAGGCAAACCCCGCTGGTTGGATTCTCTTGGTAGAAAACCCTAAATTTCTAGGGGAAATGCAAGTAAACACTCCATTGATCCTTGAATGAATGTTTAGTGTTGTATTTAATGATCCCAGTTAGTATTAACATTTTTTAAAAACGATCTAGATTGAAAAAGGTGTGATTTTGGGGTTTTTGGGGTGATCCGGACTTAAAAAGCCAAACCCTCAAAAGTCGGTCGACCGACTTTTCGCACTCTCTAGAAATTTTCCTCATACAAAATAACTCCTCTCGGTCGACCGGTTTGCATTTCAATCGACTGGCTTGCACATCTCGGTCGACCAACTGTCAATCTTGGTCAACCGACTTGCTTAGTTGTCTCTGTACTCACTACGAGGATGGCTACTATTTAGGGTTTCATTTGAATGAACGAAATTGAACCAGAACATAGAAACTGATGCATAATGTAGGATTCACCCAAGTATATCTATGTTTTCCATATGTATCACTTGTAACATTTGAATATGAACACTATATGCATGCTAAATTCCATTCAGTGTAACTTAGGGTTGAATAACTAAAAGAGAATAATATACTAATCGGTTTAACTAAGGCTTGAAGTCAAACACCATTAGTACGGGAATTTGAGTAAAAGCACTTATATGGGAGAGAGTATAAATAGAAAGAGAAAAACCTAATTAGCTCTCACTTTAGAAAACCTAATCGAAGAGAACTTTTGGATGAAGGGAAAGAGGTTGTAGGGTTTCGGGAGATCTGTCCAAGCTCGAAGATCAAGATCTGAGGCTCAAGGCTTGAGTTTCTCATCATGGGTGGATTGATCCTTCGAGGCAACTCTTTTGGGTTGGATTCGCCTTGTTTAACCCTAATCTTCTAGGGAAAAGGCAGGGAAACACTCCATTGATCTTTAAATTCATCTTTAGTATTGGTTTTAATGATTGTAGTAAGTATATAATTGTTTAGAATCAATCCATGTCAAATTTAAAGTGATTTTGGGTGAAAATTAGTGTTTTACCCCGTATTCTGTCGCGGACTGTTCGAACGGTCTGAGCACTGTTCGAACAAAAGGGTGTTCGTTCGAACGAAACTGGGTTCGTTCAAACGAAGATGGCTACTGTTTTATGTTTTAAATTTTCAATTGTTCTCGAACTGGCACAGTTCGAACGAACGGGTAACCGTTCAAACGACATTGGGTTCATTCAAACGATCCTATCTATTTTTGAATCAAAACTTAGAAACAATTGCATGATGTAGGATCCACCCATGTCATTTTTGTTTTCCTTATTCATCACTTCTAACACATGTCATTTAATGTCTTGTTATATTTACATAATGATTAATTGTTATACATGTCTATCTTAATTACTCTGGATTGTTTTATAACATAAAAATGTATAGTTAGATCTACCTTTTTATGGTGGTACGAGACGTTATAGTAAGGAAGATATGACTTAATTACCATAGATTAAAATGATTGATGACCCTGACCATGTGTAGTGGTGCATGACTGGAGTGAGTTATGTATTATCTCTAGAAGTGGATCCTTGGGTGAACTACGTGCGATCCCTGAATTGGAAATTAGGTGGACTATGTGCGATCCCGAATTGAGATTGGGCAATCTAAGAAAAATGTTTCCAGGGGATGGTTAACTGTTAGAGTAAGATACTCCTCAGTTTTAATTGTTATGGGTGAATTTCGTGGGATCCCAATTAGAAGAGTTACGTACTACCCAGTTTAGCAGTTTTCGTGAACTACGTGTGATTCCAAACGTCCCCTTTTAGGCGAGCAATGAGCTGCCGAATGATTGTAATTAGGGTGAGTTATGTGTGAACCCTAAAGACAATGACTTGGACCAAGTAATTCATATTGGAGAAATTGTGCTATTAATCATATTGTTCTTAATTGCATATTGAATGACCTTCCTTTCATAACTTCGTATCTTGTTGGGATTTGATAAGGATGATTCAAGGAAGGTTATCTGGCAGGTCTTGCCGGGTGATATAGCGTGGTCCATATAGAAAAACAAGAACAAGAGAGTTTTTGAGAACTTTCACTCATCCACCCATATTATCCGCTCTAGAATCCGTTCGTTGGTTTTAAAGTGGTGCTTCTTTAGGCCGGTAGGGGGGATTTGGGTATACTATTAGTCTGATTGGGTAAATGTTTTATGCCTTTGTAGCTTCACTTCTCTTCTTATATATACTTGCTTGATTATCGATCAATAAAACATTGTCATAATTCCCTTCAAAACCCCACTCCATTAGCCCTTTTGACCTTCCACTGGGCCTAAACCAAGGTCTCACCATATTTGGCCGTGATGCCCTCATAATCACATACACAATATATCAAGAATATTTCGTAAGATATATCGATTTCGAGGGAACAATATCGCACGTGGAGGAAAAAATTGAAAAAAATAGTAAAAAACACGGAATTTTTCAATGAAACTTAAGGAAATGTTAAAATAGATATCAATACACATTTGAGAATAAAAAAATAAAAAAACAAAAATGTATATAAGAGATGCAATGAGAATGGAGTCAAAGACGTGCGCTGACGCTGACGACAATGTATGATTCACTAATTTTAATGTAACTTACATAAAAAGTTGCATTCATTTTTCAATCATGCATAACAATTAGCTCATTTTTTCCCTTACTCAATTGAAGGGGATATGTATACCCATTTTATTCTCTTTATTTTTTAATGATTATTCATGTCAATTATTTTAGAAATTTGAAAATTTTATGAATGCACAATAGTTGATAAAAAATTGAAATTCAATTTAGTTTCTAAATTTATTTCTACTTGCAATTAATGAGCTCAATAGTTTTACAGGTCTGAATCAATATGGGAATCAGAAGAGATGGTTAAATTATCGAAGACCCTGCATCAAGAGAAACAGAAGAGAATCAGAGGAGATGGTTAAATTATTGAAGACCCTGCATCAAGAAAAAAAAAAGATGATTGTAATTTTATTTGAATGTGAAGTGGATGTAATTTTGTCAAAAGAAGTGAATGTAATTTTATTTAAATGTGTAAGACCTTTGTTCAAGTTTTTTTTTTTAATTTTTAATAGCTTCCATGTCTATTGAGTGTTGTCTATTGAGCCAAAAAATTAACACTATGATATACATATTTAATTAACGTATCCCCTTTCAACTTCCTTTAACTTTGGTTAAGATTCACTAACCCTTAGGATTAAAGCATCTCATCTTTGTTTTTTAGAAAAAATTTAACTTGTCTTTTAACTCCTTTAACTGTGTTTAAGGTTTCACTAATCCTTAGCATTAAAGCATCTAACCTTAGTTTTTAGAGAAATAATTTAATTGACATGCCCCTTTTAACTCCCTTTACCTGTGGTTAAGATTCACTACCCCTTAGGGTTAAAGCATCTAACCTTGGTTTTTAGAAAAAAATACAAAAATGATGTGTCCCCTTGTAACTCCCTTTGACTGTGATTAAGATTCACTGACCCTTAGAGTTAAAGCATCTGACCTTTGTTCTTAGAAATAAAAAATAAGAAAATTAATGTGTCCCTCCCTTTAACTGTGGTTAAGATTGACTAACCCTTAAGCCTTAGGGTTAAAGCATTTAACCTTAGTTTTTTGGAAAAAAAATTTAACGTGTTACCTTTAACTCCCTTTAACTATGGTTAAGATTCAATAACCCTTGAGGATAAAGCATCTAATCTTGATTTTTAGAAAAAAATTAACCATAAGGGTTAAAACTTATTAACCATAGTTCAAGAACTGTTAAGGGGGATTTATGAGGTTATGAAATATTTTAAGGGCATAACAATTATGTAAGGGAGGGGTCTTTAAATAAATAAATAAAATTAAAACTATTTATAAATAAGTACCTTTTGATAATTAATGAATAATTAGGGTCTTTTTTCGTAAAAGACCATTATCACTTTCCTCGTTCGTAACATCAGAGATTCAGAATCTCAGATATCAAAAAAAAAGAGAAACAAAGAAGAGAAGAGAAGAGAAGAGAAGAGAAGAGGGGAAGAGGGGAAGAGGAGACTCACCCTCGGCAACGGCGACGGCGACACGACGGCGGCGGTGGCGGCCACAGGTTCTTCCTTCCTCCTCTCTTCTTCTTCCTCCTTTCTCCTCGTTTCTTCCTTCATGCTCCTTTTTTTTTTCCCCTTTTTCTGTTGCAGACAAGTGAAACCCTATAGGATTTCACGAAAAAAAATCACAGCAAAAAAGAAAACTAAAAAATTTTGATTTTTTTCATCTATCGATTTTTTTTTAAGATTTCGACCGAAATTTCGGAAATATCGTGCGATATTCCGAAATTTCGGTCGAAATTCCCTGAAAAATTGTAAAATTTATAATACACCGTCTAGATATGTCGGGACCTTCTGAGATCGAGATTTCTCGTACGAGATATCGTAATCTCGTCGAAATTTCAAACCATGATTATGGCAATTGCCAACTTGGTAACGCATAACTCCAGTTTTAAAGTTGGTTGCAGTTTAGAAGTTAGATTCTGGAAAATGTGTGGTATGGACCAGTGAAACTCCAAGACGAGTTTTGCAGCGTCTTCCTGATGAGTGAGGGTGGAGTGGAGTGGTGTCTAGAGTTGAGACGTGATCTCAACGATTGAGAAGTCGAGGTCTTGGGTACGTTGTTGAAGTGCATAAACTCTTGTCATGTGAGGCTTCAAGGTAGTGATGTCTGAATTTGGTCTAAAGGAAACAATGGACGATTCTCAGTTAGATCACTTTTATAATCCTTAGAGTCGGTCCCTTCCGGCTCTTTTCCCCATAGCTTGGTGTGGAATCCCGGAATTCCATCCAAAGTATCTTTTTTCCTATGCAATGCTTCTTTGAATAAAATTCTAACATTTGATCATTTGAAAAGTAGAGGGTAGAGGATGGTTTGCCGCGCCCCAAAATACCCCCTAGGAGTTAAGGGATACTTTAGAGGTGACTATTCGTACCTGTCAAACCATCTTGTAATGAACAAGGCTAACAATGATATAAGGACAACCATAATCAAAGTGCGGAAGCTAAACACTAAAGGGGTCCTTAATAGACCCCACCATTGCATCAATGAGCCCCTTTGCTGCCCCAAATTAAAAAAATTGGTTTTTAATTGACCCCACCATGGCAGCAAGGAGGCCCCTTGCTGCCCCAAATTAAAATTAAGTTAAATGAGTCCATAATAAACCCCACCATGGCAGCAAGCAGCCTCATGTTGCCCCAAATCGAAATTAAGTTAAATGGGTCTTCAATAGACCCCTACCATGACAGCAAGGATCCCCTTTGCTGCCCGAAATCGAAATAAGTTAAAAGGGTCATCGATAGACCCCCCCATTATGGCAGTAAGGAGCCCTCTTACTGCCCCAAATTAAAATAAAGAGGTCTTTAATAGACCCCACCATGGCAGTAAGGAGCCCCCTTGCTGCTCCAAATTAAATCAAAGCGGTGCTTAATAGACCCCACAATGGCCATAAGGAGCCCCTTGCTCCCCAAATTAAAATTAAACTAAAGGAATCCTTAACAGACCCCACCATGACAACAAGGAGCCCCCTTGCTGCCCCAAAATCAAATTAAGTTAAAGGGCTCTTTAATAGACCCCACCATGGCAGCAAGGATCTACCTTGTTGCCTCAAATTAAAACAACGAGGTCTTTCATAGACCCCACCATGGCAGCGAGGAGCCCCTTTGTTGCCCCAAATTGAAATTAAGATCAAAGGGGTCTTTAATAGACCCCGTCATGGCCTTTTACTGCGAGCATTTGATGTTTGCAGCATTTATTTGCGGCAATTGGCTTTCTCAGCCTTTGATCGTGGGTACCCGACTGTCATGGTACTTTGCCATGGGAGATATTTCTTGTCACAGGCATCTCTAGTGCCCTTCGTATTTTACTGCGGGGATTGAGTAACCGCAAATTTAACGCGGGTATTTCATCTTTAGGCACTACCAATTTAATGCTCAAGGCAATTTTGCCATTAACATTTTGTTTACGGCATTTTACTTTGAACACTTTGGGCTCGCAGCAATTTGCTGAGCACACCTGGTGTTCTCAGATCTTTGCTGTGAACACAATGTTCTTGGCAATTGGCTGCGAATATTTGGTTGTGAACACTTAGTGTTCTCATTCTTTTGCTGTGAAAACTTTCATGTTATGGAACACTAAGTGTTCACAACCCTCAGAAGGGTCATGATCACCTCTGATATGCAAAGGCACGTGCGAGTTCTTACCGCTTCGAATTAAAACCAACATAAGGGTTCTCTAATAACCCCCCCCCCCCCCACTAAGCCAGCAATGAACCCCTTTGCTACGCCAAATTAAAATTAGGACAAAGGGATCTTTAATGGACCCCACCATAGCAGCAAGGAGCAAATAGCTATCCTAAAAATGAAATTAAAACAAAGGGGTCTTTAACAAACCCCATCATGCCCCTTGCTGCCCCAAATCGAAATTTCGTTAAAAGGGTCTTCGATAAGGCCATGGCGGCAAGGACCCCCTTGCTGCCCCAAATTAAAATTAAGTTAAATGTGTCCTTAATAAACCCCACCATGGCAGCAAGGAGCCCCATGTTGCCCCAAATCGAAATTAAGTTACAAGGGTCTTCAACAGACACCTACCATGACAGCAAGGATCCCCTTTGTTGCCCGAAATCGAAATTAAGTTAAAAGGGTCATCAATAGACCCCTCACTATAGCAGTAAGGAGCCCCCTTGCTGCCCCAAATTAAAATAAAGGGGTCTTTAATAGACCCCACCATGGCAGCAAGAGCCCTCTTATTGCCCCAAATTCAAATTAAGTTAAAGGGGTCTTTAATAGACCCCACCATGGCAGCAAGGATCTCCTTGCTGTATCAAATTATAACAAAGGGGTGTTTAATAGACCCCACAATGGTAGTAAGGAACCCTCTTTCTCCCCAAATTTAAAATTAAACTAAAAGGGTCCTTAATAGACCCCCCATGGCAGCACAGAGCCCCCTTGCTGCCTCAAATTCAAATAAAGTTAATGGGGTTCTTTAATAGACCCCACCAAGGCAACAAGGATCTCCTTGCTGCCCCAAATTAAAACAAATGGGTCTTTCATAAACTCCACCATGACAGCAAGGAGCCCCTTTGTTGCCCAAATTGAAATTATGATGAAAGGGGTCTTTAATAGACCCCGCCTTAGCGTTTTACTGCGAACATTTAATGTTTGCAGCATTTATATGCAGCAACTGGCTTTCTCAGCTTTTTATCGCAGGTACCTGACTATCATGGTAGTTTGCCATGGATGAGATTTCTTGTCGCCGGCACCTTTAGTGCCCTTAATATTTACTGTGGGGATTGAGTACCCGTAAATTTAAGGTGGGTATTTCATCTTTAGGCATTTGCTGCAAATTTAATGCTTAAGGCATTTCTTACCGTGAATATTTTGTTCACGGCATTTTGTTGTGAACACTTAGGGCTCACAGTAATTTGATGAGAACACTTGGTGTTCTCACCTCTTTGCTGTGAACACAAAGTTTTTGGCAATTCGCTGCGAACATTTTGTTGTGAACACTTGGCGTTCTCATTATTTTATTGTGAACACTTTGATGTTCACAGCATTTTCCCATGAACATTAAATCCTTTGAGCAATTTACTGTGAACATTTTAGTGTTCACAGTATGACACTCATCATGAGTGCCCCATTAGACCCCACCATGAGGTCCTCATTGTTATCCCAAATTCAAATTAAAACAAAGGGGTCTCCAATAGACCACCACAATGGCAGCAAGGAGCCCCTTGCTGCCCCAAATCGAAGTTAAGTTCAAGGGGTCTTCATTAGACCCCACCATGGCAGCAAGGAGCCCCCTTGCAGCCCCAAATCAAAATTAAGTTAAAAATTTAAAAGGGCCTTCAATATACCCCACCTATAGCAGCAAAAGCCCCTCTTGTGGCCCCAATTAAAACAAAGAGTGTTTACTAACCCCACTATGGCAAACATGCCACTTGCTGCCACCCAAATTAAAAAATTAAATTAAAGGGGTCCTTAATAGACTCCACCATGGCAGCAAGGCAGACCCCTTAATGCCCAAATTAAAAAACAAAATGGGGACTTTTTATAGACAAGACATGGCATGCAATCAGCAGGAGCGCCTTACTGCCCGAAATGAAATAAGATCAAATGAGGTCTGTAAATAGATCCCACCCGGGTAGCAGTAGCCTCCTTGTGGCCCCAAAAATTCGAATTAAGTAAGGGTGTCAATTAATAGACGCCACAAAGGCAGCAAGGACCCTGGATGCCCAAATTAACTAAAGGGGTCCTTAATAAACCCCAAAAGGGCATAAGGAGCCCCGTGCGAGTTAGCCTGACAGTCGTGTACTTTTAGTTGACGAGTAACTGACAGTCGTGCGGTACTTTGCCATGGGCCTTATTTTGTTTTTTTCTTGCCGCGGGATCTAGAGAGCCTCCATATTTTCTGCGGGGATCGAGTACCCGAAAATTTAATGCGGGTATTAATCTTTAGGCATTGATGCCAATTAAGCTTAAGGCAATTTTTGGCCGTGAGCAATGTCACGGCATTTTGGCTGTAAATCCTTAGGGGGCTCGTAGCAATTGGCTGAGAACACTTAGGGTTCTCGCTCTTTGTTGTAACACGGTGTTGGATGCAATTAGTGCGAACATGTTTGTGGTGACACTTAGTGGTGTATATTTTGCTGTGAACACTATGATTTCACAGTATTTTACAACAAATTTAATCCGAGTAGCACTTTACTGAAAACATTTTGCGTGTTCACAGTATGACACCTCATCATTAGTGCCCCAGGTATCCAAAAGAGGCACTAAGCCCTCTTGGCATTCCCAGCCAATTGGCAAGGATCGAAAGCAGAAGAACCTCAGCCATTCAGATACGGAGGGCCCGTTATAAGTGGTGGAATCTCACCACTTATGTCACACCCACGCAAAATGGTGGGGTGATAGCCTGACCAGATCACACCCATAGAAGGGTCGTGATCACCTCACTGGTGCAAAGGGCACGTGGGAGTTCGAGGGAACTACAATTAAACAAATCCAAAAACTAAGCTAAGGGTATCAAAATAGACGCAACACCATGGCAGCGAAGGTAGCCACGTTTCGGTGCCTCCAGAAGCAAAAATTAAGTAACCACCAATGCGCCTTTCATATCTACCCCACGTGGCAGCACAAGAGCCATCTACAGCCCCAAGTTGTATAACAAAGAGGTCTTCAAAGACCTCAAAATGGCAACAAACCCTTTCTTCCCCACAATTAAAGAGACAAATGGTCTTTTATAGACCTTCACAATGGGCAACAATAAGCATCCCTTTCTGCCCAAAAAATAAATTAGAAACAAGGGTCTTTAAGGGAACCCCCCCCTGGACAGCAAGGAGCTCCATTGTGCCCCTAAAGCGAAAGCTAAGTTAAAACGGATCTTCAATAGACACCACATCCAGCAAGAACGCCCCCTTGCTGCCCTAAATTCAAATTAAGTTAAAGTGGTGTTTTAATAGACCCCCCCATGGAATAAAGGTCTCTCATGCCTAAACCAAATTAAACGAAGGAGTTTCTAGCCCCACAATGGTAGCAAGGAGCCCCTTTGTTGGCCCCAAATTGAAATTATGATACTGGGTCTTTAATAGACCCCGTCGTGGCATTTACTGCAAAAATATGTTGTTAGCAATTATCTTGGCAATTGGCTTTCTCGGCCCTTTATCTGCTGGGGTACCTGGATCATTGTACTTTGCTCATGTGCGATATTTCTTGTAACGGGATTCTCAGTGCCCTTCATTTTTTACTGGTTCGGGGGATCTGAGTACCCGTAATTTAATGTCAGGTATTTTCATTCTTGTGGGTTTTGCTGCCAATTTAGAGCTTAAGGCATTTTGTACAGTGAACATTTTATTCAAGGCCGGTTTGTGAACACTTAGTGGCTCAGCCCAGCATTTGTGAACAGAACACAAGTTTTGGTATATGTGCTTACCGAACATTAGGTTGGAATACTTAGCGTTCTCAGTTTTTCTGTGAACCTCTTTTGATGTTCCCAGCATGTGCCTTTTATGTGAACATAATCCACTAAGTTCAGTTTACTGTGAACATTTTAGTCTCACAGTATGCCACTCTTCATGAGTGCCCAATACGCTAAATAGAGGCACTAAAGCCTCTTGGCATTACAAGCCATTTTTGGCAGGATGAGATATGGTTGGAACAACATCAGCCATTATGATCCTGAGGCGGCAGTTATAAGTGGCAAAATCTCGCACTTATTTCACTACCCCAAACAAATGGTGGTGTGCATGACACCAGATCACAACCCAGAAGGGTCGTGATCACTCTCAATGTGCCAAAGGCACGGTGATGTTCTTTAAAACTTCATTAAAAAAAATCGACAGTAAGTTAAAGGAATCACCGATAGCACACACCCATGGCAGAAGGAGCCCCCTGGCTGCCCCAAAATCAAAAATTAACAGGTAACAAGGGCCTTCATATACCCCCACTATGGCAGCAAGAGCCCTCTTGCATCCCCAAATGAAACAAGAGGTCTCAATATGACCCCAATAATGGCAAAAAGCCCTTGCTGCCCCATATTATATTAAAACTAAAAGGGTCCCTTAATAGATCCCACAATGATTGAAGTAGACCCCTTTGCTGCTCCAAAATGAAAATAAATGGGCGTTAAAGACCCCTTCTCAGACCATGCTCAGTCCCCCCCAACGGGAGCATTTGTAGCCATAAGTGATAAGAATCAAATGGAAATTTAATAGAGTCCACTGGTATTTAATAGATCACTAACATGGCAGAAGCAAGTAAGAACCTGATGTTCAACTGCCAAAAGTAAAATTAAAGAAAAGGGTCCTAACGACCCAACCATCGGCCTGCAAGGGATCCCCGCTGCCCTCATACCATAATTCAAATGACACTAAGGGGATCCTTAAACGACCCCACCCATTCCGGACGCAAGGACCCTGGTTGTCCCACAAATTAAAAAGATAGAATAAAAGGGTTCCTGAATAGAACCCCACCAGGGGCGAGAGAGGAGCCCCTCTTGTTCCTCAAATTGAAATTAAGATTAAAGGGGCCTTAATTAGAGCCATCATGGCTTACTGCGAAAAGGTTAATGTTGCAGAATTTTTTTTTTGTGGCAATTGCCTTTCTAACTTTATCGCTGGGTACGGATTGCCTGCACGAGCCATGTGGAGTAGTCTTGCCACGGGCATCTCTAGGCCTATAATCATTACTGCGGCGGATTGCAGTACCGGCAAATTTAATGCGAGTATTTCAACTGTAGGAATTGCTCCCAATTTACTGCTTTAAGGCATTTTGTGCCGTGACACAAAGTTCACTGATTTTGACTGTGAAAACTAGGGCTCGATAACAATTGAACAGAGAACACTTTGGTGTCTACCTCGTTGTTGTAAACACTTGTTCTTGGACTATTTGCTCCCAACATGTTATTGTGAAACATTAGCTGTTCTTAATATTAGTTTATGAAACATTTTGATACACAAAGCCCACTTTTGCCGCTAATGAATCAATAATCCGTCTTTGCCTGTACTGTGAACAGTTTCTATTATAGTACGACAATCCTCATAGTGCCCATATGCCAAAAAGATGCACTATAAGCCTCTCTTGGCATTATAAGCCAACTCTTGGCCACAAAGATCTGAATGGTTGAGGAAAATCTCACTAATCAGACACCTAAGGGGAAGTGATTAATTGGTGAAATCTCACCGGTGATTTCAAACTCACACAAATGCTGGTGTGCATCGCCAACACCATAATCACAATGCGGGGGGAATGACGATTAGGTCGTGAGTCACCTGCACATATGCAAAGGCAGTGATGTTAGTTCTTACAGCGTTGAATAAAAACAAATAAAGTGGTTCTAATAGACCAATAATGCATAAAAGGAGCCCCTTTGCAACCCCAAATTACAATTAGACAAAGGGGTCTTTAATCAACCTCACCATGGTAGAAAGGAGCTCCTTATATCAAAAGATTACATAACAAAAAGGGTTCTTTAATAGATC
>CM026563.1:29189859-29391154 GCA_015143295.1 Tetracentron sinense | reverse complement strand
TTACTTATGAAGGATACCAATATTGCCAGTTTTTTCCCTCAACTGATCATTATTGTCGCGACCCAAAACCCACCCAGGAGGGTATAGAGTGAATCGTCCGACGACGAATCATTACTTACAAAGGTGACTTTCTTTACAAACCACCTTCAAAACCAGCCCATATAGCCTATACAATATAGGATAACACGTAAGTCATAACTAAAAACCAGCGGAAGTCTAACAACCTCTAAGTATATACACATGGACCAAGTTGAAGCATAACTATAAAAACACAGCGGACATCTAACACAACCTCTAAGTATAACCACAGACCAAGTTTTAATACAAAGAATCAAAACAAAGAAAGTTGCGAATGCCCCGCCACAATCATGGATATAATCACTCATGCTCACCCACAAAGGCAAGCTAATCCACTCAAAATCTACACTACCTACGGATAACCCCCTCTACGGAGGTTCCTCCAAGGCTTTCCTGAAAGTATCCCTTCCGCCCCCATGGACCAGACACAAACATCAAATGGAGCAGCAACTCCCTCAGAACCGTGCCGACTAAGAAGTAACGGCTGAGCAGGATACTCCGGTACTAAATACAACCGCACCTTATAGCAAAGGATACAATGGCTACCTCCATGAAACAATATGCGATATATATGGATATCAAAACGTTAATATCATAGGGGGAAATGAATAAGGAATTCATACCATCTTGGGCAGTTTCACTGAAAACCGATAGACACCCTTGCAATACTGTGTCTCCCGTTTGACTGACTGAATTAACACCCTTTTAGAGTATCCTAAACCGTGTCTAACCCGGGTCATGCTTGGTACATGCGTGTATCAATGCTTGCTTTTCATAAAAGTATCTACTGTGAGGAGAAAGGAGAACCCTTCTTCGTCCGATAAGTTCTCATGCGTGTCCTTCCCCTTGTGAGATTTCACTTGTGAGATGTCCTTGTGAGATGCCTTGTGAGGGAAGGGAGCCCCTTATGATATTATCACTTGCAGGGAAGGGAGACCCTTCTTATAAAATGGGACTGATTGTCTTGTCCTTCTTGCCAAAAGCGAGGTAAACATATCGTAGGATATGCCCCCCTCTAAATCCCATTCCTTGAAAAACCTCGTAAATTATTGTGTCATGTATGCGTCTCGGAGTTCGTTGCATACTTGCCTTTGGATTAAATATGCATTTGATTATTTCATAACACTAACATCCTGAGTTTGAGCAGATTTAGTATTCATATCTTTAGGAAAGCGAACAATCCCCTATCAGACCCTAGCAATTTCCATAACCTTATAAACTGAAATTATTAATTTATTTATTCATCGCATTCCCTTACATTTCATCCAACATGGTGCATTCATTTTTTAGTACCCCTACAACATGCTTTTCTAGGTGGGTTATGCTCATAGCAACGTGTTTTTGTTCATTATGGATACAATTGCCCTCCACCATTTCATTCATACAAATCATTTCACACGGCATCCATCGCCAATTCCGTCTCATTCACCATTCACACCCCGCCAGCTCATAGCACCTGGGTCATGAAAGAAAACAAGAGAATCATGTAAAAGAAGGAACTATAAATAGTAAGGTCAGCAAGATAGTACGACCTTGAAAAATGAGGAAGAAACCCCCCTTTTTTTTCCAAAAACGACCATGAGGTGCTTGCCCTAGCTTTGGTGAAACACTCTCCATGTGTGCTTGAGCCGTGATCCTCTTGGGAGAAAAGCCGTACTTGACAGTGAGCCTAGGTTCTCAAAAACCCCCCTTTGATTCTTCTCCAAAAGCAAAACCCCTAGCTTATGCAAATCCTTTTCTCCTCTCTTCTAAATCCCCCAAACCTTTCTAAGTGTGAAATCACCCTAAAGGCTCGGGTTAAATCGTAAGGTAAGAGTGAACGGCGCCGCAAATACCATAATACCCTACTGACATTTATATGCAAAAACGGCAGAGGTACCGAGCGAATCGGTTTTAATGCCCGATCGATCGTTTGCCTACCGATCGATCGGTTTCATGAATTCGAGCGATCGGTTAAAATTTCACTCTCTGGAAAAGTTTTCCCATACAAAATCTTTGACCAATCGATAGCCGCCGAGCGATCGTTTTTGGACCGATCGATCGCCCTCCATGGCCCGAATCGAAAAACAGCGATCGTGGTCTGCCGAGTCCAAACTGGTTGTTGGGCCATACATAACTTTTGACTCGTTCGTCCGATTTGACGATTCAACTTGCGTTGGGTTCGTACTTCGAAAATGAACATTTCTACATTTCGAATTTCAATTTCTTCCTATTTATTAATTCTCCCTCTTTAAAGTCACAATGGCAGCCGAAGTGTCATGCAGGTTAAATGTGAAAAGGTCGGGCTCTACAAGTATAGGACTAGTACCCTCCTTGAGGTGTTCTATCAAACATCATTTAATCATATGTGGAATAGCCAAATTTTTTGAAAAATAAATCTATGATCCTAGTCTTTTGGTCAAATAAAAAAACCAAAGCTTCACTGTTTGGGAATTTATCTCAAACATTGATTTTCATGCTAGTTCCCAAACTTGAATTTCGATTCCATTAAATCTCATATTTTGGAAAGGGAAAATTTCTTTCTTCGAGAAAGTGCTTCGATCTAAAATTTTCTGACCATCAATATGGGATCTACAATCTCGACGTCCCAATGTTACTTTCAGGCCGCTCCAATCTGAATTATGACCCATCTAGAACGGCGGGGTCCTTTACTCTGGCCTTAACTCTAGTCCCTTCTCAATGATTAGAGGCTTTTTGAAAATCGGGGAGTTGGGTACCTTAGTTACGCTCTAAAGCTAGATTAAAAAATTTATTGCCATCCTAATAGTTGAGTCTTGCTGCAATATGGAACCAAAAATACTTTTATTACCTGAGAGATGTGTGTAAATTCACTTGCATGGACTGCCATTTAGACAACTAAATCATTCTAAAATTTGGATTATGTGGAAAAGTTATATTCAGGTTACTTATATTCACTCTTCTGACCAGTCGATTATTGTTGATGCGGAAAAAGCCCAATATGCCAATTTGTCGTTGTGCTTTTATATATGCTAATGTACTAGACGGGAAAGACTAACTTTTTGGTCGGATCTAGTTGCTTGTTTTTCATCCTTTTCAAGTCCTTTTTTATGGAGGAGATTTTAATGTCATATCTTGTTTTGAGGATAAGATTGGAGGGAGGGATATTAATGTTCCCTCTATGGAGGATTTTTAACTCCATGATTAACGGCCTAGGGATGATTGATATTGGTTTTCTGGGAATTGATTTACTTGGTGTAACAACCAATCAGGTTCCAACCGTATTTATGCTCATTGGATCGCATTCTTATTAGTGCAAATTGGGCTATTAATTTTGATATATCTCTATCACCCACCTCCCTAGGGTGGGATCAGATCATTCTCCCCTATTTGTCTCTATTGGAGAAGTTCGCCCTAGAAAGCCAACTCCTTTCAAGTTTCAACAGATGTGGATTCACCATTCTGATTTTCAAAAAACTGTTCAGACTTCTTGGGATTCTCCAGTTGATGCGGATCCTCTTATGATATTTTTTTTTTGGAAGGTAAGCTGGGGTTAGGCAGACCCCGACCAGATATATAAATTAAAAAAGAAAAGGGATTACAATCTAAGGTAATTACAAACCCGATCTGTCCTTTTCCAAAATGGATAAAGTGTAGAGGGAAACTCCCTTGGCAAAAGAACAATAGAGCTATTGAGAATACAAAATTTGGCTAGAAAATCAGCTGCCGAGTTACCTTTCCCGCCAAATATGATGAATAGAATATGCTGAAAAGTGGGATAGCTTGAGAATACATCTCATAACTAAATCGCCAAGTACCAAGGAGGATCATTAGAAGCGTTCAGTAACTGAGAGGCTTGCAGCGAGTCTGTATTAATATGGAGGTGCTGAATACCTTGGGCCGTAGCTAGATCAATGCCTCTTTCAATGGCTAGGATTTCCAGCTGTAGGATATCAGTTCCCTCCACTCCTTCCGCGAAGCTAGAAGAGGATGACCATTGCAATCACGCAGAATGCCACCGAAACCCGCTGCACCATTTCTAATTGAGCCATCACTATTTAGAACCCAGAAGCCTAGAGGAGGCGGGGACCATGAGCACCATCTCTGCGGTTTAAGAAAGAAACCAACAGTAATCTGCCAAGCATTAAGGAATTCTCTAGCTGAGGCCGTGTCTTCCACTTGAGCATTTAAGGCCTCAATCTTGAGCCTGGTATCTGTAATTATGGAGGCAGTGATGTAGTCCACGGGCTTGAAGGTGTTGGAGAAGATTCGATTGTTTCTTTCACTCCATATGTGGTATATAGTAGCACTGAAGGCTATTCTCTTGATGTTTTGGATAAGTTGCCGACCATGAAAAGCTGTAGTAGCCCAATCAATCTCGTTGTTCCAAGGCAAAATTTGTCGGGAAGAGTAGCGACAAAGGCGAAGGATGGTTTTCCAGATTTGGTTAGTGAAGAGGCATTCAAAAAATAAGTGTTGGGTGCTTTCAGAAGATGCCCAACAGAAAATACAACGGGAATGGGTGATGATATTGAGGGATAGGAGGTGGTCTTGAGTAAGAAGTTTGTTGGATATGGCAAGCCAGGAGATAAAGGAGTGACGGGGAATAAACTTACCAGACCAAACAAGGCTCCACCAAGGAACAGAGGGCTGATTCGAGCGAAGGCTATTCCAGGCTGACTTGTGAGAGTAAGATCCGTTGCTATTAAGTTTCCAAATCACACGATCAGCTGGTAAGGAAGAATTGATATCCGTCTGTTGAAGAGCATTCCAAACTGTTGAGAGATCTGCTGAAACTGCAGGTGGCAGATTCCAGGAAGAGTCAGAGATGATAGAGGCAACTGTAGCATCTCTTGGAAGACCCGAATCATATTGAAGGCGCTCACCGAATTGCTCAAAGAGAATGCCCAATGAATGCCAGGGATCATGCCAGAGGGAAGTTCTGGATCCATCAGCTATGGAATGAGTAATATGATCTTTGGCCAGATCTCTTGATTGAAGAATTTTCCACCAGCTCCAAGAACATTCAATGGGAATTTTCATTGTCCATAAAAAATTGTGTCTGATAAGTTTCTTGTAACACCACTGCACCCATAAGCTATCGGTGTGGGAAGCAATAGCCCATACTTGGCGAATAATACCTGCTTGATTCCAGTCCGTAAGTTTACGAATGCCTAGGCCACCTTCATTCTTTGGCCTGCAGATAGTAGACCAGGAGATAGGATGAATTTTGTGTCGAAGATCACAGCCAGACCAAAGAAATTTGCAGCAGATTTGTTCAATTTTCTTGGCTACAGATTTGGGGAGAATGAGCAACTTGGTCCAGTAGATATGCATGTTGTTCAAGGTAGATTTAATGAGCTCCAGTCGCCCTGCATAGGAGAGGAAGTTAGCTTTCCAGTTTTGAATCTTGTTGAGAATCCTATCGAGCAGCGGTTGACAAACAGCAGCAGATAGACGACCAGAAATAAGGGGCATGCCAAGGTATTTGACAGGCAAACTTCCAATTCAAAATTTCAAAATGCGTTTGAAAAGGGATTGAGTAGAGGGAGCTGTCCCCGCAAAAAACATCTGGCTTTTATCAGAATTGGGATGGAGGCCTGAGATTGATGAAAATTTGACTAGAACTGCTCCAAGTTCCGAGGCTGTTCGTTGGTCTGCTTTAAGAAAAACAAATAAGTCATCAGCGAAACTAATGTGAGTAAGGAGGGGATTATCACACCTTGGATGCAAAAATATAAGACCAACTTTGGCAGCCTGATTGAGCAGGGATGAGAAGCCTTCCATAGCAATGACAAATAGAAAGGGCGATAGAGGGTCCCCCTAGCGAAGGCCACGAGAGCTACTAAAATAACCTTGGGGAGATCCATTTATGACCACAGAGAAGCGAGGCGTGGTGAAACAAGGAATTAGCCATTGAATAAAGATGTCAGGGAATTGCATCTTCTGTAGAACTAAAATCAGATAATCCCATCGCACCGTGTCAAAAGCCTTCATCAGATCAATCTTGATAGCACATCGTGGACTGCCTTTGTCGCGATGATAGTTCCTCACAAGCTCATGGGTGAGAAGAATACTGTCAGAAATATTGCGCCCCTTTAAAAAAGCCGATTGATTTCCACTTATAATGGAAGGAAGAACCAAACTGAGGCGAGCTGCAAGGATTTTTGAGATACATTTGTATACAGTGTTGCATAAGGAGATAGGGCGATAATCCGAAAAAGAGTTCGGTCTGGGCACTTTTGGTATTAAGGATATTAGAGTTGAGTTCAGCTCAGACAGCATTCTGGAGGATCTGAAAAAAATTTGAACCGCCTTGACAACATCTCGTTCAACAATGTCCCAACAAACTTTGAAGAAAAGAGCAGTATATCCATCAGGACCAGGGGACTTTTCATCATGACAGTCAAAAAAAGCCCATTTGATTTCAGAGGGTGTAATGGAACTGGTAAGGAGAGGATAGTCTTGAGAGTCAACAGTAGCAAAACAGGGGATGTCCTCTGGGGCTAAATCTCTCTCAGCCGAAGGTCTGGATAAGAGGTTTTCAAAGTATTTGACGCCTGCTGAACTGATCTCATCTTCTTGGTTGAGGAGAATATCATTATCAGTAATTGAAGAGATTCGATTGAAGCCTCGTCGAGATGCAAGACTCTTATGAAAGAATTTAGTATTATTATCCCCCAAGGATAGCCACAAGAGTCTGGATTTTTGTCTGATAGAGGCTTCTTCTGATCTTGCTAGAAGACAGTAATCCCGAAGAAAACTCTTTTCCGCTGCAATAAGAGATTCGTCATGAGGATTAGAATGAAGCTGCATTTGGGCCACCTCTAGAACTTGTTTAGAATGGGCCACTCGAGAGTTGAGATTGCTGAAGTTCTCTTTGCTCCATCCCCTGAGTCGAACCTTGAGGGCCTTAAGTTTCTGAACTAGTTGAAACATTGGGTTGCCCACCACTGGAGACTGCCAAACCTCAGAAACTATGGCCTTGAAATCAGGATGATCCGTCCAAAAATTGAAAATTTTAAAAGGTCTTTGTCCTCTTGGCGGTGGAGGTCTGAGCAGGACAATCATGGGGGAGTGATTAGAAATACCTGGAGAAAGGAAATCAGCCTCTGATCCAACAAAGCGATTGCACCAGTTAATGTTAATGAGGACTCTGTCCAGTTTGCATTGAATACAACGAGTGCCGGAGGTTGAAGAATTGCTCCAAGTACAAAATAGACCTTTGCTCTTGATATCGAACATGCCCAGGTGATGGAGACAATCATTAAATGAACTAGAGTTGCGTGGTTGAAAAGTAGTTCCTCCAACCTTTTCCCCTTGAAAGCGAATAACATTAAAGTCTCCAAGCATAATCCACTGTTCCAGAGGACTATCTATGGAAAGGAGATCTTGCCAGAGATAGTGACGATCCGACTCACTGTTTGAAGCATAAATGAAGGAAGAGAGGAAAGTCACCGAAGAGTTGCATTCAGATACTTTACAGTGTATAAATTGGTCAGTGGCTTTGAGAACTTAGACATGATAGTAGTTAGGATCCCATAACACCCAGATCCTGCCAAGAGTAGAGTGATCATAATTATCGGCATAACTCCAACCACGGGCAATATGCTTGAAAGTTTTCAGGAAATTGGCTTTACGAACTCTGGTTTCCAAAATCGCAAGCATGGATAGCTTGTGAACAGCAATAAGTTTTCTGATCTCCGCTTGCTTGAGGGGATCATTGAGACCGCGAATGTTCCAGGCAGCAATCTTATTCATTTAAAATATTTAGAGATTTGGGTGGTCCCCAACAGATAAATTATCACAAGCCTTACTAGCTAACTCTGCACGCCGACTGGCCTGGGTAGAAGGAGGGGTTCCTCTAGCCTGGGAAGATTTCTTGAATGCCCCGTGACTTGATCGAGCTGCAGAGGGGGTGTGCAAAATAGAGCAAGAATCTTCATCGAGAGATGCAAGAGCATCAAACCTATTTGGACTGAGCATTGTATCACCATCCTGGGGAGCAACGATGGGTCCAAGATAGGCATTCGCAGTTCCCACGTTATGATCAGGAATGAATTTTGGTTGAGCAGGGCTGAGAGATTGTAGAAGGTCCATGTCTTCCTCATGAGCTAAGTTGTCCTGGAGTTCCCAATCAATGAGAGGGTTACTGTGGAGAGCTTCATTTCGGGCTTTCAAAGAAGCAAATTGTCGAACAGGTGATGGGCGATATGAAGCGAACCCAACTGCAACAGAAGAATCATCTTCGTCCCCATCACTATCTTCTGTAACATTGTGAACACTGGGGCTCACTTCCCTCAGCAACTCAGTATGAGAAGAATGACCACCATATTCTCCCTTCTCCAGCAAGGTGGGAGACTCTGTCATTCGAGCATCAAGCAGGTCAGCAGGAGGAGTGCTGGCAGAAATAGGTGGTTCAGCATCTCGATTCCCCAGAGTATTTGTCACAGCTTTTGGGACGAAAACCTGTTTGGTTTCACATTTAGCTTCAGAGTGTCCAAACAACACACATCTAGGGCATCGCAGAGGTTTCCAATCATATTGGACTTTCTGGTGAAAAATGGAGCCATCTGGTCTTTGCACATCAATCAGATCTGGAAGCTCATCCGTCACGGAAATCTCCACACACAAACGGGCGTAAGAGAGTCTACCTCTTTCAGCCGTGACTTTGTCTGAGAAAAGGGGTATACCGACGGCACTAGCCAAACGACTCAACAAACGTTCTCCCCACAGGTGAAGCTGAAGTCCAGGGAGTTTGATCCAGATAAGAAGAGAGGAAACCTGGGGTTTTTCAAGTTTCATCGATGGGGACCAAGGGCGAAGGATGAGGGGTTTCTGGTTGAGGAACCATGGCCCGGAATCTAGAGTTCGAATCTTGTCTTCATCACAACTGAAATCAAAGACGAAAAGGCCATTATCTAAAGAAGAGATTTCCAAATGACCTTTTGGAGCCCAAGCTTTGAGGACAAAATTCTTCAAATGCTGAAAAAAGGGTTTTGGTCCAAGGACAAAACCCACAAGAGCACAAGACCATCGAGCAATATCGTTATCTACTTCAATCTGGGGATAAGAAACAAGATTCTTGCCCTGGATCTTTTGAGGGGGAATATATTCTAGGGTTAGTCCATTGGATTTATCACGATTCGATGCAAACAGTGAAGACTAATTGGAAGCAGGGACCAAAGGATCAGGGTCTTTTACGGAAGGGGAGACTACTGCCGGCTGATCCCCAGCAGCAGACGCCATGACCGCGCAAACACAGAGATGCAGCTCAACTTACAGTAGTTCACAATTCCTCTTATGATATTCTTTCTCAAATTAAAAAGATTAAAGTGTTGCCTCAAAGAATGGAACAAATCAACCCTTGGGAATATTTTTCAATGTATTAGAGAGCTTGAGCTTCAAATATTGGATTTAGAGCTGGATATTCAAACAACATGGGATGAAGATAAAGAAGCTCAATTATTAAATCTTAAGGTTGATTTGCAAAAGGTTCTCCTTCATGAAGAAATTTTTTGGAGATAGAAATCCAGAATAAAATGGCTTTAAGAAGGTGACAAAAATACAAAAAATTTTCACATGACTACCAAGGCAAGGAGAGGGAGAAATTTTATATCTCGAATCCAAGACTCTCAAGGTAATTGGAAAGAGTCTTCTGATGAGATTGGTGCCAAAGCAGTAACTTTTTTTAACCATCTTCTTTGCTCTTCTAATAGTTTTCCAAATGTTAATCTTTTGCATTCTATTCCTAATCTTGTTACTGCTGAGGAAATTTTTTTTATTTCCGCTATTCCCATTATTTATGAGATTAACAAAGTTGTGTTTAGTATGTCAGCTGACAGTGCTCCTGGTCCAGATGGTTTCTCAGGTCATTTTTACCATTCTTGTTGGCACATTATTAAAAATGATGTTTTGAAAGCAGTTACGTACTTCTTCAATTATAAATATATTCCAAAAGCCATAAATGCTACTGCTATTGCCCTGATCCCTAAATGCAGCAATCCTTCAACCTTTTCAGATAAAATTTTATAAACATTGTAACTTCTTTTATAAAATTTTATCGAGGATTATATCGGACCGTATTGGATCCCTCCTTCCCAAGCTTATTTTTGAAGAGCAAAGTGCATTTGTTAAAGGCAAAAAAATTATTGAAAATGTTAATATAGCTCAGGAGATGATTCAAGATATTGATCGTAAGGTGCCAAGAGGGAATATTATTTTCAAGCTTGACATGACTAAGGCCTATGACAGAATGGAATGGAACTTTCTCTTTGCTGTTCTTAAACAAATGGGTTTCAATGATGCGGTGACTAACTTGATTCAAGGATGCCTTAATAATCAATCTTTTTCTATCATTGTTAATGGTGGTCTTTATGGTTTTTTCCGAAGTTCTCATGGCTTAAGACAGGGAGATCCCCTATCTCCGGCTCTTGTTATTTTAGCGGAGGAAGTTCTTAGTAGAGGCATCAAAAATATTGCTGAAAATCCTTCTTACAATTATAAATTAGGCAGATATGGTATTCCGATTTCTCACCTTTTCTTCGCTGATGATATTTTGATATCCTACAATGGGAAAAAGCGTAATACCAAAGCTGTTTTTGAATTTGCAGCTGCTTATGAAGCTTCTTCAGGTCAGTTACTTAATCGCTCTAAAAGTTCTTTTTATTGTTCTACTAAGCTCTCTCGTTCTCGAATTAACTTTATTAGTTCTAATGTGGAAATTTCTAATAAGCACTTTCCTTTTGTTTATCTTGGAGTTCCACTTTATAAAGGTCGTCTCAAACATAACTTATTTCTCCCCCTTGTGGATAAAATCCAGCATCGGGTTGAAGGTTGGTAAAGTAAATTTCTTTCTGCTGGCGGTAGGCTTATTCTTATTAAACATGTACTTTCTTCTTTCCCGACCCACCTTTTTTGCAGGTATCCATGTTCCTACGAAAACTGTTTGCCTCATTGATAAATTTTTGGCTAAGTTTTTTTGGAATAATTATGGTAGTTTCACTAAAAGACATTGGATCAATTGGAATACTTGTGCTCTTCCGTCCTTGGAAGGGGGTCTGGGCATTAGAAAAATGAAGGATTTTTCTTCTGCTTTTCGTATGAAGCAAGCGTGGAACCTTTATCAGTCCAATAAATTGTGGTCCATGTTAGCCAAATTCCAATTTGATCATATTTGGCATGCCTCCTACAAGTCTGGCTCCTCAAAAACCTGGAAATCTATTATTAGTTACTGCAAACCTGTGATTTACAACTCTATAGGGAAATTGGTGAGGTACCAACCAAGAGGGAGTGACCGTACCGAGGAGAAAGGCCAAGGCACTTCCTTAGGTCCTGAACTCCGCGCTTGGGATTAGAGCTTAGTGGTCAGGGCTCTCTCGTAGTTCCTACCAGGCTTGTAAGCTAAGGTGTTCGTATTCTATACTTTTTTATAGGGATTCGTTCTGGGATTTCTTGGCCGGAAGAGAAAGCTTGGGGTAAAGGTGATATTTATTGGGTAGAGAGGCTTGGGACACAAAGGGGATTTGTATGAGGATGGTTGGGAAGGTCAGAGAGTGATTGGATTGCACAGGGGAGTGCAGAGCTTGCTTTCACACAAGTTTCTGGAATGGCGGTAATTCCAGTACCGCCATTCTCCTACAAGACAACATTGGTAATGGCGGTAAAGGAATTATCGCCATTACTGATTTTTTTACTAAGAATAGGTTTGTCCCGTTGACATTTGCCTCGCACGCAGTAAGAATTTTTCACTAAAAGGAAATGTCAGTAAATTGATTACCGACATTTAGAAAATTTGAAATTTTTGGGCTTTGTCTCCCCTCATGGCCTGGCTTGGGTTATGGGACCATGTTTCGTCCCATGGCTATTTCGCTACGGATTTAGGCCTTGGGGCCTGGGTTTTGGATCTTACTGGGCCCTAGGCCCAAGTTAGAGTTTTAGGGCTTGAACTAGGGTTAGGCCTAGGGTTGGACCATGGTTAGGGTTAGGGTCAGGGCAGGCTAACCATGGTTAAAGTTTTTAATCATGGTTAGGAAGATGTGTAAAAATTAGGTGCTTAGAATGTCAAAGACCAATTTAGAAAATATTAACTCCACAGACATAAAAAGTAGTTAAAGTTCAACGAAGTAAGCAAACACTTAATCCCGCGATGGAGATGGTTTACACTCGATCAATCTGGAAAAGCAAAAATTTTATTCTAATGTCTAGGAGCAATTTAGACAATATAACTAGACATTCAGAAACAAAATTATTTGAAGTTAAAATAAATAAACAAACTCCTAATCTAGCAATTTAGATTGTTTGCACCAGATCAATCTGTAAAAAATAAAAAAATTATTCTCTTGTCTTGGAGCAATTTCGATCACATAAAACTCAAGAGACAGACAAATAATTGGTTGAAAGTAAAGTAAGTAAGCAACCTTTTGAATTCATAAGGTAGATGGGTTACACCAAATAAATCTGTAAAAAAACAAATAAAATTATTCTCATGTCTAGGAGCTGAAAGTGGGCTCAAAGACCATATCGGAATGTCTGGAATTGGCGGTAATCTTAGTACCGTCAATTCCAGTTATTTACAGAACTGGAATGTCGGTACTGGCATTACTGCTATTTCCAGGTTCTTGGACAATGGCATTATAGCCAAGGAGAAGGGTAGGTGAGATCGCTAGAGGGTCCCTGGACCCTTAGGTTAGTTCAAAGGTCTATCGTAGACTTTAGGTTTAGCCTGAGAACAATCTACAAAAGGGGTTTTTGCTGAGTTAAAGAGAACTCTAGAATGTCAGTAAACTCAGTACCAACATTCTGGGGATCCTCTGGTTTTTCGAAAATCAGGCTAAGGCCAGTCGACTTGGGGGTTTGTTGATGATCAATGATGATACAGGGGCCCTGGGGGTCTAAGTCCAGGCCCTAGAATGGACCAGGGCCACAGATGGGGCATTGAGTCTCTGTTCTGAGCAAAGTCTAGAATAGAAGTAAACACATTACGAGGTGAGGCATAACACTATCAGCATCTTCCCATGGACCCGGGATACTCTGGGAGCTTTTGAGAATTGAAATGAATGGGGTGAGCATACTTGGGGAGCATGCCTTATTTACCCTCTTTATGAGGGGACCCTTTGCCCATGGAAGAGGACAAAGGGACCCTCACTAATCTGTGAGGGGCAAGATCAGTTCCTTTTCGAGTCATTTGGTTGTTGTTACTGCAGCTATTGCTGTTGCATTTCGACCGTAGGTGGTCTAGCATAAATCCTTCCAGATCGTAAGGCCGCATTTACTTGCTCCCTCTTAGGATCGTGCTTCTAGTAATGTTTTGGAGGTGGCCTCTGTTGATCCGGGGCTGATTGAAACTTGAACGGCTCGAGTTGAGACGCTTGCTGCTGCGATGGCTGGGTAGGAGCTTGACTCATTGTGGATGTACCCGGATTATGTTGTCGTATCCGGATTTGGGTGACTCATACGAACATGACAAAAGGGCCCCCCAAGGTTGGTTAGGGTATGTGGGCCTATGTTATGGCCCATGGGATGTCTTGTTGCAGGTTTAGGCCCTGGGCCTCAGGTTTTGATTTTAACTGGGCCTTGAGCCTATGGTTAGGTTTAGAGTGAGAGCTAGGCTAGGCTAGGCTAGGTTAGGGCTAGGTCAGGATTAGAATGGGGTTAGGTTAGAGCTGGGTCAGGCTAGGTTTAATGGGTTCTAGCTTGTAGCTTGGAGCTTGCAGCTTGGAGCTTGGAGCTTGGAGAGATAGTAGGGGTGTTAAAATGGGGTGCTTAAAACATAAAAAGAATTAGTCAAAGGTCAAAAAAGTAAGTAAACTCTTAAATCCGCAATATAGAAGCGTTACACCAGATCAATCTGTAAAAGCAAATATTTTATTCTCATGTCTAGGAGCAATTTAGACAAAATAAAACTCGAGAGATAGAAAGAGAATTATTTGAAGTTCAAGGAAGTAAACAAACTCTTAATCTCGTGATTTATATGGTTTACACCAGATCAATTTGAAAAACAAAAATTTATTCTCATGTCTAAGAGCAATTTCAACAACATAAAACTCGAGAGACAGATAAAGAATTAGTTGAAGGTCAAGTAAGTAAGCAACCTCTTGAATCCACAAGGTAGATGGGTTACACCAGATCAATCTACAAAAAAACAAAAAAATGAATTCTCATGTCTACTAGCAATTTAGACAATACAAAACTTGAGAGACAGAAAGAGAAGTAGTTAAAGTTCAAACAAGTAAATAAACTCCGAATCCCGCAATGTGGATGGTTTACACCAGCTAAAACTACAACAAAAAATTTATTCTCATGTTTAGAAATAATTTAGACATTAAAAAATATGAAAGACTGAAAGCGAACTCGTATAAGTTCAAGTAAGCAAACTCTTAAACCTGTGATGTAGCAAAAATAAAAAATAAAAATTTTGTTGTCTATGAGCAATTTAGACAACAAAAAACACAAAAGATAAGCAAATAATTAGTTGAAGATCAATTAAGTAAGCAAACTCTTAAATCCGCAATGTCGATGAGTTACACCAGATCAATCTGCAAAAGCAAAAAAATTATTCTTGATCTAGGAACAATTTAGCAACATATAATTCGAGAGATAGATAAAGAATTAGTGAAAAATGTGAAGTAAGCAAACTCTTAAATCTGTAATGTAGATGGGTTACACTAGATCAATCTATAAAAGCAAAAATTTTATTCTCATGTGTAGGAGCAATTTAGCAACATAAAACTAGAGAGACAGACAAAGTATTAATTGAATGTGAAGTAAGTAAACTCTTAAATCTGCAAAGTAGATAGGTTACACCAAATTAATCTGCAAGCGAAAATTGTACTTTCGATCACTTTAGTTTTATATTTTACATCGCGGCATTAAGAGTTTGCTTACTTCTTTGAAATTCAACTAATTCTCTTTTTGTCTCTATTTTTATGTTCTTTAAATTATTCCTAGACATTAGAATAAATTTTTCTACTTTAACAGATTGATTTGGTGCAAACCATCTACATTGCAGGATTAAGAGTTTGCTTATTTTGTCTCTTTAATTTTATGTTCTTTAATTCTGCAATGTAGATGGGTTACACCAGATCAGTCTCCTAAAGTGAAAAATTTGTTCTCATGCCTTGGAGCAATTTATTCAACATTAAGCTCGAGAGACATAAAGAGAATTAGTTGAAGTTCAAGGAAGTAAGAATAAACTTAATCCCGCGATGTAGATGGTTTAGAGCAAGGAAATCTGCTCTTTTGGGGTTTTTATTATGGGGCAAGAACAACCCCCGAATAAGAAACTAAAATAGAGAAGAGAAACCCTAAAAATCATACCTAAAGATCGGCTGATGCTTTTGTATTCTGGCAAGATAAACCTAGCTACGAAGATCACCACACCGATGGATAAGTGGAATCGAATAACCTTTGAGTGTGAATCCTTCTCCTCTTGAATTGTAACACAGGGGAGCCGAAGCCGAAGCAGGGGCAGTGCAGTGCAGGGGAACCAGAACAGAGAGTGGTGGAGGGAAAGGGAGAGAAAATGTGGAGGGAAAGAGAAGTGGGAAAGGGTCGGGCCCTAAATGCCAAATACATGGCCTTTCACGGCATTTTTAAAAAGTGTCGTGAAAAGCCTTTAAGTGACGCGGTGGTTGGCGTGGCGCGATCCTCAATTCGACTTCTGCCATGTCTTCCGTGGCACATTTTTAAAAAAAGCCGTGATAGAGTCCCCCAACTACGGCATTTTTGTAAAAAAACGTCGTGATAGAGTTCCCCAACTACAGTATTTTTATTAAAACGTCGTGATAGAGTCCTCCCGCCTTGTAATCGGCGGCGTTTCTATAGAAATGCTGTGGTTGAATGCCTTTCGAGGCTTTTTTTGATAAACGCCGTTAAAAGATTGCCGCTAAAGGCCTATATTTTTGTAGTGTCATTAGGGTCCGGAGGAGAGTCGTATCCCAAGTATAGACTAACTCTTAATCTTGGTCTAAAATGGTTGAGTCCAACCAAGTATGTGTCTAGAGACGCTAGAACACTAAGTATATTATAAATACTCTGATGGCTTGATGTGATGTATATGATATTACTATACCATACATACTTGAACTATTGTGAAGCTTTGAATCTTATAAATTAGCATTAGTAGTCAATGAGTATTTGGCTCGGGTGTTGATTGACACCGGGTCGACACATTCATTCATCTCGCTAAGTTTCTTCCAGGGCTTTTCTGTAGAGCCTAGTCAGTTGAAACCAGAGTTGTTCATCTCGACTCCGCTCGGCAAGACCGTGGTAGCAAGCAGAGTGTACAGAGGCAGTGTGGTTCAAGCTGGGAGCCACGAGCTTGCAGTATCTTATCATTCTTGGATTCCAAGACTTTAATGTCACTCTGGGGATGGATTGGCTAGCCGCTCACCATGGGCATGTGGCTTGCTTTGAAAAGACGGTGTATTTCAAGCCGGTAGAAGGAAATTCATTCCATTTCAAAGGATTGAGGAGTAAAGACATCGCCCGTCTCGCGGTGTTAAGTATAGCGAACCCGAAGGTAGAAGACTCATCTACCATTCCGATGGTGAGTGAAATTCTGGACATATTTCTAGAGGAGTTACCTGGGTTGCCTCCAGCTAGAGAGATCGAGTTCATGATAGAGCTTGCGCCCGACACTGCTCCGATCTCTAGGGCTCCTTATAGGATGACTCTGATTGAACTCAAGAAGTTGAAGGTGTAGTTGGAAGAACTGCAAAGCCTGGGATTCATTAGACCGAGTGTCTCACCATGGGGTGTCTCAGTGCTATTTGTGAAGAAGAAAGACGGCTCAATGCGTATGTGCATTGAATACAGGCAGTTGAACAAGGTCACTGTGAAGAACCGTTACCCGTTGCCCAGGATTGATGACTTGTTCGACCAGTTAAAGGGAGCAAAGTATTTCTCTAAGATCGACCTTCGATCCGGCTTACACCAGTTGAGGATCAAGGCGGAAGATGTTCCCAAAACTGCATTCAAGACTCGATATGGCACTATGAGTTCTTAGTGATGCCTTTCGGTCTCACGAATGCGCCGATAGCCTTTATGGATCTGATTAATCGGGTGTTCCGACTATACTTGAATCGATGCGTGATTGTGTTCGTTGACAACATCTTGGTGTATTCCCAGACACGAGAAGATCACGCATGAGACCTCCGCCTTATTTTGGAGATGTGCTATATGCCAAATTGAGCAAGTGTGAATTATGGCTAGAGAAAGTGGCATTCCTTGGCCACGTTGTATTTGCGGAGGGTATCTCAGTTGATCCATTGAAGATTGAGGCAGTTATGAGTTAGGCGAGGCCCAAGAGTGTCACAGAGATCCCCAGTTTCCTTGGGTTGGTCGACTATTACCGAAGATTCGTCGAGGGGTTCTCCAGTCTAGCGGCACCACTCACATATTTGACCAGGAAGAATGTCAAGTTTGTGTGGAGTGATAAGTGTGAAGCAAGCTTCACGGAGTTAAAGAAACGGCTCACTACAGCCCCCGTCCTTACAGTGCCATCAGGGCGTGGTGGATTCGTAATGTACAATGATGCCTCCCACGTGGGGTAGGGATGTGTGCTCATGCAGCACGGTAAAGTCATTGCCTATGCCTTAAGGCAATTGAAGGAGCATGAGAAGAGTTATCCTACTCATGATTTGGAACTCGCCGCAGTTGTTTTTGCCTTGAAGATTTGGCAGCACTATCTCTACGGAGAGTAGTTTGAAGTGTTCACGGACCACAAAAGTCTAAAGTATCTGTTTTCCCAGAAAGAGCTGAATCTGAGGCAAAGAAGATAGGTAGAATTTTTGAAAGAATATGAGTGCTCCATCCAATACCACCCGGGTAAAGCAAACATGGTGGCGAATGCATTGAATAGGAAGTCACATGGGCTTGTTGCATATATGATGGATCAAGAGTGGAAGTTGTTAGAGGATGCCTCCAACCTTGACATTAGTTTCAGTCCCCTTACTCATGGGCCATTGATGGCAAATATCACGATGAAGTCGTGCATCATAGATCGGATCCAGGAGTTGCAAGTAGCGGATGACGAGTTGGTTGCTTTTCGTGACAAGGCGGTTAGCAAAGGAAGTGATGAATTCGCCACAAATGGTATTGGGCAATCACGTTCAAGGGTAGACCTTGTGTCCCAGTTGACGTAGATCTCCGGAGAGAGATTCTGGATAAAGCACATCGTTCTAAGTATACAATGCATCCTGAGGGTACGAAGATGTACTGGAACCTCAAGGAGCACTTTTGGTAGCGGAACATGAAGAGGGATGTTGCAGAGTATGTGTCCTGGTGCTTGGTGTGTCAACAAGTGAAGGCAAAGCATAAGAAACCGGCATGGTCTATTACAGTCTCTCCCTATTCCTGAGTGGAAATGGGAGCACATCTCCATGGACTTCATTGTTGGCTTGCCACGGACGGCAAGGAATGCTGATGGAATATGGGTTGTGGTGGACCGTTTGACAAAGTCTATGCATTTCTTGTCTTATCGGACTACGTTTAACTCGAACCAGTTGGCAGCATTGTATATCAAGGAAGTGGTTCGGTTGCACGGGTGCCAGTTAGCATTGTATTAGATCGGGATCCAAGATTCACATCCAGGTTCTGGAAGAGTTTTCAGAGCGCCATGGGTTCCCGACTAGATTTTAGCATCGCTTTTCATCCACAGATGGATGGGTAGACCGAGAGGGTGAACTAAATCATCGAGGACATGCTTCGGGCATGTATGCTAGATTTCAAGGGCAGTTGGGAAGCGCAACTGTCTTTGGTGGAGTTCGCCTACAATAATATCTACCAGGCGAGCATCCAGATGACACCATTTGAAGTCTTGTATGGGCGAAGTTGCAAGTCTCCTCTCTACTGGGATGAAGTGGGAGAGAGAAAAGTATTGGGTCCTGAGTTAATTGAGCAGACCGCGAATAAGGTCAAGATCATCCAGGATCGGTTTAAAGTAGCCCAAGATCGTCAAAAGAGCTATGTGGACACTCGCCGCAAGAACTTAAAATTCCAGGTTGGGGATCAAGTCTTTGTGAAGATATCACTTAGCAAGGAGATCATGAGGTTCGGCAAGAGGGGCAAGCTTAGTCCTCAGTATGTTGGGCCGTTTGAAATTATCACTAGAGTTGGTGAAGTTGCGTACCGGGTAGCTCTCCCAACTCATATGGCCGCAGTCCACAGTGTTTTCCATGTTCCGAAATTACATCTCTGATCCTTCACACGTGATCGACCATAAGCCATTAGAAATCCGAGAGGATCTCACACTATTAGAGAAGCCGATTCAAGTCTTGGATCGGAGAGATCAAGTGTTGCGCAATAAAATAATTTCATTGGTCATGCTAGAGAAAAAGCCACATAGGAGCGCAAGGCCAAAGTCAAAGAAAAATACCCAGAGTTGTTTGCATAGGGTATTATGTATTGCCATGTAAAATTTTGTTGTTATCTGTACATGTATGTATCGTCCAAATTTCAAGGACGAAATTTCTGTAAGGGGGGAGGATGTAGAGCCCTGGTCCTCGATGTTCATATATGGTGGGTGAATAATGCCATGAATAGTGTCTAAGGTTCTCAATAAAAATGAGAACTTTGTTTTCCGAAGTCGGATCGACTGAAAATCCGGGCTGCTGAAACTCATTTCCAGACCAGTCAACTTTCGTGCTCATTTAGGTAATTACAAACTAAGAATTAGGAGTTATGTAAAACATCAAAGTTGTTCTCCTTTGAATGACGAGTCTAACGCAAATTGAATCGTCAAATTGAATCCGATGAACGAGTCAAAAGTTATGGCCGAAATACCAAAACGGGAAAAATCTGAAAACTTTCTGTTAAAGTTACGAACGATCGTAAGTACCCTACAAAAAATCGTAGATGAGCTACGAATGATCGTAGAAAATCTACAAACGATTGTAGAGTCCTAGAAACTGAGCAAACTCTCTGGAAAGTCTACGATTGATCGTAGCAAACCTACGAGCGATCGTAATGATGCTACGAACGTTCGTAGAAAATCTACGAACGATCGTAGTCGTGCGACCCAGTTTTTTTGTGCGGGATTTTAGGGTTTCTACCATTTGCCTATAAATAAGGGATCTCATTTGGGGGTTTTGGTTTACCCTAAACCTAAAGAGAGACCTTGGGAGATTGAGAGAGAGGGTTTCCAAGAGAGGGTTCTCATTCTTGAGTAGAGATTGATCATTGGGTGACCTAGATCATCCCCAAATCTTTGGATTCTTCAAAACTAATACAATAAAATGATACAATAACCATCTGTCTTTGCATTGTTTTCAAGAATATGAAAGAAAATCCAGGGATAGACATATGCATCAAAAAAAAAATTCAAATTTTCAGTCTACGTGTCCAATTGGGACCTACAAAAAGGTGTATTGTGTTAGATTCAGGGGTAGAGCTAAGAATTTTTCCTTGGGGGGTGGGGGCAAGGTACATACATATATGAAGAAAATTAATGGATTGGGGTTTGGGCCGGTGAGGTGTAGCCTCCGAGAAAAAAAATTTGGGTAATAGGTTCATCGTGGTCATAAAATTCGTTAATATAGCATTCCAATAAGGGACAGGTTATTAAGACCGTCTAGGGTGGAGACCACCTCAAGACCGATCTCAATAGGACGATGAAGAAAAAGTGTGTGGATTTCAAAAAAAATTGGAATCCCTTCATTGTTGGGAACGGTCTCGTGGTGGCTGTCTCCACCCTAGATGGTCTCAATAGCATTTCACTTCCAATAAATGCCCATCAAAAGAAAAATAAGGTCACCCTCTTTTGATAAATTCATTATATAAATAAAACTAATTTTATTTTTATATTATGAAGATTGTTTTTTCCATGTGCGTTCCACTGGGTGGAACATGTGCACCTCCCCTACTCGACACTTGACCATTTTAACACCTATTAAATGTGGTTAAGATTCACTCACCCCTAGGATTTATACAACTACCCTTGGTTTTTAGAAAAAATCTTGAGTTAATAAATCTTAACTAGGATTAAAGAGGTTTAAAAGGGACACATGGACGCCTGAAGAATCAACCCCTTTGGATTAAAAAAAAAATTGGGGGGAGTGGAATGGCCCCTCCTCGGCCCTGGTTAGATTTCACCTTTCCCAAATTATGAAAAGCAAGTAATATATACCAAGGCCAATATCATGAGTAACAAATATTTAATCCTTCAATGAATGATGAAAATACACTTTTCATACTTAGACCGATCTAGGGAAGTAATCTTCTGCATAAACTCACCAGTAAATATAGATTTACTGAAAATTTCACCTTCTAATAAATGTTTCTGAATCATCCAAATTATAGTACACTAGCGGGTGGCACATGCGATGCACGTGAGAGCGAGGAGAAGGAATTAACCACAGTTAATAGGAGTTAAAAGGGACACGTCTTAACCCGTGGGTGCGATTGAACTCTCCCTGAGTTCAATCGCGATTGACTGTGATTCTATTATTTAAATGATAGATGAGGGTAGTTTGGGAATTAAAGTAAAACATTAAACCAAAGTTTTGTTTTAAATAAGGGTAGTTTAGGAATTTTAGAAAATTCAGGCTACTACCTCTCCCATTATAATAGTAAAGAAGTACAAGGAACTTTCTTTCATATGCGACGTATGTCTTCAGTACTTCTCAACTGCTGCCGTATTGTACTTCGGAATAAAAAAATACAAAGGAATCAAAATTTACATCTATGGTCATTAATATTTAACAAACACCATGCAAATCCCCTCTAAGAAACTTCCATAAAATTACCTTAAACAAGAAAGCATATGGACTGCCCATTCGTCAATTTGGACCGTTCATTTGTGGCTCGCCTCCTGGCTAGTCATAGTCCAAAACTAATAAACATTGACCATCTCAAACTAATAAACATTGACCATTTCAACTGTCTTTAAAGAGAATAGAAGAGCCAAAAACATGGATAGTTAAGAACAAAGGGCTGAGAAAGAAAAACAAAACAGTATAATGGAAAAATCAGGAGTCTTAAGATTTCCTCATCTATATAGGTGGCCCAATCATTAGATGGGCCATGCATGCATGGAATAGCCTGAAGGAAACGCCGCATTTTGTGTCCATAAACAGAAATTAAACACTAACCCCTACATAAAATCATATGTACCAGGGAAAAAAATGTATCAACTGAAAAAGATGACTAGAAAACACGGGATAAAGTATTATTGAAAGTATAATAACAGAAAACAATCAACATGGACATGAAACATGTTTAGTTCAGTCAATGACCCCAGGTGCCAACTGGGGGTGTTTTGACGATGTAATAGACCTCACGGAAAAAAATAAGTTAGGCTTTAGAGAGGTTTTAGGGAAGAGTGATAGAGATTTTTTTTTCAAGTTTCATTGATAAGATCAGTTAAGAGGGGTTAAGAGGGGTGTATTGCCTTGGGTTGGTTTATAAATCCGCAATCTTCCACAACAACTGGTATTAGAGCTCTGGGTTAATTATTTTTCAACCGAGTTGCGGATTTTTGTATGGGCAAAAACTCCGGAGTGCATTTTAAGTCGATATTTTGCATCTCGATCTACCGACATGTGTGGGATTTGCGTTCTAAGAGCGGATGTCTCTAATGAGCACATCCCAACTCCTCTGGATGGTAAGTCAGGGACAACTTCAACTAAATTTCCATCTTCCAGGGATGTCCTTCCTGATGTCTCTAATGAGCACATCCCAACTTCTCTGGATGGTAAGTCAGGGACAACTTCAACTAAATTTCCATCTTCCAGAGATAATACATCGGGTTCATATGAGAATTGTATGCCTGAAGCACATGGCATTTCATTAGTACGATTATGGTTCGGAATCTTGGAATCTTGTGGCTGCAGAAAACCCTTAGCTTCAACATTCTCAAGCTCATGTCTAGCTGGAAGCTGCTGATCCCAACAGATAGTTAGCACTAGATGGTAATGCATTGCTAGGGGAGAACGATTTATCCACATTCCTGAAAGTTTATGAATCAGAAGTCTCCTTATGTGGAAAATGATCACTCTGACATATCTTCTGATATTGGTTGACTATGGCTGGTTAAATTAGACTTTGTAGGAATAACTTCAATAGTAGAAAGTGGTTTACTACAAGGTTCCTCCAAGGTGGAAGCTTGAGGAGAACAAGGAGATGCTGCAGTGGTGTCGGCTGAAATTCCTTGGGGCCCTACATCCTCTGCACGAGTTTGATCAATAAACGAAAGAATAGATTCCTTGTTACTAATGATTTCCGCAGTGGGGCCCACAATCTCTGCAGTAGATGGAGACTCTCCTTGTAGCTTTACTTGTGTGATCTAAAGGCCATCTGGAACAGAGACAATTCCCCCAGTGGGCACAGTGAAGATAAGTGTCAAAACTCTAATCATTGAGTAAAGAACAATCCACTTCATCTGTATTTCCATAACGAAGATCTGGTTTACTGGAAGGATCTCCCAGGTCCTTTTTTGCCACTAATTCCGTTGAATTATGATCTTCAAATTCAAGATTGTAAGAAACATCTCGCATCTCGACTTCGAAAGAATCAGCTAATGAAGTAATGTTCGAAAGATTCAAAGCTGGGACCTCTTGAACATTGGCAGGGTTTGCCTCTTTTGCTAATCTGGTAGTAGATGGGGCATGAACACACCCAATCAAATTGGTGAATGGATTTGCAGATGTACCTTCTACCTGTTCACAAGGAAACCCCTCTCTTTTCAGCTAAGGGGTCAAAATTTTTGTACCATAAAGAGAACTAATCATTAGCTATCTTTTGAAACTTAAATAATTTATATTCAACCTGATCTCCGCTGCCATTGGTTGCTGTGACTTTTGAAGTTTCAACCGCCCTCTCCTCATCGTTTTGGTCCTCATCAATATCCATGTTGGTGAGAGGTGTCATGGGTTGGCCCAATGCTCGAGGGTCAGCACTGGAAGCAGAAAGATAAATAAATGTGAGCCAAGGCAACTCATGGTGTTTTAGTTGTTAGGGCGTCCCCAAGATAAGTTTTCAGATACCACTATACAATTACAACCTGTCTTTGCTCAAAGGATATAAGACACCCATGCTTTAGCACCTGATGCAACAACAAGCACCAGGTTGACTTGGATTGTGTAATGCTCATAGTACAACCAATGGAATAAGCACCAATATTGACTATCATAGCCTAAAGATAGTCTCTTAGTATGAGGGTTTTCTAATATGAATATGAAGCAGCTAAAAAAATCAATATATGAATGACTTTATTATTGTAAAACTGACCATTTGTGAACCAATGTCTATGGATCATCTGCAAAGAGGAAATCACCATCTGATGGGACCAACCTAGAAGACCAACACCGAAAAGAGACCCAATTGACTGACCGAATATTTCTGATCTACCAAAGAATATAACCAGAAAACTATGGAGAATTGCCTGGGAGAAAACATTGTAAATAAGATGGTTACAATCATCTAATTTGGTTGATCTCTGACCTTGGATTTATCACCGAGGTGATATCCATTGAGTTGTTGGTCCTGCTCAACTCTATGCGCACTGTACACTATGCAGTTCACAGATATTTTTTTTTCTTCTTATATTTTCTTTCATTTTTTTTTTCTTTATTTTTTGGTAGGTAAGCTGAGATTGAACCAAACTCTAGTTAAATTTTGAGGCATGCACCATTTATCTTCCCTTACCCAAACGAATGGGCTCCATAAGCTGATAACAACAAATCCATCACTATTAAGGAGAACTTAAGACGTTACCACAGTATATCAACAGCAGTTCAAATTCAGCACTTCAAGGGGCTTATAAAAGTGATCATTAAACTATAGCATGCAATCAATGACCAATATGAGGTATCTATCAAGGGAGTCAGGATGGTTACCAATTAACCTTTCCATACTACCCAAACCAAATAAAAAGGAAAGAACCATTTGAGAGCAAGGAAAAACTGTCCTTCAATAACACAAACTAATTGAAAAATGAATTAGATAATGTACTGGCATAGAGCAAGAGAACTTACTCCTCTTCCAAAGCCAACAAAACTACAGCATGCCCAGGTGCTGCAACCTTGTCTAGAAACAAGCCCTGTTGGTGACCAAGAGCTCATGAGTTTCATTCGGATCTCTTAGATTAGATATTTTTGACAGAGATAACCATGATATAAAAATATGCCAGAATGTAATTATTTCTTTTTATCTAAAGAGCTTATAGAGTTTTGAAAAGAAAAGTAAAATACAGTTGAAGGTGCTTGGTCTCCTTGAACCGCCCTTGGTAAACGTAGTCCCAATTGGAGAATGAAAATAGCTAGATGATCCTTTCTCCCACTGGGTAGATTTCTTCTTTTGAAAAAAAAGGCAGTTCATCCTCTCCTTTTTCAGCAAATTAGGTTCAATCATTTTATCTATACAAAAATAACAAACGAAATGCAAGAAAGGAAAATATAAAAAAGAAATTTTTTATTTAATCTCAATTGAACTTCGGTTCTCCATTATATACCCTAACTATGCAACCCTTTAAGATTCAGGGAGTAAGAGAAATAGAGAGTGAGCAGACAACATAGATGCGGGGAATAATGGCAGAGAGCAAGAGTAGCTTTGATGCCATTAGGTTTTAGGACATTTTTGTTCGTCATTCTTATTTAGCAAGAAAGACGAAAAAATAGGGGAGAGAATTTTCGGGGATTGCGATCCAATTCAACTGACATCATCAGGGTCTAAGCCAGTTTGAGATGCATCACCATCACCAAACACATGACCGGACATGTATTTAGGTTAGGTGCATCACAAACAACAACCTATAACAGTATCATCATGCCATCCAGTCCAAATTGCAATGTGGAGTAAACTACACCCTCCATGGTATCTTGAAGTGTGATATGCTCCCTTGTACTGACATGATGATCAACATAGCTAGGCCTGTCAAAAAAGCGCTAGTCAAAGGGTACCCGGCCCAACCCAGCCCTTCCAAACCCGCCAAAGCCCGGCCCTTCGTCGGCCGGGTAGGTCCCAAAACCAAGAAGCCCTTCTTCAATAGGGCTGGGCTAGGGTTGACCCTTGCCCGGCCCTTCCAGGCCCGGCCCGCCCCGCCCTCCCCTCTTTAAGAATACTTCATTTAAGTTCTAAAATTATTAATATAGCTCCCATTAATGATATTAACATGGGGTATATTCATAAATTTATAACCAAACTTCTTTATATACCAATTTTCTTGAAAGTCATCACAAAATTTTTCATGAGTTCAATATGTTGTATGATTGTATCACCTATTTGAATGGTTTTCTTGAACAAAATCTTGCTCTTCAGGCCTTTTGGCTCGGCCCAGCACGGCCCTAGCCCTTGAGGGCAGGGCTAGGGCCCAATCAACCCCGGCCCTTGAAGAGCTAGGGCTGGGCTAGGGCCTTACTCTTATAGGGAAGGGTAGGGCTAGGGTTGACCCTCGCCCTGCCCCTACCCGGCCCTTTGACAGCCCTAAACATAGCTACTGCATGATTTGCAGTCAGTTAAATGATTATAAATAATACACCTAATTGCGAGCCTGTTTACTAAATATAGAAAAATAAATAAATATTTAATCTGAGTATTATTCAGTTTTACCATCTATAAACTGATTACCTGAATGTGTGGCCCACATACAGATGATTGTGAAAGAGATCAAAAGAGGGTGTCCCTTCTCCTCCATGTGAGGAGAAGTAAAATAGATGGAGATGTAAGAGAGAAGTGGTTTATAAGTAACCAATATGTGAAAAAAGAGAGTCCAATGAGTAGGGTGTAAGAGGGAGTGTGGGATTTTTTTTATAAAACAAATGGGTTGCGAGTAATTTTTATATTAGAAAAATTATATTCTAAAGGCTAAATGGAAAAGATGTCACTTTAAAAAAGAAATGAGACCATTTTGGTAAAGGCATTTTGGTCATTTAGAACAAATAGTTTTTTGATTATTTAAAAAAGAAAATTGTGTTATTTTTTTAAAAAAAATTGTGTATTATGGGATCACTCTCAAACTCGAGACGTCATCCAGGCCTCACAGGGATGCATAATTGGATGTTTAGAAATAATTGAATATTGTGGGGTTGAAATTCATCCATCTCTGCCATTCTCTTGGATTAGAACGCGTCTAGCCTTCTCTATGGAGATGCTCGTAAGATATGGCTCAGGAGTTTCAAGATTAGCAATTATTGACAAACGATTGAAAATTAAGAAATCGCTTTTATTAAAAAGACAAATTGGGTAGCAAAATGATGAAGATCTAGGAAGAACAATTTATGGGTTTGGAGTTTGGAGCATTGAGGATGACTCTAGCCCGTTGTTCATAGCATGTTCATTACCTTTAAAACCTCCAATATCCTCCGCCATAAAAAAGAAAGGAAAATCATAAATAAATAAATAAAATCTTAACCGGAAAATACGAAGGCATACCAAGGTAATAAAAGCTAACATGGATTGAGTTGTTACTAAAAATACTTATACATATGGAATCTAAAGCATGGACTACAAGGCTACCAATATAAAAATCTATGGAATGAAATGAAATGAAAAGCTATAAAAATTGGATAACTTGATACAAATAGAATTTAAAACATAATATAGATAGAACAAACAACATTAAATAATGAACTTCTGAATTTAGAAAGAAAATTGGATAACTTGATACAAATAGAATTTAAAACATAAAATAGATAGAACAAACAACATTAAATAATGAACTTCTGAATTTAGAAAGAAATATTATGCTATGAATCAAATCCAAACATATAACAAAAAGGTACTAAACATACACAATATATCTGGACAACTTTTGTCTGTGTCACTCATTCAAAGTCTTCTACAAATATGAACCCATTGTTGCACTGAAACAAGTGTCAGGACCTATAGAGAAACTCATTCACGTTAGAACATATCCATTTATAGTTAGCGGCTTCTAAGGATCCTTCAAAATCATACAACTTTAAAGACAATTTGCATAAAAAAAAGGAATTCTACAATTTGCCTCGTTACTTCAATATTGACTATAGAAACAACTAGCAAATAAAAAGTGCAATACACGTACCCGTTGTGAGTCTCAACCCGCCAGAGAATCATTCAGAGAAAATTGAGTAGCCCAACTACAAAAAGGGGGTACAATATGGGAAATGCACCAACAATTATTGTAGAAAATGGCAAGGAAAGGCAAAATTAAAGTGTCAAAAAAGTGCATAGGCACTTACGATCAGATCAGGGGCATCATCTTGCTTGTACATGACCCGGGGGACTCAAGTGCCAAAACCAACATCCATTTTCGTTGATTCTATATAAGTTTGCCCAAGACCACTGATCACATACTTCATAGCTCGATAGTCATTCTCTAGCCGACATTTGCATTACGTGGACGGACTTATCTATTTCTCAATTTACTTCCTCATTTGAGTAAGGTAAGCTGTAATGACCCGGAATTTTAATATAATAAAATTATGTGTTTATGGGTCCTTAATGAAGGTAATTAGTTAATTATTTGCTAAAGTAATAAAAAGTGAATTTTGCTCGGGATTGAAGTGCATCGAGGAAATCTCAGTATCTTTTGGCAAAAATCGCACACAGTGTGCCGGTCGACCGCCGGGACACACCCCTACCGTATCGGTTCCGTCAGGTATCATTTCCCGGGACCGCGGGGCCATTATGTGTGATAAAATTGAGAAAAACGGGAAATTTTCATATTTCCAGAAATTAAGTGGGACCCAATATCTGTTGGAGATCCTAATAGAAATCCGTGCGGTCGGCACTAATGCGTGTCAGTCGGCCGTGGGGACTAATGTTTGTCGTCTCGGCAGTTAGTTATCTCAAACGAAGAAGCGATAGCGTATTTTGTGTCCAAAATCAGGAAGTTAGTGGGTTTTACAGTTTTCTTCCAGACTAAAGTACAGCTATCAAAACTCAGTATTTCTTCCCCAAAATTTTACAGCGGGTGTCGGACTGTCCCAAGTTCGGTCACCTAAAGTTTCGTCATTATCGGGTATTATATCGTAGGATTTCAAATGATATATACGTGAAAAGTGTGAAAATCCAGTCAAACCGGTCAAACCGGTTGACTTGGTCAACCTCACTTTTTGCCACATCAAATGGTCATGTGCTTTTGCACATGATCTAAACCCTTATAAGGCTTATAAAAAGAGGACCAGCCCCTTCATTCTCACGGTTGTGCAGACAGAGCCACATACATGTTTAGAGAGAGAAAGTGAGGAGAGAGAAAGGAAGAGAGAGAAAGAGGAGATAGAAAGGAAAAGGGAGGTCACCTTGGGGTTTTTCGACATTCCCGACGCGCTGGTGACGCCCGTTTCTTTTCCTGGCGTCTCGTTTGGCGTGTAGAGAGAGAGAAAAAGGTAGAGAGAGAAAGTGGAGAGAGAGTTGCATGCGTTCTACCTTGGGGTTGATCATCCTCCCGAGCGCGTTGGCGGTGTCCGTTTCAGCCATAGACGTCTCGAAGTGCGTGAAAGATGTAAAAAACCTCTTCCATCTCTTCTATTTTCCCTATTATTTGCTATATTGTTTATGTGGAATGTATGTACGTTGATGGAAAACGGTACGAGACCCCGTGGAAGTGTTATGGGAAGGTGGTTGTGCGTGAAAAATGAGTAGAGAGGTGTAGCCCTCGGTCTCGGGTCTCAAAACCCCGGATTTAGACTCACTGTGTAAAAGGCGTGGATGGAAAAAGGGTCAGAAACCCCTATGTGATGTTTTGATTTTCTGTGGACCTTCGGGAGCCCAGATCGGGTCCCGGGTAAATTGTATCGTCACCCTGGGGTGTCGAAAAGTTGTTTTGCAAGTCGTATAAGGCTATGAACACATCCATTAGCCTGAAAATGTTTCCTAACGGGACGGTGTGTTACTGGATTTGGTTCACGGGCGTGGGACCCAACTGTTTCAGTTAATCAAGCAAAGCTTGGATTAACTGGGGTTACTCGGTGGTTAGAAAACCTAACCAGGGTTAAAGTGTAATCCTCCGTGATTGATAGTCGGGAGTGGGTGGATTATTATCCATAGATCCTCTTTGACTACGTCAGGAGTGGTGATGTCGTATAGTCCTCCATGACTGATAGTCGGGAGTGGGTGGAATAATATCCATAGATCCTCTTTGGCGAGGTGCGTGACTGATCGTCGGGAGTGGGTGAACTAATGTCCATGGATCCTCTTTGGCGAGGTACGTGACTGATCGTCGGGAGTGGGTGGAGTGTTATCCATAGATCCTCTTTGGCTAGGTCTGGAGTGGTGGTGTTATGTAATCCTCTGTGACTGATAGTCGGGAGTGGGTGGATTTGATATCCATAGATCCTCTTTGGCTAAGTCTGGGGTGGTGAGTTATGTTAGTCCTCCGTGACTAATAGTCGGGAGTGGGTGGAATAATATCCATAGATCCTCTTTGGCGAGGTGCGTGACTGATCGTCGGGAGTGGGTGGAATAATGTCCATGGATCCTCTTTGGCGAGGTACGTGACTGATCGTCGGGAGTGGGTGGAGTGTTATCCATAGATCCTCTTTGGCTAGGTCTGGAGTGGTGAGTTATGTAATCCTTTGTGACTGATAGTCAGGAGTGGGTGGATTTGATATCCATAGATCCTCTTTGGCTAGGTCTGGAGTGGTGAGTTATGTAATCCTCTGTGATTGATAGTCGGGAGTGGGTGGATTTGATATCCATAGATCCTCTTTGGCTGGGTCTGTAGTGGTGAGTTATGTTAGTCCTCCGTGACTGATAGTTGGAAGTGGGTGGATTTGATATTCATAGATCCTCTTTAACTAGGTCAGGGAAAGTGATGGGTGTACTATTCGAAAGAGATGTCGTGAGGACAAGGTTCTCACTGTGGCCGAGTCAGATAGTTGTATGATCTTGTATTGAGTCTAAAGACTTAAGATATGATTTGAATGGGCATGAGCCCGATTGATTGATAGCTGAGTCTTTGAACTCAGGGATAGAAGTTGTATGCGGACGAAAGCCTAGTCGATCGAATCTGTGGACGCAAGAATAGAGAGTGAGCGGTTATCTGGAATCGGTAACCTTGTGTTGTGAATATAGTTGATATTGAATGAATTTGACAAGGGAAAATATTTGGAGGTTGAGAACCTCGACTAAAGTGAAATAACTCTGGGTGACCTCGTGTCACGATTTATGATATTATTTACTATTGTAATATGGAAATTGAGCGATATTATTATATCATTCTGATGTGTATTACTAGGTGGAAAATAGCCTAGATGGATTGTGGATTTTGCTGGGCTTTATGGCTCACTCCTCTCATTTGATGTTTTCAGATTTTGAAGCGGATAGCTTGATAGAGTTTGGAGAGTGTTCCGGCACAGTTGTGGCGCCAAAAGTAAAGGCTATTCTAGCCAGTGAGGTAACGTATTTGCTTATGATGGGTTATTGTGATGACCAGTTGTTATTGCTTATGTAAGCTCATAAGAAAAATTGAAAAATTTCCGCATTTTCGCGGGTAAAGTCTTCCGCATGCGTGGTTATGACGAACGAGCACGTGTCTCGGAACTTGTTTCCTAGGCGCGGGTTCGGGGCGTCACAGTTGGTATCAGAGCTAAAAGCAATAGCCATCATAACAAATCGTAATGGATACTCTTGGTTTTGAATCAAACGACGATTTGAAACCTTGGGTATAGGATAGGAGTGAACGTTAGAGAAATAGATCATCTCCGGGAAAGTGTAAGAAATAGTCTAACCAGACTGGAAGAGGATTAAGGATAGATGAGTGATATATTTTGGATGATCTTTTGATGAAATAGATTTTTGGATATCCCTATTGCGAAATAGTAAAGCGTTGTTGTTTTCGTGATAGGAAGAACGATGCCGCCCCGACGAGCACCTGAGGGTACACTGGTTGGAGCCTATGAGGCTATTGCTGCCTTGGCTAATCTGATACAGCAGCAACAGACTCAAAATATGAGCGGACATGGCAACCATATTCCCATCACTACCATTCTGGAGCATGGGAATGTGACCCGACTAGAAAAGTTCAAGAGGCTAGGACCATCAGCCTTTACGGGTACAACTGATCCGTTAAAAGCAGAGAACTGGATCAGGGGCTTAGAGAAAATATTTCGGGCTATGTCTTGTCCGGAGGACACCAAGCCAGAGTTTGCCATTTTCATGCTCGAAGGCGAGGCAGAACATTGGTGGACGACAGTTGAGAGAACAGTCCCAGAGAGTGAAAAACCCGTGAGTTGGGCAAAATTCACAGAGTTGTTCTACGAACGATACTTCTCTGCGTCAATGAAGAAGAAGAAAGAAATGGAATTTTTACAATTGACCCAGGGAAACATGACGGTCAGCGAGTACGAACAACGTTTTAACCAACTCTCCAGGTTTGCAGCCAAGTTTGTAGAGGACGAGATATGGAGGGTGGAAAAGTTCGAGGAGGGGTTACGGCCTGCTATCAAAGGGAAGTTAGCGGCTCAAAGGTTTACATCATTCTCTGAACTTCTCAATAGAGCACTCAGGGTAGAGAGAGTACACGAAGAAATGGCCACAGCAAGCTCTAGCAAGGGAAAGGAGCCAATAGAGAAGTTGAGGGAAAAGACCGAAGCGAGAGATAGTGACAACAAGAGGAAGTTTGGGGATTTCAATAAAAGTAATACTTCGGAGGAAGTTAAGCAGCCGAGTTGTGAGCGTTGTGGTCGGTCTCATCGGACTGAAGACTGTAAGGCCGGAGTTTGCTACCAGTCTGGCAAGCCAGGTCATATCAAGAGACATTGCCCATCTCTTAGGCAAAATTCGGGCAATGGAGGAAAGGGTCGTATCTTCGCTATGACACAAGAAGTCCAACCTGGCGATGACATCGTCGAAGGAGCACTTTAGACGTCCATGTCCTACCTTAGTAGGCGTGCTTATTTTTTGTATCCGTGTATTTTGGATAAGAAATGTACAGAAGACAAACAACTTAATGTTATGGATGCATTTTGTGATAAGTAAGAAATGATTTTATGATATAAATATTTTGTTTATCTTCATTCTCGAGGACTTTGAAAACCCATATATATTAATCGTTGACATGAGAAAACTAAAATAGGTGCCCCTCCACGGTTGAGAGATACAAGTTGATCAAATTTCGAGGATGAAATTTTTTGTAAGGAGGGGAGATTGTAATGACCCGGAATTTTAATATAATAAAATTATGTGTTTATGGGTCCTTAATGAAGGTAATTAGTTAATTATTTGCTAAAGTAACAAAAAGTGAATTTTGCTCGGGATTGAAGTGCATCGAGGAAATCTCAGTATCTTTTGGCAAAAATCGCACACAGTGTGCCGGTCGACCGCCGGGACACACCCCTACCGTATCGGTTCCGTCAGGTATCATTTCCCGGGACCGCGGGGCCATTATGTGTGATAAAATTGAGAAAAACGGGAAATTTTCATATTTCCAGAAATTAAGTGGGACCCAATATCTGTTGGAGATCCTAATAGAAATCCGTGCGGTCGGCACTAATGCGTGTTAGTCGGCCGTGGGGACTAATGTTTGTCGTCTCGGCAGTTAGTTATCTCAAACGAAGAAGCGACAGCGTATTTTGTGTCCAAAATCAGGAAGTTAGTGGGTTTTACAGTTTTCTTCCAGACTAAAGTACAGCTATCAAAACTCAGTATTTCTTCCCCAAAATTTTACAGCGGGTGTCGGACTGTCCCAAGTTCGGTCACCTAAAGTTTCGTCATTATCGGGTATTATATCGTAGGATTTCAAATGATATATACGTGAAAAGTGTGAAAATCCAGTCAAATCGGTCAAACCGGTTGACTTGGTCAACCTCACTTTTTGCCACACCAAATGGTCATGTGCTTTTGCACATGATCTAAACCCTTATAAGGCTTATAAAAAGAGGACCAGCCCCTTCATTCTCACGGTTGTGCAGACAGAGCCACATACATGTTTAGAGAGAGAAAGTGAGGAGAGAGAAAGGAAGAGAGAGAAAGAGGAGAGAGAAAGGAAAAGGGAGGTCACCTTGGGGTTTTTCGACGTTCCCGACGCGCTGGTGACGCCCGTTTCTTTTCCTGGCGTCTCGTTTGGCGTGTAGAGAGAGAGAGAAAAAGGTAGAGAGAGAAAGTGGAGAGAGAGTTGCATGCGTTCTACCTTGGGGTTGATCATCCTCCCGAGCGCGTTGGCGGTGTCCGTTTCGGCCATAGACGTCTCAAAGTGCGTGAAAGATGTAAAAAACCTCTTCCATCTCTTCTATTTTCCCTATTATTTGCTATATTGTTTATGTGGAATGTATGTACGTTGATGGAAAACGGTACGAGACCCCGTGGAAGTGTTATGGGAAGGTGGTTGTGCGTGAAAAATGAGTAGAGAGGTGTAGCCCTCGGTCTCGGGTCTCAAAACCCCGGATTTAGACTCACTGTGTAAAAGGCGTGGATGGAAAAAGGGTCAAAAACCCCTATGTGATGTTTTGATTTTCTGTGGACCTTCGGGAGCCCAGATCGGGTCCCGGGTAAATTGTATCGTCACCCTGGGGTGTCGAAAAGTTATTTTGCAAGTCGTATAAGGCTATGAACACATCCATTAGCCTGAAAATGTTCCCTAACGGGACGGTGTGTTACTGGATTTGGTTCACGGGCGTGGGACCCAACTGTTTCAGTTAATCAAGCAAAGCTTGGATTAACTGGGGTTACTCGGTGGTTAGAAAACCTAACCAGGGTTAAAGTGTAATCCTCCGTGATTGATAGTCGGGAGTGGGTGGATTATTATCCATAGATCCTCTTTGACTACGTCAGGAGTGGTGATGTCGTATAGTCCTCCATGACTGATAGTCGGGAGTGGGTGGAATAATATCCATAGATCCTCTTTGGCGAGGTGCGTGACTGATCGTCGGGAGTGGGTGAACTAATGTCCATGGATCCTCTTTGGCGAGGTACGTGACTGATCGTCGGGAGTGGGTGGAGTGTTATCCATAGATCCTCTTTGGCTAGGTCTGGAGTGGTGGTGTTATGTAATCCTCTGTGACTGATAGTCGGGAGTGGGTGGATTTGATATCCATAGATCCTCTTTGGCTAAGTCTGGGGTGGTGAGTTATGTTAGTCCTCCGTGACTAATAGTCGGGAGTGGGTGGAATAATATCCATAGATCCTCTTTGGCGAGGTGCGTGACTGATCGTCGGGAGTGGGTGGAATAATGTCCATGGATCCTCTTTGGCGAGGTACGTGACTGATCGTCGGGAGTGGGTGGAGTGTTATCCATAGATCCTCTTTGGCTAGGTCTGGAGTGGTGAGTTATGTAATCCTTTGTGACTGATAGTCAGGAGTGGGTGGATTTGATATCCATAGATCCTCTTTGGCTAGGTCTGGAGTGGTGAGTTATGTAATCCTCTGTGATTGATAGTCGGGAGTGGGTGGATTTGATATCCATAGATCCTCTTTGGCTGGGTCTGTAGTGGTGAGTTATGTTAGTCCTCCGTGACTGATAGTTGGAAGTGGGTGGATTTGATATTCATAGATCCTCTTTAACTAGGTCAGGGAAAGTGATGGGTGTACTATTCGAAAGAGATGTCGTGAGGACAAGGTTCTCACTGTGGCCGAGTCAGATAGTTGTATGATCTTGTATTGAGTCTAAAGACTTAAGGTATGATTTGAATGGGCATGAGCCCGATTGATTGATAGCTGAGTCTGTGAACTCAGGGATAGAAGTTGTATGCGGACGAAAGCCTAGTCGATCGAATCTGTGGACGCAAGAATAGAGAGTGAGCGGTTATCTGGAATCGGTAACCTTGTGTTGTGAATATAGTTGATATTGGATGAATTTGACAAGGGAAAATATTTGGAGGTTGAGAACCTCGACTAAAGTGAAATAACTCTGGGTGACCTCGTGTCACGATTTATGATATTATTTACTATTGTAATATGGAAATTGAGCGATATTATTATATCATTCTGATGTGTATTACTAGGTGGAAAATAGCCTAGATGGATTGTGGATTTTGCTGGGCTTTATGGCTCACTCCTTTCATTTGATGTTTTCAGATTTTGAAGCGGATAGCTTGATAGAGTTTGGAGAGTGTTCCGGCACAGTTGTGGCGCCAAAAGTAAAGGCTATTCTAGCCAGTGAGGTAACGTATTTGCTTATGATGGGTTATTGTGATGACCAGTTGTTATTGCTTATGTAAGCTCATAAGAAAAATTGAAAAATTCCCGCATTTTCGCGGGTAAAGTCTTCCGCATGCGTGGTTATGACGAACGAGCACGTGTCTCGGAACTTGTTTCCTAGGCGCGGGTTCGGGGCGTCACATAAGCTCTCATCGAATTTAAGAAACAATTACACTTAGATTTAACAAAATAACTAAAACAATTTCTTAAAACAAGAAAGCAATTAGAATAACTTAATTTCACCTACCTACCTTGGACAGAATTATGGGTACACCATTAGATTCAAACAAGCACTTTGCCTTGCTCATAACGATAATCTTTGTTATAAATCAATACATTGCCACCTTCATTATAGTAAATTTAGAAACTGAAATATAGTTCAAATAAGTAAAAAAAATTCAAAGAAATTATAGAAGAGAGATATAAAAAAACATTGTAGTTGTAAGGAAGGATTCAAGTACCATCCTTATAATGCGCATTGTCTATTTTGAAACTGATACGAGGAACGTATTTCAGCCAAACAGGTAAACTCCTGAGGAGAAAACGTTACGGTTTGCTTTGCATTCAAAACTAGTAAAAATTTGTAAACATATGGCAACAATATTCACAGATTAACGACAACCAGTTTCTCTTGATGAAAAGAGACACAAAATGCTAGTGCAAATACAGCATTACAAGTAATGTAGTACCTTATTAACATCATTGAGTAAAAGTCGCCAACTCGCCATAGGCTTCTTGAAATGTAGCAATATCTTGAGATTCAATCAATGTTTCACAGTATTGATCTCGTAGGTCAGGTGATGTCCCTAACTCATCGTACCTCAATGAAAATGAAGATCCAAGATTAATACATAATCCACAGAGAATATTTTACAATAAGGATCAATCCAAGTTGGCTAAGTAAAAAATAATTTATTTTATGACTAACAAACTATTGAATGTCATACATTTTTAACAAATAAAGACAAAATGATGAGTAATCAATATATATTAGATAAAAATAACAAAATAAAAATCTATTAGAATTCATCAACTAGAACGTATTTAGATGTCGGAACTTGATGGATTTATATAATAACCAATATCTACACAAAAACTCAAAATAAAAAAAAATGTCGATACTTAATAATAAGGACCACATTCATGCTAAAAACGATGTCAAAACTTAGTGGATTTATATAAGAGAAATGCTAGCCATAGTCTCAGACTTCCAAATTCTAAAGATGGTGTCGATAAATGTCGCTACATCTACTTATCACCTTGAGAACCGGTACAAACCTCAACTTCCTCATGGTTAATTTTATTGCCTTTGAACTTGTTGAAGGGGTAGCCATGCCACGTGTTGCTACCACCCTCAGACTTTGGAATTTTTTTTTAATAGTGAGACTGGGGCTAGCACTCATCTTTACATAATACTCAACCAATATCTACACAAAAACTCAAAAAAAAATGTTGATACTTATGAATAAGGACCACATTAATGTGAATTTTTTTTTTCAGAACACATAAAATTGACTTCCTATTAGTGAAAGATGGTTATGGTTAAAGAGATCAAAAGAGGGTGCCCAGTCTCCTCTGCGTTAGGAGAAGTAAATGAGATGGAGAGAATTAGTTGAATTAGTTAATCCTGTGATGTAGATGGTTTACACCTGTAGTGATTCTAAATTTCTAAATTACTTCTAAGGGTAATTTTGTAATTTCCAAGTTTAGGGATAATTTGGTATTCTTGTTGATGAACATTTGGCCATGAGAAATTATCTAACTTAGGGTTGAATAACAAAAAAATAATAATAATATACATATTAGTTTAACTAAAGCTTAAAGCCAAACACTATTAGTAAGGGCATTTAAGTAAAAGCATATAAGGGAGAGAGTATAAATAGAAGAGATAAACTTAATTAGCTCACTTTTAGAAAACCTAATCTAAGAGAAGCTTTTGGAGGAAAGGAAGGTGGCCATAGAATGCTGGGAGATCTGTTTAAACTTGACGATCAAGATCCGAGGCTCGAGGCTTGAGCTTGTCACCGTGGGGAGATTGATCCTTCAAGGCAAACCCCGCTGGTTGGATTCTCTTGGTAGAAAACCCTAAATTTCTAGGGGAAATGCAAGTAAACACTCCATTGATCCTTGAATGAATGTTTAGTGTTGTATTTAATGATCCCAGTTAGTATTAACATTTTTTAAAAACGATCTAGATTGAAAAAGGTGTGATTTTGGGGTTTTTGGGGTGATCCGGACTTAAAAAGCCAAACCCTCAAAAGTCGGTCGACCGACTTTTCGCACTCTCTAGAAATTTTCCTCATACAAAATAACTCCTCTCGGTCGACCGGTTTGCATTTCAATCGACTAGCTTGCACATCTCGGTCGACCAACTGTCAATCTTGGTCAACCGACTTGCTTAGTTGTCTCTGTACTCACTACGAGGATGGCTACTATTTAGGGTTTCATTCGAATGAACGAAATTGAACCAGAACATAGAAACTGATGCATAATGTAGGATTCACCCAAGTATATCTATGTTTTCCATATGTATCACTTGTAACATTTGAATATGAACACTATATGCATGCTAAATTCCATTCAGTGTAACTTAGGGTTGAATAACTAAAAGAGAATAATATACTAATCGGTTTAACTAAGGCTTGAAGTCAAACACCATTAGTACGGGAATTTGAGTAAAAGCACTTATATGGGAGAGAGTATAAATAGAAAGAGAAAAACCTAATTAGCTCTCACTTTAGAAAACCTAATCGAAGAGAACTTTTGGATGAAGGGAAAGAGGTTGTAGGGTTTCGGGAGATCTGTCCAAGCTCGAAGATCAAGATCTGAGGCTCAAGGCTTGAGTTTCTCATCATGGGTGGATTGATCCTTCGAGGCAACTCTTTTGGGTTGGATTCGCCTTGTTTAACCCTAATCTTCTAGGGAAAAGGCAGGGAAACACTCCATTGATCTTTAAATTCATCTTTAGTATTGGTTTTAATTATTGTAGTAAGTATATAATTGTTTAGAATCAATCCATGTCGAATTCAAAGTGATTTTGGGTGAAAATTAGTGTTTTACCCCATATTCTGTCGCGGACTGTTCGAACGGTCTGAGCACTGTTCGAACAAAAGGGTGTTCGTTCGAACGAAACTGGGTTCGTTCAAACGAAGATGGCTACTGTTTTATGTTTTAAATTTTCAATTGTTCTCGAACTGGCACAGTTCGAACGAACGGGTAACCGTTCAAACGACATTGGGTTCATTCAAACGATCCTATCTATTTTTGAATCAAAACTTAGAAACAATTGCATGATGTAGGATCCACCCATGTCATTTTTGTTTTCCTTATTCATCACTTCTAACACATGTCATTTAATGTCTTGTTATATTTACATAATGATTAATTGTTATACATGTCTATCTTAATTACTCTGGATTGTTTTATAACATAAAAATGTATAGTTAGATCTGCCTTTTTATGGTGGTACGAGACGTTATAGTAAGGAAGATATGACTTAATTACCATAGATTAAAATGATTGATGACCCTGACCATGTGTAGTGGTGCATGACTGGAGTGAGTTACGTATTATCTCTAGAAGTGGATCCTTGGGTGAACTACGTGCGATCCCTGAATTGGAAATTAGGTGGACTATGTGCGATCCCGAATTGAGATTGGGCAATCTAAGAAAAATGTTTCCAGGGGATGGTTAACTGTTAGAGTAAGATACTCCTCAGTTTTAATTGTTATGGGTGAATTTCGTGGGATCCCAATTAGAAGAGTTACGTACTACCCAGTTTAGCAGTTTTCGTGAACTACGTGTGATTCCAAACGTCCCCTTTTAGGCGAGCAATGAGCTGCCGAATGATTGTAATTAGGGTGAGTTATGTGTGAACCCTAAAGACAATGACTTGGACCAAGTAATTCATATTGGAGAAATTGTGCTATTAATCATATTGTTCTTAATTGCATATTGAATGACCTTCCTTTCATAACTTCGTATCTTGTTGGGATTTGATAAGTAAGGATGATTCAAGGAAGGTTATCTGGCAGGTCTTGCCGGGTGATATAGCGTGGTCCATATAGAAAAACAAGAACAAGAGAGTTTTTGAGAACTTTCACTCATCCACCCATATTATCCGCTCTAGAATCCGTTCGTTGGTTTTAAAGTGGTGCTTCTTTAGGCCGGTAGGGGGGATTTGGGTATACTATTAGTCTGATTGGGTAAATGTTTTATGCCTTTGTAGCTTCACTTCTCTTCTTATATATACTTGCTTGATTATCGATCAATAAAATATTGTCATAATTCCCTTCAAAACCCCACTCCATTAGCCCTTTTGACCTTCCACTGGGCCTAAACCAAGGTCTCACCATATTTGGCCGTGATGCCCTCATAATCACATACACAATATATCAAGAATATTTCGTAAGATATATCGATTTCGAGGGAACAATATCGCACGTGGAGGAAAAAATTGAAAAAAATAGTAAAAAACACGGAATTTTTCAATGAAACTTAAGGAAATGTTAAAATAGATATTAATACACATTTGAGAATAAAAAAACAAAAATGTATATAAGAGATGCAATGAGAATGGAGTCAAAGACGTGCGCTGACGCTTACGACAATGTATGATTCACTAATTTTGATGTAACTTACATAAAAAGTTGCATTCATTTTTCAATCATGCATAACAATTAGCTCATTTTTTCCCTTAGTCAATTGAAGGGGATATGTATACCCATTTTATTCTCTTTATTTTTTAATGATTATTCATGTCAATTATTTTAGAAATTTGAAAATTTTATGAATGCACAATAGTTGATAAGAAATTGAAATTCAATTTAGTTTCTAAATTTATTTCTACTTGCAATTAATGAGCTCAATGGTTTTACAGGTCTGAATCAATATGGGAATCAGAAGAGATGGTTAAATTATCGAAGACCCTGCATCAAGAGAAACAGAAGAGAATCAGAGGAGATGGTTAAATTATTGAAGACCCTGCATCAAGAAAAAAAGAAGATGATTGTAATTTTATTTGAATGTGAAGTGGATGTAATTTTGTCAAAAGAAGTGAATGTAATTTTATTTAAATGTGTAAGACCTTTGTTCAAGTTTTTTTTTTTAATTTTTAATAGCTTCCATGTCTATTGAGTGTTGTCTATTGAGCCAAAAAATTAACACTATGATATACATATTTAATTAACGTATCCCCTTTCAACTTCCTTTAACTTTGGTTAAGATTCACTAACCCTTAGGATTAAAGCATCTCATCTTTGTTTTTTAGAAAAAATTTAACTTGTCTTTTAACTCCTTTAACTGTGTTTAAGGTTCACTAATCCTTAGCATTAAAGCATCTAACCTTAGTTTTTAGAGAAATAATTTAATTAACATGCCCCTTTTAACTCCCTTTACCTGTGGTTAAGATTCACTACCCCTTAGGGTTAAAGCATCTAACCTTGGTTTTTAGAAAAAAATACAAAAATGATGTGTCCCCTTGTAACTCCCTTTGACTGTGATTAAGATTCACTGACCCTTAGAGTTAAAGCATCTGACCTTTGTTCTTAGAAATAAAAAATAAGAAAATTAATGTGTCCCTCCCTTTAACTGTGGTTAAGATTGACTAACACTTAAGCCTTAGGGTTAAAGCATTTAACCTTAGTTTTTTGGAAAAAAAATTTAACGTGTTACCTTTAACTCCCTTTAACTATGGTTAAGATTCAATAACCCTTGAGGATAAAGCATCTAATCTTGATTTTTAGAAAAAAATTAACCATAAGGGTTAAAACTTATTAACCATAGTTCAAGAACTGTTAAGGGGGATTTATGAGGTTATGAAATATTTTAAGGGCATAACAATTATGTAAGGGAGGGGTCTTTAAATAAATAAATAAAATTAAAACTATTTATAAATAAGTATCTTTTGATAATTAATGAATAATTAGGGTCTTTTTTCGTAAAAGACCATTATCACTTTCCTCGTTCGTAACATCAGAGATTCAGAATTTCAGATATCAAAGAAAAAGAGAAACAAAGAAGAGAAGAGGGGAAGAGGAGACTCACCCTCGGCAACGGCGACGGCGACATCGACGGCGGCGGTGGCGGCCACAGGTTCTTCTTCCTTCCTCCTCTCTTCTTCTTCCTCCTTTCTCCTCGTTTCTTCCTTCGTGCTCCTCCTTTTTTTTTTTCCCCTTTTTCTGTTGCAGACAAGTGAAACCCTATAGGATTTCACGAAAAAAAATCACAGCAAAAAAAAAAACTAAAAAATTTTGATTTTTTTCATCTATCGATTTTTTTTAAAGATTTCGACCGAAATTTCAGAAATATCGTGCGATATTCCGAAATTTCGATCGAAATTCCCTGAAAAATTGTAAAAATTATAATACACCGTCTAGATATGTCGGGACCTTCCGAGATCAAGATTTCTCGTACGAGATATCGTAATCTCGTCGAAATTTCAAACCATGATTATGGCAATTGCCAACTTGGTAACGCATAACTCCAGTTTTAAAGTTGGTTGCAGTTTAGAAGTTAGATTCTGGAAAATGTGTGGTATGGACCAGTGAAACTCCAAGACGAGTTTTGCAGCGTCTTCCTGATGAGTGAGGGTGGAGTGGAGTGGTGTCTAGAGTTGAGACGTGATCTCAACGATTGAGAAGTCGAGGTCTTGGGTATGTTGTTGAAGTGCATAAACTCTTGTCATGTGAGGCTTCAAGGTAGTGATGTCTGAATTTGGTCTAAAGGAAACAATGGACGATTCTCAGTTAGATCACTTTTATAATCCTTAGAGTCGGTCCCTTCCGGCTCTTTTCCCCATAGCTTGGTGTGGAATCCCGGAATTCCATCCAAGGTATCTTTTTTCCTATGCAATGCTTCTTTGAATAAAATTCTAACATTTGATCATTTGAAAAGTAGAGGGTAGAGGATGGTTTGCCACGCCTCAAAATACCCCCTAGGAGTTAAGGGATACTTTAGAGGTGACTATTCGTACCTGTCAAACCATCTTGTAATGAACAAGGCTAACAATGATATAAGGACAACCATAATCAAAGTGCGGAAGCTAAACACTAAAGGGGTCCTTAATAGACCCCACCATTGCATCAATGAGCCCTTTTGCTGCCCCAAATTAAAAAAATTGGTTTTTAATTGACCCCACCATGGCAGCAAGGAGGCCCCTTGCTGCCCCAAATTAAAATTAAGTTAAATGAGTCCATAATAAACCCCACCATGGCAGCAAGCAGCCTCATGTTGCCCCAAATCGAAATTAAGTTAAATGGGTCTTCAATAGACCCCTACCATGACAGCAAGGATCCCCTTTGCTGCCCGAAATCGAAATAAGTTAAAAGGGTCATCGATAGACCCCCCCATTATGGCAGTAAGGAGCCCTCTTACTGCCCCAAATTAAAATAAAGGGGTCTTTAATAGACCCCACCATGGCAGTAAGGAGCCCCCTTGCTGCTCCAAATTAAATCAAAGCGGTGCTTAATAGACCCCACAATGGCCATAAGGAGCCCCTTGCTCCCCAAATTAAAATTAAACTAAAGGAGTCCTTAATAGACCCCACCATGACAACAAGGAGCCCCCTTGCTGCCCCAAAATCAAATTAAGTTAAAGGGCTCTTTAATAGACCCCACCATGGCAGCAAGAATCTACCTTGTTGCCTCAAATTAAAACAACGAGGTCTTTCATAGACCCCACCATGGCAGCGAGGAGCCCCTTTGTTGCCCCAAATTGAAATTAAGATCAAAGGGGTCTTTAATAGACCATGTCATGGCCTTTTACTGCGAGCATTTGATGTTTGCAGCATTTATTTGCGGCAATTGGCTTTCTTAGCCTTTGATCGTGGGTACCCGACTGTCATGGTACTTTGCCATGGGAGATATTTCTTGTCACAGGCATCTCTAGTGCCCTTCGTATTTTACTGCGGGGATTGAGTAACCGCAAATTTAACGCGGGTATTTCATCTTTAGGCACTACCAATTTAATGCTCAAGGCATTTTTTGCCATTAACATTTTGTTTACGGCATTTTACTGTGAACACTTAGGGCTCGCAGCAATTTGCTGAGCACACCTGGTGTTCTCAGATCTTTGCTATGAACACAATGTTCTTGGCAATTGGCTGCGAATATTTGGTTGTGAACACTTAGTGTTCTCATTCTTTTGCTGTGAAAACTTTCATGTTATGGAACACTAAGTGTTCACAACCCTCAGAAGGGTCATGATCACCTCTGATATGCAAAGGCACGTGCGAGTTCTTACCGCTTCGAATTAAAACCAACATAAGGGTTCTCTAATAACCCCCCCCCCCCTACTAAGCCAGCAATGAACCCCTTTGCTACGCCAAATTAAAATTAGGACAAAGGGATCTTTAATGGACCCCACCATAGCAGCAAGGAGCAAATAGCTATCCTAAAAATGAAATTAAAACAAAGGGGTCTTTAACAAACCCCATCATGCCCCTTGCTGCCCCAAATCGAAATTTCGTTAAAAGGGTCTTCGATAAGGCCATGGCGGCAAGGACCCCCTTGCTGCCCCAAATTAAAATTAAGTTAAATGTGTCCTTAATAAACCCCACCATGGCAGCAAGGAGCCCCATGTTGCCCCAAATCGAAATTAAGTTACAGGGGTCTTCAACAGACCCCTACCATGACAGCAAGGATCCCCTTTGTTGCCCGAAATCGAAATTAAGTTAAAAGGGTCATCAATAGACCCCTCACTGTAGCAGTAAGGAGCCCCCTTCCTGCCCCAAATTAAAATAAAGGGGTCTTTAATAGACCCCACCATGGCAGCAAGAGCCCTCTTATTGCCCCAAATTCAAATTAAGTTAAAGGGGTCTTTAATAGACCCCACCATGGCAGCAAGGATCTCCTTGCTGTATCAAATTAAAACAAAGGGGTGTTCAATAGACCCCACAATGGTAGTAAGGAACCCTCTTTCTCCCCAAATTTAAAATTAAACTAAAGGGGTCCTTAATAGACCCCCCATGGCAGCACGGAGCCCCCTTGCTGCCTCAAATTCAAATAAAGTTAATGGGGTTCTTTAATAGACCCCACCAAGGCAGCAAGGATCTCCTTGCTGCCCCAAATTAAAACAAATGGGTCTTTCATAAACTCCACCATGACAGCAAGGAGCCCCTTTGTTGCCCAAATTGAAATTATGATGAAAGGGGTCTTTAATAGACCCCGCCTTAGCGTTTTACTGCCAACATTTAATGTTTGCAGCATTTATATGCAGCAACTGGCTTTCTCAGCTTTTTATCGCAGGTACCTGACTATCATGGTAGTTTGCCATGGATGAGATTTCTTGTCGCGGGCACCTTTAGTGCCCTTAATATTTACTGTGGGGATTGAGTACCCGTAAATTTAAGGTGGGTATTTCATCTTTAGGCATTTGCTGCAAATTTAATGCTTAGGCATTTCTTACCGTGAATATTTTGTTCACGGCATTTTGTTGTGAACACTTAAGGCTCACAGTAATTTGATGAGAACACTTGGTGTTCTCACCTCTTTGCTGTGAACACAAAGTTTTTGGCAATTCGCTGCGAACATTTTGTTGTGAACACTTAGCGTTCTCATTATTTTATTGTGAACACTTTGATGTTCACAGCATTTTCCCATTAACATTAAATCCTTTGAGCAATTTACTGTGACCATTTTAGTGTTCACAGTATGACACTCATCATGAGTGCCCCATTAGACCCCACCATGAGGTCCTCATTGTTATCCCAAATTCAAATTAAAACAAAGGGGTCTCCAATAGACCACCACAATGGCAGCAAGGAGCCCCTTGCTGCCCCAAATCGAAGTTAAGTTCAAGGGGCCATCATTAGACCTCACCATGGCAGCAAGGAGCCCCCTTGCTGCCCCTAATCAAAATTAAGTTAAAAGGGCCTTCAATATACCCCACTATAGCAGCAAAAGCCCCTCTTGTGGCCCCAAATTAAAACAAAGAGGTGTTTACTAAACCCCACTATGGCAACATGCCACTTGCTGCCCCAAATTAAAATTAAACTAAAGGGGTCCTTAATAGACTCCACCATGGCAGCAAGGAGACCCCTTACTGCCCCAAATTAAAACAAATGGGATTTTAATAGACAAGACCATGGCAGCAAGGAGCGCCCTTACTGCCCTAAATTGAAATTAAGATCAAATGGGTCTTTAATAGATCCCACCATGTTAGCAAGTAGCCTCCTTGTTGCCCCAAATTCAAATTAAGTTAAAGGGGTCCTTAATAGACCCACAATGGCAGCAAGGACCCCTGGTTGCCCAAATTAAACTAAAGGGGTCCTTAATAAACCCCACCAGGGCATCAAGGAGCCCCTTTGTTGCGAGTACCTGACAGTCGTGGTACTTTTGTTGCGAGTACCTGACAGTCGTGGTACTTTGCCATGGGCATTATTTCTTGCCGCGGGCATCTCTAGAGCCTTCCATATTTTACTGTAGGGATCGAGTACCCGAAAATTTAATGCGGGTATTAAATCTTTAGGCATTTGATGCCAATTTAATGCTTAAGGCATTTTTGGCCGTGAGCAATGTTCACGGCATTTTGCTGTGAAATCTTAGGGCTCGTAGCAATTTGCTGAGAACACTTAGGGTTCTCAGCTCTTTGTTGTGAACACTGTGTTCTTGGCAATTAGTTGCGAACATTTTGTTGTGAACACTTAGTGTTCTTATTATTTTGCTGTGAACACTATGATTTTCACAGTATTTTACCAACAACATTTAATCCTCGTAGCACTTTACCGTGAACATTTTGGTGTTCACAGTATGACACTCATCATTAGTGCCCCATATCCAAAAGAGGCACTAAGCCCTCTTGGCATTCCCAGCCACTTGGCAGGATCTGAAAGCATGAAGAACCTCAGCCATTCAGATCCGGAGGGGCAGTTATAAGTGGTGAAATCTCACCACTTATTTCACATCCCACACAAATTGTGGTGTGTATCGCCTGCACCAGATCACAACCCTAAGAAGGGTCGTGATCACCTCACTTGTGCAAAGGCACGTGTGAGTTCTTACGGACTACAATTAAAACCAAATCAAAATTAAGTTAAAGGGATCATCAATAGACCCCACCATGGCAGCAAGGAGCCCTTTTGCTGCCCCAAACCAAAATTAAGTTAAAAGGGCCTTCAATATACCCCCACTGTGGCAGCAAGAGCCCCTCTTACAGCCCCAAATTGAAACAAAGAGGTCTTCAATAGACCCCAAAATGGCAACAAACCCTTTTCTTCCCCAAATTAAAAGTAAGACAAATGGGTCTTTTATAGACCTCACCATGGCCACAAGAAGCTCCCTTTCTGTCCCAAAAATTAAATTAAAACAAAGGGGTCTTTAACGGACCCCCACCATGGCAGCAAGGAGCTCCCTTGCTGCCCTAAATCGAAATTAAGTTAAAACGATCTTCAATAGACCCCACATTCCAGCAAGAAGCCCCCTTGCTGCCCTAAATTCAAATTAAGTTAAAGGGGTGTTTAATAGACCCCACCATGGCATCAAGGATCTCTCATGCTGAACCAAATTAAAACGAAGGAGTTTTTCATAGACCCCACCATGGTAGCAAGGAGCCCCTTTGTTGCCCCAAATTGAAATTATGATCAAATGGGTCTTTAATAGACCCCGTCGTGGCATTTTACTGCAAACATTTAATGTTTGTAGCATTTATCTGTGGCAATTGGCTTTCTCGGCCTTTTATCGCGGGTACCTGACTCTCATGGTACTTTGCCATGTGCGATATTTCTTGTCACGAGCATCTCTAGTGCCCTTCATATTTTATTGCGGGGATTGAGTACCCGTAAATTTAATGCAGGTATTTCATCTGTAGGCGTTTGCTGCCAATTTAATGCTTAAGGCATTTTTTACAATGAACATTTTATTCAAGGCATGTTGTTGTGAAGACTTAGGGCTCGCAGCAATTTGCTGAGAACACAAAGTTTTTGGTAATTTGCTACGAACATTATGTTGTGAATACTTAGCGTTCTCATTATTTTCCTGTGAACTCTTTGATGTTCACAGCATTTGCCATGAACATTTAATCCACTGAGCAGTTTACTGTGAACATTTTAGGGTTCACAGTATGACACTCTTCATGAGTGCCCCATACGCCAAAAGAGGCACTAAGCCCTCTTGGCATTCCCAGCCATTTGGCAGGATGAGAACGGTTGAGCAACCTCAGCCATTATGATCCTGAGGAGCAGTTATAAGTGGCAAAATCTCGCCACTTATTTCACACCCCAAACAAATGGTGGTGTGCATCGCCTACACCAGATCACAACCCTGAGAAGGGTCGTGATCACCTCACATGTGCAAAGGCACGTGTGAGTTCTTACAACCTTCAATTAAAACCAAATCGAAATTAAGTTAAAGGAATCATCAATAGACCCCACCATGGCAGGAAGGAGCCCTCTTGCTGCCCCAAATCAAAATTAAGTTAAAAGGGCCTTCAATATACCCCCACTATGGCAGCAAGAGCCCCTCTTGCATCCCCAAATTGAAACAAAGAGGTCTTCAATAGACCCCAATATGGCAACAAGCCCCTTGCTGCCCCATATTATAATTAAACTAAAGGGATCCTTAATAGACTCCACAATGATTGCAAGTAGACCCCTTGCTGCCCAAAATTAAAATAAATGGGTCTTTAATGGACCCCACCATGGCAGCAAGGAGCCCTTTGTAGCCATAAATTGAAATTAAGATCAAATGGTAATTTAATAGATTCAAATGGGTATTTAATATATCCTACCATGGCAGCAAGTAGCTCCCTTGCTGTCCAAATTAAAATTAAAGAAAAGGGGTCCTTAACAGACCCCACCATGGCTGCAAGGATCCCCTTGCTATCCCAAATTCAAATGACACTAAGGGGATCCTTAATAGACCCCACCATGGCCGCAAGGACCCCTTGTTGCCCCAAATAAAAATTAAATAAAAGGGTTCCTGAATAAACCCCACCAGGGCAGCAAGGAGCCCCTCTTGTTTCCTCAAATTGAAATTAAGATTAAAGGGGCCTTAAATAGAGCCCATCATGGCTTTTACTGCGAACATTTAATGTTTGCAGCATTTTTCTGTGGCAATTGCCTTTCTCAACCTTTTATCGCGGGTACCTGACTGCCGTGGCACTTCGCCATGCGGATATTTCTTGCCACGGGCATCTCTAGTGCCTATAATATTTTACTACGGGGATTGAGTACCCGCAAATTTAATGCGAGTATTTCAACTTTAGGCATTTGCTTCCAATTTAATGCTTAAAGCATTTTTTGCCGTGAACAAAATGTTCACTGCATTTTGCTGTGAAAACTTAGGGCTCGAAACAATTGACAGAGAACACTTGGTGTTCTCACCTCTTTGTTGTAAACACTATGTTCTTGGCAATTTGCTCCCAACATTTTATTGTGAACACTTAGCGTTCTCATTATTTCGTTATGAACATTTTGATATTCACAGCATTTTGCCATGAACAATAAATCCTCTTAGCACTTTACTGTGAACATTTTTCTATTCATAGTACGACACTCATCATGAGTGCCCCATATGCCAAAAGAGGCACTATAAGCCCTCTTGGCATTCTCAGCAACTTGGCAAGATCTGAATGGTTGAGGAATCTCAGCCATTCAGAACCTAAGGGGCAGTTATAATTGGTGAAATCTCACCGGTTATTTCAAACTCCACACAAATGGTGGTGTGCATCGCCAACACCATATCACAATGCTGAGAAGGGTCGTGATCACCTCACATATGCAAAGGCACGTGCGAGTTCTTACAGCTTTGAATAAAAACCAACATAAGGGTTCTCTAATAGACCCCAATAAGGCAGCAAGGAGCCCCTTTGCAACCCCAAATTAAAATTATAACAAAGGGGTCTTTAATAAACCTCACCATGGTAGCTAGGAGCCTCCTTACTATCCCAAAGATTACATTAAAAAAAAGGGTTCTTTAATAGATCCCACCATGGCAGCAAGGGGCCCCTTGCTGCCCCAAATCGAAATTAAGTCAAAATGATGTTCAATAGTCCCCACTATGACAGCAAGGAGCCCATTTGCTGCCCCAAATCGAAAATAAGTTAAAATGGCCTTCAATATACCCCACTATGGCAGCAAGGAGCCCTCGTGCTACCCTAAATTAAAACAAAGAGGCCATTATTAAATCCAACCACGGTAGCACTCCCCTTGCTGCCCCAAATTAAAATTAAACTAAAGGGGTCCTTAATAGACTCCATCGTTACAGCAAGGAGCCCCCTTGTTGCACCAAATTAAAACAAATTGGTCATTAACAGACCCCACCATGGCTACAAGGAGCCCTTTGCTGCCCTATTGAAATTAAGAACAAAGGGGTCTTTAATAGACCCCACCATGGCAACAAGGAGCCCCCTTGTTGCCCCAAATTCAAATTAAGTTAAATGGATCCTAATAGACCCCACCATGGCAGTAAGGAGCCACATATTGCCCTAAATCGAAATTAAGTTAAAGGGGTCTTCAATAGTCCCCTACCATGGCAGCAATGAGCCATTTTGCTGCCCCAAACCGAAATTAAGTTAAAAATGTCATCAATAGACCCCACTATGGCAGTAAAGAGCCCCCATACTGCCCCAAATTAAAACAAAGGGGTCATTAATAGACCCCACCATGGCAGCAAGGAGTCCCTTGCTGCCCCAAATTAAAATTAAAATAAAATGGTCCTTAATAGACCCCACCATGGTAGCAAGGAGCCCTTCGCTGCCCCAAATTAAAAGAAAGGGGTGTTTAATAGACCCTACAATGGAAGTAAGAAGCCCCCTTTCTGCCCAAATTCAAATTAAGTTAAAGGGGTCTTTAATAAACTCCACCATGGCAGTAAGGATCTCCTTGCTATATCAGATTAAAACAAATGGATCTATCATAGACTCCACCATGACAGCAAGGAGCTCCTTTGTTACCCCAAATTGAAATTAAGATGAAAGGGGTCTTTAATAGACCCCGCCTCGGCGTTTTACTACAAACATTTAATGTTTCCAACAATTATCTGCAGCAACTGGCTTTCTCAGCCTTTTATCGCGGGTACCTGACTGTCATGGTACTTTGCCATGGGCGATATTTCTTGTCGTGGGCATTTCTAGTGCCCTTAATATTTTACTATGGGGATTGAGTACCCAGAAGTTTAATGCGGGTATTTCATCTTTAGGCATTTGCTGCCAATTTAAAGTTGAAGGCATTTTTTACCGTGAACATTTTGTTCATGGCATTTTGTTGTGAACACTTAGGGCTCGCAGTAATTTGCTGAGAACAGTTGCTGTTCTCAACTCTTTGCTGTGAACACAATGTTCTTGGCAATTTGCAGTGAACATTTTGTTGTGAACACTTAGTGTTCTCATTATTTTACAGTGAACACTTTGATGTTCACAGCATTTTCCCATGAACATTAAATCCTTTGAGCAGTTTACTATGAATATTTTAGTGTTCACAGTATGACACTCATCATGAGTGCCCCATACGTCAAAACAGGCACTAAGCCCTCTTGGTATTCCCAGCCACTTGGCAGGATCAAAACGGTTGAGCAACCTCAGCCTTTATGATTCTATGGGGCAGTTATAAGTGGTAAAATCTCACCACTTATTTCACACCCCAAACAAATGGTGGTGTGCATCGCCTACACCAGATCACAACCCTGAGAAGGGTCATAATCATCTCACATGTGCAAAGGCACGTGTGAGTTCTTACCACCTTCAATTAAAACCAACAGAAGGGGTCTCTAATAAACCCCTTTATAGCAGCACGGAGCCTCATTGTTGTCCCAAATTCAAATTAAAACAAAGGGGTCTTTAATAGACCACCACCAAGGCAGCAAGGAGCTCATTGCTGCCCCAAATCGAAATTAACTTGAAGGGGAGTTCACTGGACCCTACCTTGGCAGCAAGGAGCCCCCCTTTCTGCCCTAAATCAAAATTAAGTTAAAAGGGCCCTCAATATATTTCACTATGGAAGCAAGAGCCGCTCTTGCGGCCCAGAATTAAAACAAAAAGGTCATTAATAGACCCCACTATGGCGACAAGCCCATTGCTGCCCCAAGTTAAAATTCAACTAAAGGGGTCCTTAATAGACTCCACCATGGCAGCAAGGAGACCCCTTGCTGCCCTAAATTAAAACAAAAGGGTCTTTAATAGACAACACCATGGTAACAAGGAGCCCCCTTGCTGCCCTAAATTGAAATTAAGATCAAATGTGTCTTTAATAAATCCCACCATGGCAGCAAGGACCCCTTGTTGCCCTAAATTAAAATTAAACTAAAGTGGTCCTTAATAAACCCCACCAGGGCATCAAAGAGTCCCTTTATTGCTCCAAAATGAAATTAAGATCAAAGGGGTCTTTAGTAGACCCCCACCGTTGCATTTTACTGCAAACATTTAATGTTTGCAACATTCATCTGTGGTCATTGGCTTTCTCAGCCTTTTATCGCGAGTACCTCACTGTCATGGTACTTTGCCATGGGCATTATTTCTTGTCGCGGGCATCTCTAATGCCTTTCTTATTTTACTGCGGGGATTGAGTACCAGAAAATTTAATGCGGTATTTAATCTATAGGTATTTGATGCCAATTCAATACTTAAGGCATTTTTTCTTTTTCCGCGAACATTTTGTTCACGGCATTTTGCTGTGAAAGCTTAGGGCTCACTGCAATTTGCTACGAACACTTGGGGTTCTCACCTCTTTGCTGTGAACACTATGTTCTTGGCAATTTGTTGCGACCATTTTGTTGTGAACACTTAGCATTCTCATTATTTTGTTGTGAACACTTTGATGTTCACAGTATTTTGCCTAGAACATTTAATCCTTTTAGCACTTTACTGTGAACATTTTGGTGTTCATAGTATGACACTCATCATTAGTGCCCCATATGTCAAAAGAGGCACTAAGCCCTCTTGGCATTCTCAACCACTTTGCAGGATCTGAGAGGTTGAGGAACCTCAGCCATTCGATCCTGAGGGGTAGTTATAAGTGGTGAAATCTCACCACTTATTTCACATCCCACATAAATGGTGGTGTGCATCGCCTACACCATATCACAACCCTGAAAAGGGTTGTGATCACCTCACATATTTAAAGGCACGTGCGAGTTCTTACCACTTTGAATTAAAATGAACATAAGGGTTCTCTAATAGACCCCACTAAGGCAGCAAGGAGGCCGTTTGCTGCCCCAAATTAAAATTAACACAAATAGGTCTTTAATAGACCACACCATGGCAGCAAGGAGCCCCTTGTTGCTCAAAATTGAAATTAAGATCAAAGGGGTCTTTAATAAACCCCGACGTGGCGTTTTACTGCGAACATTTAATGTTTGCAGCATTTATCTACGGCAATTGGCTTTCACAGCCTTTTATCGCGGGTAGCAGACTGTCATGGTACTTTGCCGTGTGCGATATTTCTTGTCGCGGGCATCTCTAGTGCCCGTCATATTTTACTGCGGAGATTGAGTACCCGCAAATTTAATGCGGGTATTTCATCTTTAGGCATTTGCTGCCAATTTAATGCTTAAGGCATTTTTTGCTGTGAAGAATTTGTTCAATGCATTTTACTGTGAACACTTAGGCCTCACAGCAATTTGCTGATAACACTTGGCGTTCTCAAATCTTTGTTGTGAACACAATGTTCTTGGTAATTTGCTACGAACATTTTGTTGTGAACACTTAGCATTCTCATAATTCTGCTGTGAACACTTTGATGTTCACAGCATTTTCCCATGAACATTTAATCCTCTAAGCAGTTTCTGTGAACATTTTAGGGTTCATAGTATGACACTCTTCATCAGTGCCCCATACGCCAAAAGAGGCACTAAGCCCTCTTGGCATTCCCAACCACTTGGCAGGATCAAAACGATAGAGCAACCTCAGCCATTATGATCCTTGGGGGCAGTTATAAATAGCGAAAAGTGGCCACTTATTTCACACCCCAAACAAAAGGTGGTGTGCATCGCCTACACCAAATCACAACCCTGAGAAGGGTCGTGATCACCTCACATGTGCAAAGGCACGTGTGAGTTCTTATTGCCTTCAATTAAAACCAAATCGAAATTAAGTTAAAGGGGTCTTCAATAGACCCCACCATGGAAGCAAGGAGCCCCCTTGCAGCCCCAAAACAAAATTAAGTTAAAATCTTAAACGGGTATACACCCCACTATGGCAGCAGGAGCCCCTCTTGCGGCCCCGAATTAAAACAAAGAGGTCTTTAATATACCCCAATAAGGCAACAAGCCCCTTGTTGCCCCAAATTATAATTAAACTAAAGGGGTCCTTAATAAACTCCACCATGACAACAAGGAGACCCTGTGCAGCCACAAATTAAAACAAATGAATCTTTAATAGACCCCACCATAGCAGCAAGGAGCTCCTTGCAGCCATAAATTGAAATAAGATCAAATGGGTCTTCAATAGATCCCACCATGGCAGCAAGTAGCCCCTTGTTGTTCAAATTAAAATTACACTAAAGGGGTCCTTAATAGACCCCACCATAGCTGCAAGAGGCCCCTTGCAAACCTAAATTCAAATTAAGTTAAAGGGGTCTTTAATAGACCCCACCATGGCAACAAGGACCCTTGTTGTCCCAAATTAAAATTAAGCTAAAGGGGTTCAGAATAAACCCCCACCAGGGCAGTAAGGAGCCACTCTTGTTGCCCCAAATTGAAATTACAATCAAAAGGGTCTTTAATAGACCCTGTCATGGCGTTTACTGCGAACATTTAAAGTTTAAAGCATTTATCTACGACAATTGGCTTCCTCGGTCTTTTATCGCGGGTACCTGACTTCCGTGGTACTTTGCCATGGGCGATATTTCTTACCACGGGCATCTCTAGTGCCCATAATATTTTACTGCTGGGATTGAGTACCCGCAAATTTATTGCGGGTATTTCATCTTTAGCCATTTGCTGCCAATTTAATGCTAAAGGCATTTTTTGGCGTGAACAAAATGTTCACAACATTTTGCCATGAAAACTTAGGGCTCGAAGCAATTTGCAGAGAACAATTTGTGTTCTCACCTCTTTGTTGTGAACCGTATGTTCTTGACTATTTGCTGCCAACATTTTGTTGTGAACACTTAGCGTTCTTATTATTTTGTTGTGAACACTTTGATGTTCACAGCATTTTTCCATGAACATTTAATCTTCTTAGCACTTTACTGTGAACATTTTGGTGTTCATAGTATAGCACTCATCATGAGTGCGCCATACATCAAAAGAGGCACTAAGCCCCTTGGCATTCTCAACCACTTGGCAGGATCTGAAAGGTAGGGGAACCTCGGCCATTAAGATCTTGAGGGACAGTAAGTGGTCCTTAATAGGCCCTGCCATGGCAGCAAGGAGCCCTTTGCAACCACAAATAAAAAGAAAGGGAGTTTAATAGACCCCACAATGGCAGTAAGGAGCCCCCTTTCTCCCCAAATTGAAATTAAGCTAAAGCGGTCTTTAATAGACCCCAACATGCTAGCAAGAAGCCCCTTTGCTGCCCAAAATTCAAATTAAGTTAAAGAGGTATTTAATAGACCCCACCATGGCAGCAAAGATCTCCTTACTGCCCCAAATTAAAATAAAGGGGTCTTTCATAGACCCTACCATGACAGCAAGGAGCCTCTTGGTTGCCCCAAATTGAAATTAAGATGAAATGGGTCGTTAATAGACCCCGCCTTGGCGTATTACTGCGAACATTTAATCTTTGCAGCATTTATCTGCAGCAACTGGCTTTCTCAACCTTTTATCACAGGTACCTGACTGTCATGGTACTTTACGATGGGCGATATTTTTTGTCGCCGGCATCTCTAGTGCCCCTAATATTTTACTGCGAGGATTGAGTACCCGCAAATTTAATGCGGGTGTTTCATCTTTAGGCATTTGCTGCCAATTTAACGCTTAAGGCATTTTTTGGTTGTGAACACTTAGGGCTCGCAGCAATTTGCTGAGAACACTTGGTGTCCTCACCTCTTTGTTGTGAATACAATGTTCTTGGTAATTTACTGCTAACATTTTGTTGTGAACACTTAGCATTCTCATTATTTTACTGTGAACACTTTCAAGTTAAAAGCATTTTCCCATGAACATTAAATCCTTTTCGCAGTTTACTGTGAACATTTTAGTGTTCACAGTATGACACTCATCATGAGTGCCCCCTACGCCAAAAGAGGCACTAAGCCCCTCTTGGCATTCCCAGCCACTTGGCAGGATCAGAACAGTTGAGCAACCTCAGCCATTACGATTCTGAGGAGCAATTATAAGTGGTGAAATCTCACCACTTATTTCACACCAAACAAATGGTGGTGTGCTTCGCCGACACCAAATCACAACCCTGAGAAGGGTCATGATCATCTCACATGTGCAAAGGCACGTGTGAGCTCTTACCGCCTTCAATTAAAACCAACATAAGGGGTCTCTAACAGACCCCACTATAGGAGCAAGGAGGCTTATTGTTGTCCCAAATTCAAATTAGAACAAAGGGGTCTTCAATAGACCACCACCATGGCAGTAAGGAGCCCCTTGTTGCACCAAATCAAAATTAAGTTAAAGGCGTCATCATTAGACCCCCACCATGACAGCAAGGAACCCCCCTTGCTGCCCCAAATCAAAATTAAGTTAAAAGGGCAGCAAGAGCCCCTCTTACAACCCCGAATTAAAACAATGAGGTCTTTAACATACCCCACAATGGCAACAAGCCCCTTGCTGCCCCAAATTAAAATTAAATTAAAGGGTTCCGTAATAGACTCCACCATGGTAGCAAGGAGACCCTTTGCTACCCCAAATTAAAATAAAAGGGTCTTTAATAGACAACATCATGGTAGCAAGGAGCCCCTTACTGCCCTAAATTGAAATTACGATCAAATGGGCCTTTAATATATTCCACCATGGCAGCAAGTAGCCCCCAGGCTGCACCAAATTCAAATTAAGTTAAAGGGGTCCTTCATAGACCCCACAATGGCAGCAAAGACACCTGGTTGCCCAAATTAAAATTAAACTAAAGGGGGGTCCTTAATAAACACCACCAGGGCATCAAGGAGCCCATTTGTAGCCCCAAATTGAAATTAAGATCAATGGGGCCTTTAATAGACCCCGTCGTGGCCTTTTACTGCGAACATTTACTGTTTGAAACATCTATCTGCGATAATTGGCTTTCTCATCCTTTTATCGCGAGTACCTGACGGCTGTGGTACTTTGCAATGGGCATTATTTCTTGCCACGGGCATCTCATCTCTAGTGCCTTTCATACTTCACTGCGGGGATCGAGTACCCGAAACTTTAATGCGGGTATTTAATATTTAGGGATTTACAGCCAATTTAATGCTTAAGGCATTTTTTGCCGTGAACAAAATGTTCACGGCATTTTACTGTGAAAACTTGGGGCTCGAAGCAATTTGCTGAGAACAGTAGGGGTTCTCACCTCTTTGTTGTGAACACTATGTTCTTGGCAATTTGTTGCGAACATTTTATTGGGAAAACTTAGCGTTTTCATTATTTTACTGTGAACACTTTGATGTTCACAGTATTTTACCAAGAACATTTAATCCTCTTAGCACTTTACTATGAACATTTTTGTGTTCACAGTATGACACTCATCATTAGTGGCCCGTTTCAAAAAGAGGCACTAAGCCCTCTTGGCATTCCCCGCCACTTGGCAAGATCTGAACGGTTGAGGAACCTCAACCATTTAGATCCTAAGGGGCAGTTATAAGTGGTGAAATCTCACCACTAATTTCACACCCTACACAAATGGTGGTGTCCATCGCCTACACCAGATCACAACCCTGAGAAGGGTGGAGATCACCTCACATATGCAAAGGCACGTGTGAGTTCTTACCGCCTTGAATTAAAACCAACATAAGGTTTCTCTAATACACCCCACTATGGAGGCAAGGATCCCCTTTGCTGCCCCAAATTACAATTAAGACAAAGGGGTCTTTAATAGACCCCACAAAGGCAGCAAAGAGCCCCCTTGCGGTCTCAAAAATTAAATTAAAACAAAGGGGTCTTTAATGGACCCCACCATGGAACCAAGGAGCCCCCTTGTTGCCCCAAATTTCAATTAAGTTAAAAGGGTCTTCAATAGACCCCACCATGTCAGCAAGGCACCCCCTTGCAACCCCAAATTCAAATTAAGTTAAAGGGGTCTTCAATAGTCCCCACCATGGCATCAAGGATTCCCATGCTGCACCAAATTAAAATAAAGGGGTCTTTCATAGACCCCACCATGGCAGTAAGGAGCCCCATTGTTGCCCCCAATTGAAATTATGATCAAAGGGGTCTTTCATAGACCCCGTCGTGGCGTTTCAGTGCGAGAATTTAATGTTTGCAGCATTTATCTACGGCAATTGGCTTTCTTGGCCAATTATCGTGGGTACCTCACTGTCATGGTACTTTGACGTGTGTGATAATTCTTATCGCGGGCATCTCTTATGCCCTTCATATTTTACTGTGGGGATTGAGTACCCGCAAATTAATGCGGGTATTTCTTCATTAGGCATTTGCTGCCAATTTAATGTTTAAGGCATTTTTTGCCATGAACATTTTCACGGCATTTGCTGTGAACACTTAGGCTTCGCAGCAATTTGCTGAGAACACTTGGTGTTCTCAAATCCTTGCTGTGAACACAATGTTTTTGGCAATTAGCTACGAACATTTTCTTGTGAACACTTAGCATTCTCATTATTTTGCTAAGAACACTTTGATGTTCACAGCATTCTGCCATGAACACTTAATCCTCTGAGCAGTTTACTATGAACATTTTAGGGTTCACAGTATGACACTCATCAAGAGTGCCCCATACACCAAAAGAGGCACTAAGCCCTCTTGGCAATCCCAGCCACTTGGCAGGATCAGAACAGTTGAGCAACCTCAACCATTATGATCCTGAGGGGTAGTTATAAGTGGCGAAATCTCCCAACTTATTTCACACGCCAAACAAATGATGGTGTGCATCGCCTACACCAGATCACAACCCTGAGAAGGGTCATGATTACCTCATATGTGCAAAGGCACATGTGAGTTCTTACTGCCTTCGATTAAAACCAAATCGAAATTAAGTTAAAAGGGTCATCAATAGACCCCACCATGGCCACAAGAAGCCCCCTTGCTGCCACAAATCAAAATTCAGTTAAAAGAGCCTTCAATATACCTTCACTATGGCATCAAGAGCCCTTCTTGAGGCCTCAAATTAAAACAAAGAGGTCCTTAATAGACCCCAATATGGCGACAAGCTCCTTGCCTCAAATTAAAATAAATGGGTCTTTAATAGACCCCACCAAGGTAGCAAGGAGCCCTTGCAACCATAGTTTTAAAACTCGCCGAGTCGACTCGAAACTCGGCCGAGTCGACTCGGCTCGGCCAGGTTTCGAGTCGAGTTTCGAGGAAAACTCGGTTTTGTCGAAAACTCACCCCGACTCGCTCCGACTCGTCCGACTCGCTCTGACTCGCCCGAGTTTTTGCATTTGTTTTTTTAAACTAAAAATTGAATAAACTGCCTATCCGATTGACTAAATTATGTTTTTTTTCTTTTTTTTGACACACCCCACTCATTTTTAAGTATAAATACAAAACAAAAGGGGGATGTTTAATATATATTGAATTATATATCTTATTTTAGGCATGGTTTATCATTAATTTTGAATCTATATCATATATATTATTAGAAAAATATTATATATGTCCGAGTTTTAGGTGTCATTACTCGGACGAGTTTTGCCCGAGTTTTCGAGTTGACTCTACTCGGCAAGTTTCCGAGTCGAGTCGAGTTTTCGGGTTTTAAAACACTGCTTGCAACCATAAATTGAACTTAAGATCAAAAGGGTCTTTAATAGATCCTACCATGGCAGCAAGTAGTCCCCTTGATGTCCAAATTAAAATTAAACGAAAGGGGTCCTTAATAGACCCCACAATGGCCGTAAGTAAGCTCCTTGCTATCCCAAATTCAAATTACTTTAAAGGGGGCTTTAATAAACCCCACCATGGCAGCAAGGACCCCTTGTTGCCCCAAATTAAAATTAAACTAAAGGGGTCCTAAATAAACCCCACCAGGGCAGCAAAGAGCCCCTCTTGTCGCCCCAAATTGAAATTAAGATTAAAGGGGTCTTTAATAGACCCTGTCATGGCGTTTACTGTGAACATATAATGTTTGCAGCATTTATCTGTGGCAATTGGCTTTCTCGGCCTTTTATCGCGGGTACCCGATTGTCGTGGTACTTTGCCATGGGTGATATTTCTTGCCACGGGCATCTCTAGTGCCCATAATATTTTACTGCGGGGATTGAGTACCCGCAAATTTAATACGAGTATTGCATCTTTAGGCATTTGCTGTTAATTTAATGCTTAAGGCATTTTTTGCCGTGAACAAAATGTTTACGGCATTTTGCATTGAAAACTTAGGGCTCGAAACAATTTGCAGAGAATACTTGGTCTTCTCACCTTTTTGTTGTGAACACTATGTTCTTGGCAATTTACTGCCAACATTTTGTTGTGAACACCTAGTGTTCTCATTATTTTGTTGTGAACACTTTGATGTTCATAGCATTTTGCCATGAACATTTAATCCTCTTAGCACACTACTGATAACATTTTGGTGTTCATAGTGTGACACTGATCATCAGTGCCCCATATGCCAAAAGAGGCACTAAAAGCTCTCTTGGCATAGTCAGCCAGTTGGTAGGATCTGAACGGTTGAGAAACCTCAGCCATTCAGATCCTAAGGGGTATTTATAAGTGGTGAAATCTCACCACTTATTTCACACCCCACACAAATGGTGGTGTGCATCGCCTACACCATATCACAACCCTGAGAAGGGTCGTGGTCACCTCACATATGAAAAGGCATGTGCGAGTTCTTACCGCTTTGAATTAAAACCAACATAAGGGTTCTCTAGTAAACCCCCTAAGGCAGCATGGATCAGCTTTGCTGCCCCAAATTAAAATTAAGATAAAGGGGTCTTTAATAGACCCCACCATGGTAGCAAGGGGCCCACTTGCTATCCCAAAAATTTCATTAAAACAAAGGGTCTTTAATAGATCCCGCCATGGCAGTAAGGAACTCTTTGCCGCACCAAATCGAAATTAAGTTAAAAGGGTCTTCAATAGACCCCACCATGGCAGCAAGGAGACCATTTGCTGCCCCAAATCGAAATAACTTAAAAGGGCCTTCAATATACCCCACAATGGTAGCAAGGAGCCCTCGTGCTGCCCTAATTTAAAATAAAGAGGCCGTTATTAGACCCCACCATGTCAACTCGCCACTTGCAGCCCCAAATTAAAATTAAACTAAAGGGGTCTTTAATAGACTCCACCATTGCAGCAAGGAGCCCCCTTGTTGCCCCAAATTAAATCAAATTGGTCTTTAATAGACCCCACCATGGCAACAAGGAGCCCTTTTGCTGCCCCAAATTAAAATTAAACTAATGTGGTCCTTAATAGACCTCACAATGACAGTAAAGAGCCCCCTTTCTCCCTAAATTAAAATTAAACTAAAGGAGTCCTTAATAGACCCCACCATGGCAGCAAGGACCCCCATGTTGCCCCAAATTAAAATTAAGTTAAAAGGGTCATTAATAGACCCCACCATGGCAACAAGGATTTCCTTGCTGTATCAAATTAATATAAAGGGGTCTATCATAGACCCCACCATGAAGGCAAGGAGCCCCTTTGTTTCCCCAAATTTAAATTAAGATAAAAGTGGTCTTTATTAGACCCCGCCTTGGCGTTTTACTATGAACATTTAATGTTTGCAGCATCTATCTGCGGTAACTCTAGTGTCGTGGTACCTAATTGTCATGGTACTTTGCCAAGGCCGATATTTACTGTAGCGGCCATCTCTAGTGTCCTTAATATTTTACTGTGGGGATTGAGTACCCGCAAATTTAATGAAGATATTTCATCTTTAGGCATTTGCCGCCAATTTAATGCTGAAGGTATTTTTTACCGTGAACATTTTGTTCACGGCATTTTGTTGTGAACACTTCAGACTCGCAGCAATTTGCTAAGAACACTTGGCGTTCTCATCTCTTTGCTGTGAACACAATGTTCTTGGCAATTTGCTGTGAACATTTTGTTGTGAACACTTAGCGTTCTCATTATTTAACTAGTAACACCTTGATGTTTGATAGCATTTTGCCAATAACATTAAATCCTTTGAGCAGTTTACCGTGAACATTTTACTGTTCACGGTATGACATTCATCATGAGTGCCCCATACGCCAAAAGAGGCACTAAGCGCTCTTGGCATTCCCAGCCATTTGGCAGGATCAAAACGATAGAGCAACCTCAGCCATTATGATCCTTGGGGGCAGTCTATTAAGGACCCCCTTGCTGCCCCAAATTAAAATTAAACTAAAGTGCTTCTTAATAGACCCCACCATGGCAGCAAGAAGCCCTTTGCTGCCCCAAATTAAAACAAATGGGTGTTTAATAGACCCCACAATGGCAGTAAGGAGCCCCCTTTCTCCCCAAATTAAAATTAAACTAAAGGGGTCCTTAATAGACCCCACCATGATAGCAAGGAGCCCCCTTGCTGCCCCAAATTCAAATTAAGTTAAAGTAGTCTTTAATAGACCCTACCATGGTAGCAATGATCTCTTTGTTGTATCAAATTAAAACAAAGGGGTCTATCATAGACCCCACACCATAACAGCAAGGAGCCCCTTTGTTGCCCCAAATCTAAATTAAGATGAAAGGGGTCTTTAATAGACCCCGCCTTGGCGTTTTACTGCGAACATTTAATGTTTGGAGCATTTATCTGTGGCAACTGGCTTTCTCAGCCTTTTATCACGGGTACCTGACTGTCATGGTACTTTGCCATTAGCGATATTTCTTACCATGGGCATCTCTAGTTCCCTTAATATTTTACTTCGAGGATTGACTACCCGCAAATTTAATGCGGGTACTTCATCTTTAGCCATTTTCTGCCAATTTAATGCTTAAGGCATTCTTTACCGTGAACATTTTGTTCACGGCATTTTGTTGTGAACACTTAGGGTTTGCAGCAATTTGCTAAGAACACTTAATGTTCTCACCTCTTTGCTGTCAACACAATGTTCTTGGCAATTTGCTACGAACATTTTGTTCTGAACACTTAGCGTTCTCATTATTTTGCTGTGAACACTTTGATGTTCAAAGTATTTTGCCCAGAACATTTAATCCTTTTAGCACTTTATTGTGAACATTTTGGGTGTTCATATTATGACACTCATCATTAATGCCTCATATGCCAAAAGAGACACTAAGCCCTCTTGGAATTCTCAACCACTTGGAAGGATCTGAACGATTGAAGAACCTTAGCCATTCAGATCCTGAGGGGCAGTTCCTGAGGGGCAGTTATAAGTAGTGAAATCTCAACACTTATTTCACACCCCGCACAAATGGTGGTGTGCATCGCCTACACTATATCAGAACCCTGAGAAGGGTCGTGATCACCTCACATATGCAAAGGCACATGAGAGTTCTTACCGCTTTGAATTAAAATCAACGTAAGGGTTCTCTAATAGACCCCACTAAGACAGCAAGGAGCCCCTTGTTGCCCCAAATTACAATTAAGACAAATGGGTCTTTAATATACCCCACCATGGAAGCAAGGAGCCATTTTGCTATCCCAAAAATTAAATTAAAACAAAGTGGTCTTATTTAGACCACCACCATGGCAGCAAGGAACCCCTTGCTGCCCCAAATCAAAAGTTAAAAGGATTTTCAATAGACCCCCACAATGACAGCAAGGAGCACATTTGCTGCCTCAAATCGAAATTAAGTTAAAAGGGCCTTCAATATACCCCACAATGACAGCAAGGAGCCCACATTCCGCCCTAAATTAAACAAAAAGGCCTTTAATAGACCCCACCATGGCAACAAGCCCCTAGCTGTCCCAAATTAATATTAAACTAAAAGGGTCCTTAATAGACTCCACCATTGCAGCAAGATGACCCTTGCTGCCCCAAATTAAAACAAACTAGTCTTTCATAGACCCCACCATGGTAGCAACCATTGAAATTAAGAACAAAGGGGTTTAATACACCCCACCATGGCAGCAAGGTGCCCCTTGCTGCCCCAAATTCAAATTAAGTGAAATGGGTCCCAAATAGACCCTACCAAGGCAGCAAAGAGCCCCTTGTTACCCCAAATCGAAATTAAGTTAAAGGGGTTTTCAATAGACCCCTACCATGGCAGTAAGGAACCCCTTTACTGCCCCAAATCGAAATTAAGTTAAAAGGGTCATCAATAGACCCCCACTATGGCAGTAAGGAGCCTCCGTGCTACCAATTTAATGCTTAAGGAATTTTTTGCCATAAACATTTTGTTCACGGCATTTTGTTGTGAACACTTAGGGCTCGCAGCAATTTGCTGAGAAAACTTGGTATTCTCACCTGTTTGCTGTGAACACAATGTTCTTGGCAATTTGCTGCGAACATTTTGTTGTGAACACTTAGCGTTCTCATTATTTTAGGGCTCGCAGCAATTTGCTGAGAAAACTTGGTATTCTCACCTGTTTGCTTGAACACAATGTTCTTGGCAATTTGCTGCGAACATTTTGTTGTGAACACTTAGCGTTCTCATTATTTTACTATGAACACTTTGATGTTTCATAGCATTTTGCCATTAACATTAAATCCTTTGAGCAGTTTACCGTGAACATTTTAGTGTTCACAGTATGACACTCATCATGAGTGCCCCATACGCCAAAAGAGGCACTAAGCGCTCTTGGCATTCCCAACCACTTGGCAGAATCAGAACGGTTGAGGCAACCTCAGCCATTATGATTCTGAGGGGCAGTTATAAGTGGTGAAATCTCACCACTTATTTCACACCCCAAACAAATGGTGGTGTGCATCGCCTACACCTGATCACAACCCTGAGAAGGGTCAAAGGCACGTATGAGTTCTTACCGCCTTCAATTAAAACCAACATAAGTGGTCTCTAATAGACCCCTCTATAGCAGCAAGGAGCTTCATTGTTGTCCCAAATTTAAATTAAAACAAAGGGGTCTTTAATAGACCACCACCATGCCAGCAAGGAGCCCCTTACTGCCCCAAATCGAAATTAAGTTAAAGGGGTCTTCATTAAACCCCACCATGGCCGCAAGGAGACCCCTTGCTGCCTTAAATCAAAATTAAGTTAAAAGGGTCTTCAATATACCCCACTATTGTAGTAAGAGCCCCTCCTACGGCCCCAAATTAAAACAACGAGGTCTTTAATAGACCCTACTATGGCAACAAGTCTCGTGCTACCCCAAATTAAATTTAAACTAAAGGGGTCCTTAATAGACTCCACCATGGCAGCAAGGAAACCCATTACTGCCCCAAATTAAAACAAAGGGGTCTTTAATAGACAACACCATGGCAGCAAGGAGCCCCCTTTGTTGTCCTAAATTGAAATTAAGATGAAATGGGTCTTTAATAGATCCCACCATGACAGAAAGTAGCCCATTGCTGTCCAAATTAAAATTAAACTAAAGGGGTCCTTAATAGACCCCACCATGGCAACAAGGAGCCCCTTGTTGTCCCAAATTAAAATTAAGTTAAAGGGAACTTTAATAGACCCCACCATGGCAACAAGGACCTCTTGTTGCCCCAAATTATATTTAAACTAAAGGGGTCCTTAATAATCCCCACCAGGGAAGCAAGGATCCCCTCTTGTTGCCCCAAAATGAAATTAAGATCAAAGGGGTCTTTAATACCCCGTCATGGCGCTTACTGCGAATATTTAATGTTTGCAACATTTATCTGCAGCAATTGGCTTTCTCGTTCTTTTATCGCGGGTACTTGACTGCTGTGATACTTTGCCATGGGTGATATTTCTTGCCGCGGGCATCCCTAGTGTCCATAATATTTTACTGTGGGGATTGAGTACCCGCAAATTTAATGTGAGTATTTCATCTTTAGGCATTTGTTGCCAATTTAATGCTCAAGGCATTTTTTGCCGTGAACAAAATGTTCACGGCATTTTGTTGTGAAAACTTAGGGCTCGAAGCAATTTGTAGAGATAACTTGGTGTTCTCACCTCTTTGTTGTGAAGACCAATTTGCTGCCAACATTTTGTTGTGAACACTTGGTGTTCTCATTATTTTGTTGTGAACACTTTGATGTTCACAGCATTTTGCCATGAACATTTAATCCTCTTAGCACTTTACTGCGAATATTTTGGTGTTCATAGTATGACACTCATCATGAGTGCCCCATACGCCAAAAGAGGCATTAAGCCCTCTTGGCATTCTCAGCTACTTGGCAGGATTTGAACGGTTGAGGAACCGACCGAGAATTGTGATGTAGGACGAAGGAAGAATGATGTTAGATTATAATAAAGGGAATACGAAGTTTAAAGAGAAATAAAATAAGAAGAAAGAAAGACGAGAAGTAGAGTCTCACTACTTCTATGGAGTACCTAGGATTGGAGTCTCACCAATTTAGGCGTCCGAAGATGGAGTCACACCACCAATGCAAGGAGTCACACCTTACTTAAAGAAGAACTTTCATTCACTTCAATTCTACCATGCTTACATTGCCATAGGGTCTTCTATTTATAAGCATTAATAGAACATTCTACATAAAAGTTAAGACATTAAGGTTCTAGAACCAACTAAGAACTCTTGGACTTTCTAGACCTTTAGGCTTTCTAGAATATTCTAAATGACTCTTGACTATCTAGAGAATATTAAAGATTCTTAACTTTCTAGAAAACTCTTTAGACTTGACTTTCTAGAAAGTTCTTGACATTCTAGAAATTCTTTAATAACTTTTTTGACTTTCTAGAGTATTCTATCAACTTCCAAAAAGAGTCTTGGTCTTTCTAGAAGACCCCTTTAATGCATGGCTGGATTTTCAGATTTGTGGGCCCATTTTATGGGCTTTATGGATTGTCATGAGTTTTCTTGGGCCTACGGTTGTACACTTTGAGGTCCACGGGCTTGTCTTCATCAATTCCCCCCGTCTTGAAAAAACTCGGCTCCAACGAGTGAATGGTCTGGTAATACTTATACAAATCAAGATTGATTCATTGAAATCCTCCGCAGTGATCCATGTGCAATCTGATAGAGGGCGATTCTTCCACCTAACTAAAAACCTTTGATATCCACCGCGCCTTGTAGACATAATTTGATCATCAAACACATCTTCAATGTCTTCTACCTTTTGTTTGGGTGCTGGAGGGAGGTGGATAGTACACTCTTCAATCTCTTCATGGTGCCCAAAATATGTTGTTAAGTCTTCAATGTTGAAGATAGGGCTAAATCGAACATCTGGTGGAAGCTCAAGTAAGTAAGCATTTTCCCCGAGTCGCTTCAAAACACGATAAGGTCCAACATTCTTTGAATGAACCGTGTGATACATACCAACTGAGAACCTTTCAGGCCTTAAACGGGCCATCACCATATGACCCTCTTTGAATTGGGCAAACCGTCGATAGAGATCATCTTTTTCTTTGTAACTCAGTACTAATTGCAATCTTTCTACAGACCTCATCATGGATTTCCTTAATATGTTGGGAGAATGCTTCGGCATCTTCACTAGTGCGAGCAGATACTGGTAAAGGAATCAAGTCAATAGGCTGCCTAGGATTAATACAATTAGCAATCTCAAAAGGATATCGTCCCATCGTTCGATTAATAGAGCTATTATAAGCAAACTCCGCCTGAGGAAGAATAAGATCCAATGCTGTAATTTTGTCACCAGCCAAGCATCGTAACAAATTACCCAAGCTTCGATTCACAACTTCTGTCTGACCGTCTGTCTGTGGATGGTAAGCACTAGAGTACTTAAGCTTTGTGCCCAATTTTGCCCACAATGCTTTCCAGAAGTAACTTACGAACTTGACATCTCGATTAGAAACAATTGTTTTTGGCACCCCATGCAATCGAACAACATCCTGAAAGAATAATGTGGCTATATAAGAAGCATCTGAAGACTTCTTGCATGGAATAAAATGTGCCATTTTTGAGAATCGGTCCACAACGACGAAAATAGAATAGACTCCTCTTTGAGTTTTTGGCAAGCCCAACACGAAATCCATGCTTAAATCTTTCCATAGTGCTTCCGGAATAGGAAGTGGAGTGTACAACCCGGTGTTTTTCTTTTGCCCTTTTCCCAACTGACAAGCTCGGCATTGCTTCAAAGTCTTTCCCACATCACGTTTCAAGCTTGGCCAATAAAAACGATCTTCCACAAGTGCGATTGTTTTGTCACATCCGAAATGTCCCCCTAGACCTCCGGAATGTAGCTCCCATACAACACGATCTCGAAGAGAAGTTCTTGGGAAGGCACAACCGGTTCCCAAAAAATAGGTACCCGTCAAGTAACTGATACCGCGAGTACTCTGAATTAGGACCTACTAGTAAAGCCCTATATATCTTACCAAAATCTTCATCAGATGTATAATCACGTTTAATCTCGTCAAATCCAACAACTGTTACTGTAATGGTTGATAAAATGTAGGACTTATGGCTTAACGCGTCTGCAACCTTATTTTCGATCTCTGCCTTGTGTTTCAGAAGGAAAGTGAACTCCTGTAGATATGCGCTCCACTTAGCATGTTGAACACTGAGCTTCTTTTGAGAATTAAGATATCGCAAGGCTTCATGATCTGAGAACAAAATGAACTCCCGATGGATAAGATAATGCCTCCAAAGCTTCAGGGCTTGGACCACGGCATAGAACTCAACATTGTAGGTAGAGTACCTTTTTCGAGCATCGTTGAGCTTCTCGCTAAAATAAGCTACTGGATGTCCTTCTTGACTTAAGACGGCGCCAATTCCCACATGTGAAGCATCACAAGCAACTTCGAACACCTTATCAAAGTTTGGGAGTCATAGGACTGGAGCCTCAGTCATCTTCACTTTAATCTCCTCAAAAGCTCGGGTGGTGGCCTTCGTCCATTCAAACTGTCCACCCTTCATGCATTCAGTAATAGGGGCCATGATGGTACTGAAATTTCTAATAAATCGCCGATAGAAGGTAGCTAGCCCATGGAAGCTCCGTACTTCATGAATGTTAGAAGGAAGTTGCCACTCAATGATTGCTCTAACCTTCTCAGGATCCGCCTCAACTCCCCTTGATGATATAACAAAGCCCAAGAAAACAACGCTTTAACTCATGAAGGAAAACTTTTTCAAGTTAATGTAGAGTTTCTCAGATCTTAAAACTCTCATTACTTGACGCAGATGCTCCTCATGGTCCTTATTAGATCGGCTATAGATAAGAATATCATCAAAGTAGACTACGACAAATCTTCCAATAAAAGGTCGAAGTACCTATGTCATAATGCGCATGAATGTGCTTGGGGCATTGGTTAGTCCAAATGGCATGACTAACCACTCATACAAACCATCTTTAGTTTTGAAGGCTGTTTTCCATTCATCTCCTGAACGAATGCGAATTTGGTGGTATCCGCTACGAAGATGTATCTTAGAGAAGATCGTTGCACCCGCCATCATATCTAGCATGTCGTCAAGCCTTAGAATTGAAAATCTGTATTTAATCGTGATCTTGTTGATGGCTCGACTATCAACACACATCCTCCAAGTTCCATCGCGCTTAGGAGTGAGGAGAGCAAGTACTGCACAGGGACTCATACTTTCTCTTATAAATCCCTTATCAAGGAGATCGTCTACTTGCCTTTTAAGTTCGGCATACACTGTTGGGTTCATGCGATAGGCTGGCAAGTTTGGTAAAACAGCTCCAAGTACCAAATCGATTGCATGTTGGATATCCCAAATTGGTGGCAATTCTTTTGGTAGTTCTTCCGGAATGAGATCTGAAAAATCCGATAAAAGCTTTTGAATTTCAGGTGGCTGCTCCTTCGGTATTTCCTTGGGTTCTTCAACTTCACGACCCACTAATGCATAAATTAGCCCTTGATCTCGGTTCTCCTCTATGAATTCTCGCATGGTAAGCACATTAGAGGATGTCTTCTTTTCCACCTTCACGGGTAAGGTATCCTTAATGGCTAAAGAATAGTCCGACGACCATTGTGTAAAAATGTATAGGTATTGGCAAACCCATCATGTTTGCGGTCATATAGCCAAGGTCGTCCCAACAAGATGTGGCTAACTTTCATTGGGATAACATCACACCAAACTGAATTAGAATAATTTTGTCCTAAAGAAAAATTAACTAAACATCGAGTACGTGTATTGATGTGTCATTTACTCATTTACCCAAGCAAACTCGATAAGGTTGTGGGTGTTTTACCACCTTTAGATTTAACTTATCAACCAACTCCTGGGAAGCCACGTTCATGCTACTTCCTCCATCGATGATGACCTTGCAAACTTTTCCTTCACATGCTACATGAGTATGAAAAATATTGGTGCGACGCCAATCTTCTTTCTCCTCTTCCTTAGGGATGGTCAAGATTCTTCGAATTATAAGAGTAATTTCAGGGAGTCCTTATAATTCTTCAATATCAGACTCTTTTAATGTTTCAACACCTTGATCATTAGCTAATTGATCTTCTTCGGTTTCTTCTTCACAATAGTGTGTTCTTTGTAGGGCACACAACTGCATAATGCCCTGCTCCACCACACTTGTAGCATTTTGCTTCACCATCAGGACGTGATGTACTATTCACAGGAGCCTTGCCCTTGTTACCATCTCCACCAAATAGCTTCGAGCTGTTGAATTTGTTGATTAAAGGAGAGTTTGAAGTAGGGCTGCACAAAGCCCGATTGGCACGTTGGTGCGGCTCGGCTCGGCTCGGTTCGGCCCGAGATCGGCCCGAAATTTTGGGCTCGAACAAACCAAGCCAAGCCTAAAAAAAAGCCTGAAAGCCAATTCAAGCCAAGCTCAAGCCCACCCCTGTGCGGCTCGGCCCGGCTCGAAGCCCGGCTCGATTGAGGTTCGACTCAGCCCCAACTCGGCTCGGCTCGGCTCAAAAATTATTTAAAAAAATAAATATATATATATATATATATATTATTTATATATATCATTATTATATATATAAATAATATAAAATTTTATTTTAAAAAAAAAAAACAAAAAAAAGGGATTCAAGCCAAACTCGAGCCAAGCCAAGCCAAGCCAGGCTTGAGCTTGAATCAATTCGGGCCGAGCCGGGCTTCAAGCCAATTTTTTTTTTCGGGCCGCACAAACGAACCTGTTTTCGGGCCGAGCCGGGCTTCGGGCCTCGATCAAGCTATTTCAAGCCGAGCCGGGCTTGGCCAAGCCCGGTCAAGCCCGGCCCGGATATAGCCCTAGTTTGAAGTACTCACATTGCTACGGGGAACACTGGAAGTATTTTGAGAGGTAGAGAATCCTCCAACTACGACTCCAGTACGCTTTAGCGTTGAGTGCCTTAATTGAGCTTCAATCTTTAAGGCCAACTGGTAAGCTTCTTCAAAGCTTGTCAAGCGTACAGTCGTGAGTTCCTTCTTAATTTCCATTTTCAAACCCATCCGATATCGCGATATAGCTTGTCGCTCGTCTTCTGTTATCCGGCTACGAATAGTCAATTCATTGAATTTCTCCGTGTATTCTTCTATACTAGAAGCTCCCTGTCGAAGTTGAAATAACTCCTCAAAGATGGTTTCTTCATAATCAAGAGGAAGATACTTCTCTTACAACTTCAATTTCATCTCCTCTCAATCACTGATAGGAGGTTGACCGAGTCTATAGAGTCGATCCTCTATATTATGCCACCATATACGAGCTTGTCCCTTGAGTTTCATTTTCACAAAACGGACCCGTCGTTCTTCAGACATTTCGAACCAATCAAAATAATCTTCCAAAGACATTAACCAGTCTTGGAAGGCATGTGGATCTAGCTTTCCGAAGAAATCAACTACTTCAACTTTAACTCCCCTCGATCCATCATCAAATCGATCTCTATAATTATCACGACGCTCGAAGATTTGACGGAAATTGCCTTGTGGAATTCTAGCTTCAACACGATATGGAGGTGGTCTATGCAAAGTAGAGTCATTGCGAATTGGAGTATGAGTTACTGATGCTTTGGGCTGATTGTTCGTCGTGCCCTCACCAATGCCACCTATGTCTTCATGCTCTTGAAAAGCTTCATCAAAATTTGCGTCACCATTGTTGAACTCTTGTTGAATTTCTTCCGACTGCACCAGGAATATACGAGACCATAGGATGTCTGTACGTTGGGAGAGTTGTTGCACTTGTTGAACTAACTCCAAAAGAAGTTCATCTCGCTAAGATTGCGTGAGTTTAGGAGCATATATGGTCGTCCACTTCGAGTAGCCATTCTTTCACAAAATTGCCAAGAAGTCGGAACTTGCTTTGATACCAAAAATTGATGTAGGACGAAGGAAGAATGATGCTAGATTATAATAAAGGGAATACGAAGTTTAAAAAGAAATGAAATAAAAAGAAAGAAAGAAGAGAAGTAGAGTCTCACTACTTCTATGGAATACCTAGGATTGGAGTCTCACCAATTTAGGCGTCCGAAGATAGAGTCACACCACCAATGCAAGGAGTCACACCTTACTTAAAGAAGAACTTTCATTTACTTCAATTCTACCATGCTTACATTGCCATAGGGTCTTCTATTTATAAGCATTAATAGAACATTCTACATAAAAGCTAAGACATTAAGGTTCTAGAACCAACTAAGAACTCTTGGACTTTTTAGACCCTTAGGCTTTTTAGAATATTCTAAATGACTCTTGACTATCGAGAGAATATTAAAGACTCTTAACTTTCTAGAAAACTCTTTAGACTTGACTTTCTAGAAAGTTCTTGATATTCTAGAAATTCCTTTTTTTGACTTTCTAGAGTATTCTATCAACTTCCAAAAAGAGTCTTGATCTTTCTAGAAGACCCCTTTAATGCATGGCTGGATTTTCAGATTTGTGGGCCCATTTTATGGGCTTTATGGATTGTCATAAGTTTTCTTGGGCCTACGGTTGTACACTTTGAGGTCCATGGGTCTGTCTTCATCAAATTGGTTGAAGGTGAAGTAAGCAATTAAATTCGTAATAAAGATGAGTTACGTCATATCAATCTGCATTAACAAAAATATATTCTCATCTCTACGAGAAATTTAACATAAAACTCGAGAGACAGACAAAAAAATAGTTCAAGTTCAAGCAAGTAAACTCTTAAATCCGCAATGTATATAGGTTACACCGTATAATCTACAAAAGCAAAAATTTTATTCAATGTCTAGGAGCAATTTGGTAACATAAAACTCGAGAGAAAGACAAAAAATTAGTTGAATGTCAAGTAAGCAAACTCTTAAATCCGCAATGTGTCTGAGTCACACCAGAGCAATCTGTAAAATAAAAAAATTTATTATAATGTGTAGGAGTCATTTAGCAACATAAAACTCGAGAGACAGACAAAGAATTAGTTAAAGGTCGAGTAAGTAAGCAAACTCTTAAATCTGCAATGTGTATTGGAGAAATTTAGTAACATAAAACTCGAGAGATAGACAAAGAATTAGTTAAAGGTCGAGTAAGTAAGCAAACTCTTAAATCTGCAATGTGTATTGGAGAAATTTAGTAACATAAAACTCGAGAGATAGACAAAGAATTAGTTGAAGGTAAATTAAGTAAGCAAAATTCTAAATTCGTAATGTAGAGAGATTACACCACGTCAACCTGCAGCAGAGGCGAACATTTAATTTTTTCTCTTTAGTTTCATATTCTATATCGTGGGAATTAAGTGTTTACGTACTTCATTGAACGTCAATTAATTATCTTTCTGTCTCTTTAGTTTTATGTTCTCTATATTGTACCTAGATTATAATAAATTTAATCATTTTAACAGATTGAATTGGTGTAAATCATCTACATCACAGGATTAAGAGTTTGCTTACTTTTTGTCTCTTTAGATTTATCGTCTTTAAATCCGCAGTGTCGATGAATTGCATAATATCAATCTACAACTGCAAAAAATTAATTCCAATGTCTAAGAACAATTTAGACAACACAAAAAGTCAAGAGACAGAAAAAAATTAATACTCAAGAGACAGACAAAGAATTAGTTGAATGTGATGTAAGCAAACTCTTAAATACGTAATGAAGATGATCAATCTGCAAAAAAAAAAAAAAAAATTATACTCATTTCAATGAGCAATTTAACAACATAAAACTCGAGAGAGACAAAAAATTAGTTGAAGGCCAAGTAAGCGAACTCTTAAATCCGCAATTTATCTAGGTTACACCGGATCAATCTGCAAAAACAAAAAATTTATTCATTGTCTAGAAACAATTTAGTAACATAAAACTCGAAACAGACAAAAAATTAGAATGTCAAGTAAGTAAACTCTTAAATCAGCAATGTGCCTGGGTTACTTTTGAGCAAACTCTTAAATCAGCAATGTGATTGCATTGGATACTTCGATACTAGAATAGTGAATGCCTAAAGCCCAAAATCCCCTGTTTTAAACAAAATTGTCTTCCTTCGATTCCCAATAAAGTGTATTTATGTAAAGCGGGTAGGAGAAAGTGAAATGGAGATATATTATCTATGTATGACTGGGCAGAAATCAACACCCTTGTAAAATCCATACATTAGACGACATTAAAAATTACATTGTCAAATAAATTACAATGTCCTAATCGCCCTGATTTAATAAACCCAAGCAATAACATGATTATAAATCAAGCACTCTTTCCTGAAGAATATGAAAGCAAAAACTCAACCATATATTCAAACTAGAATTCAAATGAACAAAGTATAATTTGTAAATCACAAAAAAAAACAACTCAAAAATACCAATAAGAATATATTAAAAGATATTGCTACAATTATTACAAATAAAGCATGACCAATAAGCATATTTACCTCACAACTATACATCTTTGTTGGAAACGTGAATATAGAGAATACTTCTATACTGGACTAATGAATGCCTCAAGTACAAAGTCCTCTGCTTTTAGCAAAATTGTCTTCCTTCAATTCTAAATATAGTGAATGTAAAGCAAGTTAGGAGAAAGTGAAATGGAGATATATTACCTATGTAGTACTCCATGACTGGGCAGAAATCAACACCCTTGCAAAATCAGGACATCGGAGGACATTAAAAATCACAATGTCAAATGATTCACAATGTCCAAATTGCCCTGCATCAACAATCCCAAACAATCACATGATCATAAAGTAAGCACTCTTTCCTGAATACTCTAAACTGCAAAAACTCAACCATATATTCAAACTAGAATCATATGAACCAAGTATAATCGATAAATTTACCTTTTTTAAAGTGTTACTTGCAAATTAAGAAACTCAAAAACATCAATTAAAAAATTATACGCAAATATATAATTTTCCCTTTAAATGTCTGGGTTTGTTTTTCAAGATCTAATAGAGAAGTAACACTCAACTTACTAAAGGTAATTACTCTCATCAATGTCCACATCCAAACATGGTTCAAAATATCGGTATCGGTCGCCGTATCAGTAAGTCCAAAACAGGATACGTATCGGCGTATCGGTACCGTATCGATTGGATACGGCGTAAAAATTCAGGATACGCTAAAAAAAGCTTGGATACGCAAGGAAAAACTTGGATACCTTGCATAAAACCTCTTTTAATGCAAATATAAGTTAAAAACAAACTAAATGAAGGCCTCCAACTACATTTATAGTCATACATATGAGAGTCAAAACATTTATAAGCTAAAAAAGGCATACGCGCTAATAAATATGTATGAAAATACAAACCATAGTTACTTAACCAAGTGATAGAAGCTCACTTGCATTCATAAATCAAAAGTATGAAAATATATAGACATTTGTATTCACAAATCCTAACCTTAGGGTGTGATTAATAGTCACTAAAAGGGACACATGTCTAACTCTAATATTGGTTTTTAAAAATAAATATAAAAAAAATTGACTAGAGTTAATAATTCTTAACCTCAGGGTGTGATTAAAAGTCACTAAAAGGGACACATGTTGACATGTCTAACTATTATATTGGTTTTTAAAAATAAATATGAAAAAAATTAACTAGAGTTAAAAAAATTTTACTTTAAGGGTATGATTAACAGTCATTGGTTTTTAAAAATAAATATATAAAAAATTAGCTAGAGTTAAAAATTCTTGACCTGAGGGTGTGATTAATAGTCACTAAAAGGGACACATGTCTAACTCTAATATTGATTTTAAAAAATAAAAAATATAAAAAAAATTAACTAGAGTTAAAAATTCTTAACCTTAGGGTGTGATTAAAAGTCACTAAAAGGGACACATGTTGACATGTCTAACTCTAATATTGGTTTTTAAAAATAAATATAAAAAAATTAACTAAAGTTAAAAAATTTTAACCTTAAGGGTATGATTAACAGTCATTAGTTTTTAAAAATAAATATATAAAAAAATTAACTAGAGTTAAAAATTCTTAACCTTAGGGTGTGATTAATAGTCACTAAAAGGGACACGTGTCTAACTCTAATATTGGTTTTTAAATATAAAAAAAATTAACTAGAGTTAAAAATTGTTTACCATAGGGTGTGATTAATAGTCACTAAAAGGGACACTAGGTTTGATCATGTGTGTGTGGCTGAGTGAGGCTAGCACTCCTCCAATAAGGTTATTAATTATGTGGTTGAGTGAGGATAGCCCACCCCCAATTAGATATAAGTATTTACAGAGTGAGGATAGCACTTCTCTAATATGGACATTAAGGTTTTGGCTGAGTGAGGATAGCAATCCTCTTTGAAGTTCACTTAAAGTCTTCGATCAAACACAGAACACAAAAAAAAAGATAAGAGCAGAGTTCTTACCTTCGGCTGAAAGAGGGAAAGGGGCGAAGCATGGCTGCAAGGGAACTCCTCGTTTTTGTGATAGCCGATGGGCGACAACGGCAACATGAATATGTGATTGAAGATGACGGCGAGCTAATGCAATGGTTAAGGTATGTACCCTAAAGGCCTAAATCCCTAATCCTCGCCTAAAAAAATCTGGATTTTTTTTTTCTTTTTCTACTTCACTTCTTAGTTCTCAATCTCGTCTGGATTTTGGCATACTATGTTGGGATTCTTCAAGATCTAACCCTCTCCTAAACAATTTTTTTTTTTTTAACTACTGAAATAGGTGTATCGGCCCGTATCGAGCCGTATCGGCTCGATACGTTCAATACGCCAACGATACAAAGTTTTTTTTTTTCTACCCCGTATCTGGGTATCGGATACCCAAAAACCCGATACGTATCGGCCCGTATCGGCCGATACGTCTCGATATTTTGAACCATGCATCCCAAACAACTGATGCTAGATAATCTGCATTAGCATTCATAACTACTCACCTTGTTACCAAGAGTAAAGACATATTAATTAAAGTAAAAATTATTAAGTACATTTGGTTGGACCTGAAGTAATAGGGGAGTCGTTGCAGTTCAATTTCTAAAAGGGAGAATTCTTTATTTGTGACCAGTCCGGCTGCAATAAAATTGAATGAAATAACTAAGTTACATGAATAGGAAGAGCAAAAGAGATCAATAAAATAAAAATTAATGAGTAAATCTCATTGAAACCTAATAATAGGAAGATTCTCCAAGGAAGAATGCTTGCTTTCTGACCTATTTGGCTAGAATTCAGATGAATCACGTAAAAAATGTTAGACAATCTTTTAATGAATCACGTAAAAAATGTTAGACAATCTTTTACACAAGTTCTGTTTGAAAATACAAAAATCACTTGCATGTTGAGGAGAATTTATACCAAATACATAGTCAGAAGACCACATCTGTTGGGTTTGAGGAGTTCTAAAACAGAGAGCCGTTACACAAGAATCCATGGTTGCACTCAGATTAGTTAACAAATAAAATATTAGAAGATATTGCTATGACTATTACAAATAAAGCGTAACCAATAAGCATATGTACCTCACAACTATACATCTTTGGTGGAAACGTATTTGCATAGTATACTCGATACTAGAACAGTGAATGTCGCAAGCCCAAAGTTCCCTGTTTTAAACAAAATTGTCTTCCTTCGATTCTAAATATAGTGTTATGTAAAGCGGGTAGGAGAAAGTGAAATGGAGATATATTACCTACGTAGTACTCCACGATTTGTTTCTTCTTCATTTAGCAAAAGTACGCTCATGATCTCATTGCCCGTGCTCATCTCACCTATAACAAGACAATTGATAGTCCACTTGAATTTTTCGTGAAGTTCAGCAACGACTTGGGGGACCTTCTTCCTGATCCCAATCAATCAAACGTACTCAACAATTTTTACTTTAATTAATATTTCTTCGTTCTTGCTAATAAGTTGACTTGTTTTGAATGCTGATGCAGATTATCAAGCATCAGTTGTTTCTGATGTGAACATTGGTGAGAGTAATCTAAGTTTAATAAGTTGACTATTGCAGTTCAGTTTCTAAAGGGAATAATTCTTTATTTATGACAAGTCTGGCTGCAATTAAATTGAATAAAGTAAACAAAGTTACATGATAAAGAAGAACAAAAATCGACCAATAAAAGTAAAAATAAATGAGTAAATCTCATTGAACCCTAATATATGGACGAGTTGTTGCAGTTCAGATTCTCTAAGGAAGAATGCTTGCAATCCGCTGGGTTTGAGACTTATAGTATAAGCACTTTAGGAGTTATAAAATAGGGAGCAGATACACTTTGCCAGAAACATGAATGCACAAAATACTTCTATATTGGAATAGTGAGGAATGCACAAAATACTTCTATATTGGAATAGTGAATGCCGCAAGCCCAAAGTCTCATGTTATAATGAATTTATGTAAAGCGGGTAGGAGAAAGTGAAATGGAGATATATTACCTGGGCAGAAATCAACACCCTTGCAAAATCGGGACATTGAACGACATTAAGAATCACAATGTCTAATGAATCACAATGTCCTCACTGCCGCATCAATAATCTTACAGTCACATGATCATAATGCAAGCACTCTTTCCAGAATACTGTAAAATGCAAAAACCCAACCATAAATTCCAGCGTGACACATAGTTTTTTCCCTATTCCCAAAAAATAATTTCATGCACCTATTTTTCCTCCAAATAAACACAGCATAGTTCCAATCCAATGATATTTGCTAATGTCTACACCTCAAAATCTGGGTTTATCCCATTATGTCCCACATACATTGCCCTCTTTAACCATTAAATAGGGTGACAGAAGCAAACATCTAACCCTATACATCGCTTCCCTACAACTATGGAATACACTACAAAATATGGAAATACAAAATGATACCAAAAGTTAGAATATATATATATATATATATATATACCCCCATAATCACACAATACTCACGGTTCATACAAAAGAAGAAAACATACAGCTGAGATGAATGGATGCAAAATAAAGAATCACCTCTACATCATCAGATCCCTCAAGAGCAAGGAAAGCATATATACTATCCACAGTCATCATCAATATATATTTCCAACTGTTCAGGTGCAACCTTTTTTTTTTGGGTTAACACAAGAGAGCCACACCCACTATACTCAATAAATACACACACACTATACGCCAAGGCCACAAAGAATTGCACCCACACACCCTCTCAAAAAAAAGGGTGGTGGGGCATTAAGGACTCACTATCAAACGGGTAATCACCGAAGTGGGAATAAATCTCATTCATTTTTTTGGTTAACACAAGAGAACACACACACCCACTATACTCAACACACACAAACACACGCCCAGACCACAAGGCCATTGCACCCACACACCCTCTCAAAAAAAAGAGGGAGGTGGGCTTTAAGGGCTCACTAACACAGGAGTAAGTCACCAATGCGGGTCTAAAGCCCATTCATTTTTTTGGTTAACACAAGAAAACACCCACACACACACGCCCAGGCCACAAAGCCATTGCACCCACACACCCTCTAAAAAAAGAGAGGGAGCTGGGGCTTTAAGGGATCACTATCACAGGGGTAAGTCACCGATGGGGGACTAAAGCCCATTCATTTTTTGGTTAACACAAGAGAACACACACAATCACTAAACCCAACACACACACTCAGGTCACAAGGCCATTGCAATTTGCACCCACACACCCTCTCAAAAAAGAGAGGGAGGTGGGGCTTTAAGGGCTCACTATCACAGGGGTCCCATTCATTTTTTTGGTTAACACAAGAGAACACGCACACCCACTATATTCAACACACACACACGCGCCCAGGCCACAAGGCCATTACACCCACACACCCTCTCAAAAAAAGTGGGAGGTGGGGCTTAAAGGGCTCACTATCACAGGGTAAGTCGCCGATGTGGGACTAAAGCCCATTCATTTTTTTGGTTAACACGAGAACACACACACCCACTATACTCAACACACACAACAGCCAAAAGGAGGAAACTTTCAACCACGTTGGGACTGTCACCTACTCGGATGTTGGCTCAGTTTTAACCAGGAAACTTTTGGCTTCATAATCTGTCACATCACTGATCAAGGAAAGCATATATACAAAAATAAAAATGAGAGACCCAGTATGGTTAGTGTGAGCAGCTTCCATATGGATCAAAGAAAATGGTGAACAAGATGAGACCCAGTAGAACAAACCTACCAATGGCTTCTGTCTTGGTGATCAACATGATTTGTTTGGATGCAAGAAATTCACAGAAACTGCTCAGCTATTTCTCCTGGCAGAATTTACAGAGAGGGCGCAGGAATTCATTGAACTGTTTAGGTTCCTACACAACATCCTTCCAGAATTCAGAGAGAGATTGGGGCTTTAGGGAAGGTTTTGAATATGTTGGTTGGTCAGAGATCACAAAAGTGGCATTGGGAGAGAAGGTTTTGAATATGTTGGTTGGTCTGAGATCACAAAAGTTGCACTGGGAGATACCTGAAGCACAAAAATGGGGAATGATCTCCTCATTGTAGTGTTGTACTCAAAGCTTATATTAGTCCAAGTCCTTTTAACCAAGTGGAAGTTGATTGATACAACATGGAATATGGTATAATAGATTAAATTCAATGAAAGGGTAATTTACCAGTGTGTGCGAGGGTATGGGAAAGTAATATAGTGATGGTATCATTCCCATGGACAAAACTACTTGACATATAGAGACCACATGATGCAACACAGGTAATAGGATGAAACTATGAAATGTCCGTCATTACTTTCTTTAAATCAGTTTTCGTGATAGTAGAATACAAAATCATGATAACATGTCATTGGCAATTTCAAGTGTTTATCATCAGCCTTCTAACACACACAATAAAAATATGAAATTAAACATTGCAATCTTCACATGAAGAAAATTGCATGATTATTACAAAGTAGTTGACTGAGGACCTGTTTGTACATTCCCAAAATGTTGTGGTTTTGCTGGCGTAATCCACGTCTAGGAAGCTACATTGGACAACATAGACTGCCATTTTAGCTGGAACCACTTTCGGCCCAAGAAAATTGACGAACAGTTCTTTTTATGGGAAAAAAAAAAAGCTAATGTTGACACTGCTTTCATGTTCTGCACAAATCATGGTTTTCACTTTGTGTGAGTGTTGCTAACCATGTGGCAGTCTAAATGAGCCCAACTAGATACAATCAAATGATCAAACTACTTAAGGAACTAAATATGATCTCAATTCGAATCCCAGAAAAGAAATGAATAGATTAGATCGTGTTGACCAGGATAAAAGTGATCTATAACTTCAAGTTGACTGGAAGAGCATTTCTTATGGTATTCATTAAACATTTTCTAAATGTTTTTTACTAGTCCCCAATATGGTAAACCTTGTATTAGTTATAATCAATAAAATAAATTTCCAGTAACTATTCTTCTTAATCAAGGGCCGACAACAACTTAGATAAAACTAGAAGTTCAATATTCTCGATCTAGACGCAGAAAATGGCCCAAGAGAGCAGCAAAAAACCAATAGGCATCAGTTGGATTGGATGCAACATATCCAAATGAAATCTTCCCTAACATGAGTTGTGCTAGCCCTATTCTCAGGCATCACCTACTCTCAACCAAAACCAACATGTGTCCTTGCTTTCAACCAAAAACCAACACATGTCCTTTGCTTTGACAGGTGTTAGTTTTTGGTTGAGAGTAGGGAATGTCTGAGTATATATAATTAATATTTAATATTTGTACCCAAATCATATATGAACTACTTTGCATGATTAGTACAAACTACAAAGTAGTTGACTGAGGACCTGTTTATACATTCCCAAAATGCTGTGGTTTTGTGGGCGCCATCCACGTCTAGGAAGCTACATTAGACAACATGGACTGCCATTTTAGTTGGCACCACCAACACTTTCAGCCCCAGAAAACTGACAACACTTTCTTTTTAATGGAAAAAAGCTAATGTTGACTGCTTTCATGTTCTGCACAAATCATGGTTATCAATAGCCTCTCTAACATATATAATCAATATTTGTACCCCAAGATTCACAAGCACTGCCATTTCAAATTGAACATTACAAAAAGACAAAGCTCACTACCAGTTCTCGAATAGTATGCTTGTGGCTTAGTTTGGTGCTAGTATTTTTGTGGAAACTAATAGGCCATTGGGGTCACTATTCAGATCTTTCATTTATTAGTTTTTAAAAGACAGACAAAATTTTCTACTTCATTAAACTTGAGCACTGACAGTCTGACAGACAGCCATTTGGTTATACATATGTATATACACTAACATCCTTTCACAAGAAGGGCTCAAAGACCTCAGGATAAAATGTTGTGGGCCAAAACGAAAGTGATGAGCTATTGGTCAACATAAAACTTGGAGAGATGGTCTTTACTCTTTAGTTAATACAGCAAAGTAAGTACATATCAGTTGCAAATTCATGGATTTACTGTATACAGGGAAAAAAAGGATCATGAATGTCACATTTTTTTCCCTTTATGCTGTTAACTTTTCTACTAACCAACATCTGAATTAAGAATGAATCATTTTCTTGATACCTTACAAAGGAGTTAGACTCATAAGTAGTGTTACAAAACTCACAAGAAATATCCAATTTCTCACAAGAAACACCAAGAAAAACATCTAAAGTTTAAAATTCCGATTTTATCATGATATTTAAAAATCTTGTGAGAAATAAAATTTTCTCCTTTTATTGCGTAAATAACGCAATTTAAAAATTCTCTTTTTCTCTTTCAAAATATCAATATTTACCGGCAATTGACTTAAATATATTTTGTAGCTATTAAATGTGGAATTACGTGAAATATTATGGTTTATGGTGAATGTTTTGAAGTTTGGTTGATGGATTTATAAATTGGTGATATATTAATTACTATTTTCTATAATTTTAATTATTTTTTGAATCATGGCCAAGAAACTTAAAACTGATGGCAGTGTGAAAGTGGTTTCCCCTCAACTTATGAAATGTAATTAACTAGATATAAGAAAAGGTGAGATATTATTCTGTGGAGAGGAATGAGTACGGACAGTCACCATCATAACTTTCTTTTAAATAATAAACAACCATGTGTACACACTTTCAGATAAGTAATCATATATATATATTATTTTTCCAGTATTAAAATTAAATATGACTAACACTACAGACATGTAAGAACGTAGCAGAATATTAATTTCTGGCAGCTTCTTGTAAAATTGGGAAGCTGTACAAAACATAAAGAACTGAGGTTTTGAATCACAGTATTTTCTAATGTGTTAATCTTGCAAAGTGGAAATGATAACGAGTAAAAGAGGTTGAAAAAAAAAATAACAAATATCATTGAGCTATTAATAATATTTTTTGATAAAATCAAAAAGATACCATACATCAAAAAAAGAATAAACTCGGCCAATGAGTTTCGGGGCCAGCGGGTTTCACACCTTGGAACCACGCTGAGTTGTTAGCTTTGAGAATGGAGCTGATCTATGCTATTGAGTATGGAAGTCCTCCCATAACTATTGAAGGACAAAGGTGACTCGACACTGGCCACTAGGCACTAGGTGACCCTCTAGGAAGGATAGTGCTCCCTAGTGTTGCGTGCACATTGCTCAGGAAGTTCATGCTCTAGGTTTGCAAGGAAATGTCTCGTTTTGTTGGACTCATAGAAGTGCAAACGACTTAGTGGATTCTCTTGCCAAGGAGGGGACATAGGGTAGTCTATGGTGTGAGCTTTATCCACCTTGACTTTGTATTTTCCAATTTCGGTTTTGTTTTTGTTCCCCTTTCTATGTTGCTTTTTGCTTTCCTTTTGTGGGGGTTCTTTTGGCGCTTGTCCTTTTTTATTAGTTTTAATATCATTTTTTGTTACCAATAATTAAAGGGTGGTGCTAGGTGCACCCCAATATTTGATTACTACAGCCCTTTTTTGAAATTGATGAGTACACGCCATTAATATCTTAAAATCTTAAATGCACACCAAAATCAGAAAAATGACTTATAAAATTTATAAAACTTCAAATTTATTGACTAAAAGAAGAAAGGGTAATGCTAGCTCCACTTTCTTTTAAGTCACTTTACCCAAGAATAAATAATGCAATCACTACCTGTTTAATTAAAGAGTTGAGATTTTCTCATCTAATATTTATGGGTAGTGTACTATGCAAGCACACTACAGTGGTGTACAAAAATTTCAATACTATTAATCCATTTTTTTTATTTCTTTTATCCATTTCGCTGACTTAATAAAATGAAGAAAACCTCAAATAATCAAAACAAATTTTCAACACCTATCAACCAAACAAAGAGAATCAAAGGCATATGAGAAATCATATAATTAATTTTCAATAGAATGAATAAAATTTTAAATAAACAAAATTATTCAACAAAAAATCGAGAACGTGAGAGAATGTTGGTTAATGGAGAAGTGATGACGAATTAAGAAAGTGGAAATGTGATGGTGAATGGAGAAGAAATCGATTGAAGAATAAAGGAATTATAATATTAGCACATAACACTACCCTAAATAAATAACTAAGCCCAAAAACCAAGGAAATCTGGCCATGATTTACAGAATTAATATAGATAGTCAAATATAGCACAATTTCAATTTGGTTGCATTCCAGAGAATATTGAAAATGGAAACAGTAGAAGGCATACCTGCTCAAGAATGTAACCCTTGTGAAGAGCAACCAAACTTTCCAGTGCCTTCTGATAAGTGTAACCTTCATAGGAGTTCTCCACCAAGTCAAAAATTACGTTTTTCATATCTCTAATTGCTTTATTAACCCGTTTCATGCTATCTCTATGTGATATCATGGCTTCAAAATCTTGGATAGGAGTCAAATCCCCGATTTTGACAACCTTTGCAATAGATGCATTTTCAATAGAATTGATAGTTTGGACATCACCAATGTCTGCAGCACCATCTCTCTCTCTCTCTCTCATTTGACCCTGATGATTTCTCTCTCCATAAACTTCTAGATGACTTCTTTATCTGCAAGAAATATCAAACTTCAAAACAAATTACTATGTAAGTGATTTGACAGTGTTCAATACAAATTTCGTTCTTCAGAAGTTTTCTACCAAAAGAGAACTTCAGATTCTCCTTAAGCTCGAATTGCTTACGAAATTCATCTATAACAGACTTGTTTTGAAAAACAAAAAATTGAGTAAACTATCTAACCGATTTATTAAATTATGTTTTTTTTTCTTCTTTTTAACACGCCCCACCCACTCTTAAGTATAAATACAAGACAAAAGGGAGGGTTTAGTATATATTAAATTATATATCTCATTTTAGGCATGTTTTATCATTAATTTATAATTTATACTATATATATAGTATTAGAAAAATATTATATAAGTCCGAGTTTTAGGTGTCATTACTCGGACGTGTTTTGCCTGAGTTTCCGAGTTGACTCTACTCAGCAAGTTTCCGAGTCGAGTCAAGTTTTCGGATTTTAAAACACTGCTTTGAAGCCATTCAACCATGAATCTATGGTGTCATTTCAGGATGTTGAGTAATCCTTGTTAAGTCAGGCATTTATAAATGTTTTATAGCTTCCTGCAACGGCATCTTCGTACAAGATATGCCTAGATGTACAAATAGTGAAAGGGAAAACTGGAAATCTGAGAATTACAAATTGCCATGATTTAGGATCATCGGTGAATCACTTTAGGATGTTGAGTAATCCTTAGTTCAGCTAGTGTTTACTGTGTCTTAAAGGTAGTAAGAACCAAAAGCTCTTGCCAGAGCATCTTGGGACTATTTATAGCTAAGATGTACAACTAGTACAATGGAAAAGCAGGAAACAGGATATCCCATGATAAAGGAATGGCACATGGGTCACCGGGAGAATTGCAAAATTGTGTTTGTCCTGGAAATTTGAATAAGAAAGGCAGTGTTTTCTTTGTACTCAACATTATCTAAAGCTAACTCACTCACATATCTACAAGTCATTCCAGATATTGCCCAGTGCTAGGACAAGTCAGGAATTTCAGTTTGTCCCAAGAAATCTTGCAATAGCATCATGTGTAGGGGTCTAAGTGGGAAAAGAATGCCAGGACGTAAAATCAGCAACTTTTTCTTGAGGCAAAAATATACTTTTAAAGGGTGTTTCACTGTGGTAAGTCATGCCTTGTAATTGAACAGGCAAAATAATTGACCATGTGGACCAGCACAGAAATTGTACTAAACAATCCTTCCCAACTTGCCAAAGTTTCATTACATAAACATTTTATTGTTACTTTTTCAAGCACTAAAATAAGGGAAGAAGTTTTATTATGTGTTTATACATGTATGCAGTATCCAACATTTAGCCAATCTAGCCTAGACTTCTGTTCTGCGTCATTGAATTATTGATGAACCGTGAACCCTCAAAATCAGTTTATTGTAGTTAGTAGTATGATCTTTGTACTATGAATCTTTTCGTGTCTGGACTTCGAAAATCAAGCCGAATAGGTCTTTTCTAGGGAGTTACCATGACTTGATTGATGGCCAAAAAATTTTCTTCCAACCATTGAAGTTACCATGACATGATTGTTGAAATCTCTAGCTTGCCGTGATATTATTATTTCTCCCCGTGAACTTTCATTTTAGACTGAGGGTGGTCCGTTCTCTTGTCGTTCTAGAGATTGCTGTAAAGGTTCCTTTCCACACACCATCCTAAAGCAAAAGCCAACCCTAGCACTAGTTCCGCTCCTCGCATGCAAAGGAAAAAAAAGAGAGAAAGTAAAGTTGGTAGTGGGAGAGGCAGTGGCTAGTTAGGGTTTTTGTAGTTCTAGTTCTTTTTATCAGTCGAAGAGTGATTTGTTTTTCCAGAGTTTGGTTTGCTTTCATTTAGAGAGAGTGATGCGTTGTGTTCATTTCTCCTTATAACATGATTGTGTTTCTATTCTTTGCAGATTTTTTTTTCCCGAGTTTGGTTTGCTTTCATTTAGATAGAGGGATGTGTTGTGTTCATTTCTCTCTATAACCTGATTGTGTTTCTATTCCATGCTCATTTTCATCCACGAAGGACCCCCATTTCCCATGCAACAAGCACCCCGACTACACTTATGTTCAAACATCAGATTATTTGCATATCACAAAACAAACCTCAGATAAAAACAAGGCAGAAATGTTCTGAAGTATTAAGAATTAAAAAAATGAAAGAATTTCAATTTCGGCAAGCACTACAAGCACAGAGCTACAAGCACAAAGGAATATAAACTATACCTCAAGCAAATCAAATGTGCAAAATAAGTTCTCATTACTCAGTGATTTGAACTTTCATATGTTATCTAAAGGCAAATCAAACCCAAATGAATACCATTCTACTTTTAGAAGATCAAAAAACAACACACACAAAAATTCGCACAAAAAAGGACTAAATAGGTACTTCATGTAAGCATCTACGAACTATGAAGTACGATTGTATAAATACTGAATTACTCAAGCACACACCATGATAGTTAATGGTGTCAAATTAGTACTACATGCAGCAAGAGAATAGTAAAGTTAAACTCCAAAACAGGATTAGGTGTAAAATAAGCCTGCAGAGCTTCCTGTTTACCTGGTGGTGCAAGGTCAAGCAGCTTGACCAAGTTATCTGCTGCATCTTGGTATTGTTTGTTCGGCTGCCATGACTAAGGGAAATTGTTGAAGGAAACTCAAATTCTCGAACATCCTCAGCAAAAAGAAGTCCATTAAAGTAAAACGTGTCTTGCTGCTCAACAAAATCAAAAGACTTGCTAAATCAATAGGATAACTAAGATCGATAAAATAAAGTAAAGTGCTCTGAGCATGGATATATACATTGACATATTCAAGTAAAGGATGCAGTAAAACTACATAGTAGAACTTACAATGTTATCCCTGTTAGACACATTGAGTGTCAAAACCCCAACGACAACACTCCTTTGTTTGTGTCTCCATACACAGCGCAGGATTGCCACCTTATCCATTTCTTTCATGCTCTTGTTATGGCAGAAACGCGAAGAATGGCCTTTGTACGTCGAAGATGTACACATCTTTCATACAATAGTGTCTTTGAAATAAAAAGGTAGATAGGGATCAAATAGAATCAGATGGTGTAAAAGCGAATAACTAAATATTTTAATTACATAAAAATATGTAATTTGGACTAATCATACCCATTTACATAAAGCAACATCAAATTATATGGATCCAAATCAAAGCTACTATATTTTACAGCATTATGTTGGAACTTGGAAGCATCAGTAAATCCAATAAGTTTCACTCTTTCCTGGTTTGAACTTGACAACGTCCCTCGGATGAAATAGGAACTACTTCACCTTTAATCATTTGCTCTGGGGTAGAATTTTATCAGAAACTTCTACTTTTCTGTATTCAAAATCTACGGCGACTTCATGGGTATCAGCTGGAGGTGCTTTATCGGAATATTTTTTGAGAAGGGGGAACCTCTCCTAAGATGTTTTCTTGTAAACCCATACCTGTATCATGAACAAAGGTTGGAACAAGATAGATCACGAAGCCTTCTTTCCCCAAATGCCAAAATTGGATTCAATAAATTGGTGGGGATCTGGCAAAAACCCCACTCCCACTGGGTGTTTCAGTTTTGAAAAAAAAATCCTTAGGCCTAAAGCATCAAGGTGCTATCAGAGTGAGAGACAACGGCTGGGAAAAAATCATAGATTAATGCTTTCATGCTACAATTTCTCTCTATGGCATATTATTTACCAAAGTAATGACTTTTTCTGAGCTAATTAGTTCTTTACTAAGTATAAAAAATTGTATGCAATAATTAACAGCAAATAAAAGGTCAACAGACTCAACACCAATGCATTGACAACATTTATTTCCATAACTCATCCTAAATCTCATCTAGATTTTCATTGTCGGGCTTAGCAGGAGATATATTACGAGTTCTTAGAGCACCTAATAGTGAAGTTGGAATATTAAAATGCACCATTTTTGCACGTGTTTTCTTTGCAAATTGATTCAATAGATGATCATTTGCATCCAATATTCTCTTATTTGCATCCCCACTTGGCTTTCTCCTCACAATTATACAATCCAGTCTCATGCCATGGGCGGTCATTTGTGCGGCAATGCTGTCGATCTGATCTTCTTGTGTTCCTTCATATGGCTCTGTAATGGGGTATTGCACATTTGTTATAAGACAAAGGTGTTTCTTTCCCTTGTTTATTGGTCCAAATTTCTTTATGAGCCTATCCATTCCAACCACAATAGCATCCAGAACTAGCACCAAGTCAAGGAATCAAGAGCTCAAGAATAAAGATAGGCATAAAAATATGCAATTAGCAGACTACTAGCACAAGTTTATTAACCTCCTAAAACAAGTGCCTCATAAATTATACCAGGGTATACCTTCCTAAAATGCACCTACAAATTGTTTCGAGATTATAATTGACATTTGTTGGAGTTAGTGGTCTAATACTAAACATAGATTGGAATTTTTCAGTAAGGCATCTTTAACCTAATGGTCCTAATCTGTCAAGACGCACCTACAAATTGTTTTGAGATTATGGCAGACATTTGTTGGAGTTAATGGTCTAATACAAAATCATCGATTAAAATTTTTAAACTGCAGCAAAACGATCTGTAAGATTAAAGCTTCTTTGAAAGAAAGTGACCAGCAATTTAAGAAAGATGTGACTACAAGTAGGATAACCTACATACGGGGCATAAAGAGCCTAGGATGACAACCTTATAACGTCAAAAAGTCGCATTACAGAGAAGACATCTGCAATCTATAGTATAACAAAATATTTAAAGCATCTTATTCTTATTTCAGCTGCACAAGGCTAAAACTTCCAACAAAATAATCCAATTGTGAGGGGTTTTAGGAGGTTGGGATAAGAAGATTGTTGTAAGACTTGTGAAACAAAATAACAATGTTGGAAGACTTGTGAAACAAATATTTGGGAAATTGTTGACAGTTAATACTTAATAGGCTAGTGGGTGCACCAACTCTCTCTAGGGTTCAACCAAGTTGTCCAAAAATCTGACCATCATGTTGTATCAAAATCTAATAACAATGCATGTAGAAGCAAATGCAGACCCATGTCTAATTCCCCTACATAGATCCATATTGAACTAAGTAGCACACTTTTACACAAAATTATCAAGCGAAGGTCAGTGAGGGAATTACGTATTAGGGGCAGTGGAGAAAGCTCTAATATGAGGAGATTGAAAGTTCATAAATAATGATGGATAGTATAACTTGGAATCATGTATTGACATTCTCTATGGGTTAGGTGAAATCATAAAAGCAACAATGCAAGAAGAACCAAATGCAAACCTATGGCCTATTTCCCTTTTAATATCCAATATTATTGTTGTCGCAAGAAATATGGAACTACGATTGGGACGTTTTTTAAAACTGTACTTTTAAGAGCTTAGATACTTGTTCTAAAAAGTTGAGAGGATCTTCAATGAGAGCTTAAAGTGTGATAAATCTAAGCATTTTCGTTTTTGTTTATTCATTTCATGCCATTTGGAGGCTAAAAATGGCATCATATTATTCACAAGTGTTTAAAATGTCACTTTTAAAAATGAAAGCAACTAACCCTATAAGGCATGTGCAAGCTTTTAGTTGGTAAAGTCCCTTGGCGTCGTTCCAGGTACCTGGGATCGAATCCCGCCTATGTTTCTCGGGTGGGAGTCTGTCTAACCCCAACTTACCTTCCAAAAAAAAAAAACTTTTGTTCTGAAGTAAATAAAGAAATTTAAATTTCAATCAATAATATCAATAGCTGATTAACTAAGCAAATCAATTAAAATATTTCCTACTAGCGGGTGGCACGTGCAATGCACATGAGAGCGAGGGGAAGGAGTTAACCACAGTTAATAGGAGTTAAAAGGGACACGTGTTAACCCGCGGGTGCGATTGAACTCGCTAGTGGCACGTGCGATGCACTTGAGAGCGAGGAGAAGGAGTTTAATAGGAGTTAAAAGAGGACATGTGTTAACCCACTGGTGCGATTGAACTCTCCTCGAGTTCACTCGCGATTGGCTGTGATTCCAAATAGATAGATGAGCAAGGCGCAAGGGGTAGTTTGGAAATTAAATCAAAGGCAAGTGGTAGTTTGGGTTATAAAGCAAATCATTCAATTCCAGTTTTGTTTTTAGATAAGGGTAGTATGGAAATTTCATAAAAATCATCTACGCCAGCCTCTCCCATTATAATATTAAAGATAACTATCAACTAAACAGAAACAAAATAGCATATATAGATTTCAAATCATAAATGTCATGTACATGAAACATAGAACCTCATTAAATATAGAAATAGTTAAGACCTACACGTGAAAGGATTGAGAGTACCCCTGAATTGATCATCATGAATTGTTTAGTTTTTTACGAAATAAAGGCACTTGCAACCATGTCATCCTAAATTTCACATTCATATGTACGGAATCCTACAAAATAGCATACCAGATATAGAAGAATATAATTGAAGGAGGCAAAATATTAATCATACTACTAGAAATTTATTTCTATTGCAATGTATTCCAACCTAAATAAATAATCCTATTAAATACAGGGTAAGTCATGAAAAATTGCCAATTAAACTGAAAAATTTGTTGTTCCAAATTGATTACAAAGCCCAAACATATGCAAAATCAAATCTACAACATACCAACTGAAGAATCCCTGAAGCCGAAGCTTAGACGAGCAGTAAAACTCTATGATTCAAATTAAAAAAAATAACAACTGCAACATCAAATATGATATAACAGTCATTATCAAAATGAGAAACATATAAAAGAAATTATACCTAATTAAACCCCAGCATTGGGCAGCCACGTGGCGGTTTGAGAGTGTTTGTAGGAGATTAGGTGAGATGATTTTAAGTATTTTTCCCTACAATTTCTCTTACAGGGTGTTTGTGCCACATGTCATACTATTAGTGGTTGCGTTTAATCAGCATTTATGAAAGGGAAAGGGTCTACTCACGATGGCAATAAAAACATTGAAACGACATATAAGGAGCTATAATAAGTTTAGATCACAAACCCAATAAAACAGATAAACAACCACAATATATCTGTTTTCAAAAACAACAGATTGGACATCCATATTCCCCAATCACTATTTTTTTTTCAGCAGTCTTTTGTTTCATAATGAAAGCTATAGTAACCAGCAACAAACAGAAGCATAAACCTAAAGAACTACAGTAAATTGATCAGTAAACCTAATCCCGACATCTCCAAGTGTGTATCGTTAGGCATGACAAAGATTTATCAACTATGTGTATGTAAAAGTGGATGTCTTTGGTGTACTTACACTACTTTGAAGCCATTAAACCATGAATCTATGGTGCAATTTCAAGATGTTGAGTAATCATTGTTAAGCCAGGCATTTATAAATGTTCTATAGGAAGTTGAAATTCCTACAACGGCATCTTTGTATAAGATATGCCTAGATGTACAAATAGTGAAAGGGAAAACTGGAAATCTGAGAATTACAAATTGCCATGATTAAGGACCATCGGTGAATCACTTCAGGATGTTGAGTAATCCTTGGTTCAGCTAGTGTTTACTATGTCTAAATGGTAGTAAGAAGTAAGAGCTCTTGTCAGAGCATCGTGGGACTATTTATAGCCAAGATGTACAACTGGTACAATGGAAAAGCATCCCGTGATAAAGGAATGGCACATGAGTCACCGGGAGAACTACAAAATCGTATTTGTCCTGGAAATTTGAATAAGAAAGGCAGTGTTTTCTTTGTACTTAGCATTATCTAAAGCTAACTCACCTACATATCTACGAGTCATTCCAGATATTGCCCGGTGTTAGGACAAGTCAAGAATTTCAATTCGCCTCCAAGAAATCTTGCAATAGCATCATGTGCAGGGGTCTAAGTGGCAAAAGAATGTCAGGACGTAAAATCAGCAACTTTTTCTTGAGACAAAAATATACTTTTAAAGGGCATTTTACTGTGGTACGTTATGCCTTGTAATTGAACAAGCAAAATAATTGATCATGTGAGCCAGCATGGAAATTGTCCTACACAATCCTTCCCAACTTGCCAAAGTTTCATTACGTAAACATTTTATTGTTACTTTTTTCAAGCACTAAAATAAGGGAAGATGTTTATTATGTGTTTATACATGTATGCAGTATCCAACATTTAGCCAATCTAGCGTAGACTTCTGCTCTGCAGGTGAACCCTCAAAATCAGTTTATTGTAGTTAGTAGTAGTAGTATGATCTTTGTACTATGAATCTTTTCGTGTCTGGACTTCAAAAATTAGGCCGAATAGGTCTTTTCTAGGGACTTACCATGACTTGATTGATGGCCAAATATTCTCTTCCAACCTTTAAAGTTACCATGACATGATTGTTGAAATCTTTAGCTTGCCGCGATATTATTATTTCTCCCCGTAGACTTTCATTTTAAACCGAGGGTGGTCTGTTGTCTTGCTGTATCTAGAGATTGTTGTAACAGTTCCTTTCCACACACCATTCCAAAGCAAAAGCCAACCCTAGCTCTGGTTCCGCTCCTCACATGCAAAGGAAAAAAAAAGAGAAAGTAAAGTCAGTAGCGGGAGAGGTAGTGGCTAGAGTTAGGGTTTTTTGTAGTTCTTTTTATCAGTCGAAGAGTGATTTGTTTTCCCCGAGTTTGGTTTGCTTTCATTTAGAGAGAGGGATGTGTTGAGTTGTTAAAGGGGTCGTCTCAGGTGGTCGCCTAAGCGACCAGGTGCTCTACTAGGCTTAGGCGGCTAGTCGCCTTAGGCAGTCATTATTAAAAATCTAATACATGTACTATTATTATTATTTAAGGATATAAATATTTATTTTAATTGAATATGATTGTTTGGTAAACAAAAAATATGTTATTTTATATACTTCTCATATATTTTACAATATAATATATTAGGATTTGTATATGCAACAAAAAAATTACAGATAGAAGAAAGAAGAGACGAACGGTGTCAAGTATGTTTCTCTCATGTTAACTTGTTTTCTCTCAATTGGTAGACCAATTGGTCTTTCTCCCTCTGTTTATGGGTGGACCATATAGCTCTTATTTGTTTTTTTTTCCATGGTTGTTAAATTATAGCTAGCTCAGGTGGCCCAATAACAAATTAAGAGCCTTTAAATAACCCAAATTTCTTCTATGACCACCAAAACCCTCATAAACTCACATTGAAAAGGGTTTTATAATTTAAATAATGAATGCCCTATAATTATATATTTTACTTATCAATATTATGTTTATTACTTATCTTGAGTATAATCGAGAAAAAGAAAGAAATGAGAGTCAGCAGCACATCTCCCTCTCTCCCCTCTCTTCCTTCTGCTTTGTTCAACAGCACATCTCCCTCTCTTCCCTCTCTTCCTTCTGCTTAGTTCAACACCACATTTTACTTTCGGGATATTTATCAATTTTTTACTCAATCTTATATTCTCCCTTCTCTTCCCTCTCCTTCCTCTCTCTCTCTCTCTTTCCTGTTGAGCTGTCTATTTTTTATCCCTCACAATCCCTCTTTCAGCAGTCATTGTAGACTTAATTTTTATTCCAATTTTTTCTAACACTTGTAATCTTCCTTTATTATTCTTAAAACTATCTCTAACGATGATTCTATCAAAGTGCATCTTGACAATTGTATAATTTATATTAATATAGGGTCTCTTATAAAAGAAAATGGATCATATATAGACCTCAGATTAAAACAAGGCAGAAATGTTCTCAAGTGTTAAGAATTAAAAAAATGAAAGAATTTCAATTTTAGGCAAACACTACAAGCACAGAGCTACAAGCACAAAGGAATATAAACTATACCTCAAGCAAATCAAATGTGCAAAATATATTCTCATTACTCGGTGATTTGAACTTTCATATGCAATCTCAAAAAAAACTCGCACAAAAAAGGATTAAAAAGGTACTTCATGTAAGTATCTAGGAACTATGAATTACGATTGTATGAATACTGAATTACTAAAGCACACACCATGATAGTTACTGGTGTCAAATTAGTACTACAAGCAACAGAGAATAATAAAGTTAATCTCCAAAACAGGATTAGGTGTAAAATAAGGTTGCAGAGCTTCCTCTTTACCCGGTGGTGCAAGGTCAAGCAGCTTGACCAAGTTATCTGCTGCCTCTTGCTATTGTTTGTTCGGCTGCCACGACAGGGAAATTGCTGAAGGAAGGAAACTGATATTCTCGAACATCCTCAACAAAAGGAAGTACATTAAAGTAAAACGTGTCTGACTGCTCAATAAAATCAAAAAAATTGCTGAATCAATAGGATAACTAACATCGATAAAATAAAGCAAAGTGCTGGATATATACATTGACATATTCAAGTAAAGGATGCAGTGAAACTGCATAGTAGAACTTACAATGTTATCCCTGTTAGACACATTGGGTGTCAAAACCCCAACGACAACACTCCTTTGTTCTTGTTTCCATACACAACACAGAATTGCCACCTTACCCATTTCTTTCATGACTCTTGTTATGGCAGAAACGCGAAGAATGGCCTTTGTACGTCGAAGATGTAGATATCTTTCATATAATAGTATCTTTGAGATAAAGAGTCTATGGATCAAATAGAATCAAATGGTGTAAAAGCGAATAAATAAATATTTTAATTACAAAAAAATATGTAATTTGGACTAATCATACCTATTTACATAAAGCAACAACAAATTATATGGATCCAAATCAAAGAAGCCAGATTTTACCGTATTATGTTGGAACTTGGAAGCATCAGTAAATCCAATAAGTTTCACTCTTTCCTGGTTTGAACTTGACAGCGTCCCTCAGAAGAAATAGGAACTACTTGAGGTCCATAGCCATAAACTTTCATCATTTGCTCTGGGGGTAGAATTTTATTAGAAACTTCTACTTTTCTGTATTCAAAATCTACCGTGACTTCATGTAAACCCATACCTGTATCATGAAAAAAGGTTCGAACAAGATAGATCACGAAGCCTTCTTTCCCCCAAACGCCAAAATTGGATTCAATAAATTGGTGGGGATCGGGCAAAAACCCCACTCCCACTAGGTGTTTCAGTTTTCAAAAAAAAATCCTTAGGCCTAAAGCATCAAGGTGCTGTCAGAGCGAGGGGCAACGGCTGGTAAAAAATCATAGATTAATGCTTTCATGCTATAATTTCTCTCTATGGCAGATTGTTTACCAAAGTAATTACTTTTTCTGAGCTAATTAGTTCTGTAGTAAGTACAAAAGATTGTATGCAATAATTAACAGCAAATAAAAGGTCAATATCAATCTGTTGACAACATTTGTTTCCATAACTCATCCAAAATCTCATCTTGATTTTCATTGTTGGGCTTACAGGAGATATATTACAAGTTCTTAGAGCACTTAATAGTGAAGTTGGACTATTAAAATGCACCATTTTTGCCCGTGTTTTCTTTAGAAATTGATTCAATAGATGATCATTTGCATCCAATATTCTCTTATTTCCATCCCCACTTAGCTTTCCCCTCACAATTATACAATCCATTCTCATGCCATGGGTGGTCATTTGTGCGGCAATGTTATCGATCTGATCTTCTTGTGTTCCTTAATATGGCTCTGTAATAGGGTATTGTGCATTTGTTATAAGACAAAGGTGTTTCTTTCCCTTGTTTATTGGTTCAAATTTCTTTATGAGCCTATCCATTTCAACCACAATAGCATCCAGAACTAGCACCAAGTCAAGGAATCAAGAGCTCAAAAATAAAGATAGGCATAAAAATATGCAATTAGCAGACTACTGGCTCAAGTTTATTAACCATCTAAAACAAGTGCCTCATAAATTATACCAGGTATACCTTCCTGAAATGCACCTACAAATTGTTTCGAGATTATAATTGACATTGGTTGGAGTTAGTGGTCTAATACTAAACATAGATTGAAATTTTTCAGTAAGGCATCTTTTACCTAATAGTCCTAATTTGTCAAGACGCACCTATAAATTGTTTTGAGATTATGGCAGACATTTGTTGGAGTTAATGGTCTAATACAAAATCATCGATTGAAATTTTTAAGGCAGACATGTTTTACCAAATACTGTAGCAAAACGATCTGTAAGATTAAAGCTTCTTTGAAAGAAAGTGACCAGCAATTTAAGAAAGATGTGACTACAAGGAGGATAACCTACGTAAGGGGCACAAAGAGCCTAGGATGACAACTTTATAACCCAGAAAAGTCGCATTACAGAGAAGACTTCTGCAATCTACAGTATAACAAAATATCTAAAGCAACTTTTCTTATTTCAACTGCACAAGGCTAAACTCAACTTCCAACAAAAGAACAATGTTGGAAGACCTATGAAACAAATATTCAGGGAAATTGTTGGCAGTTAATACTTAATAGGCTAGTGGGTGCACCAACTCTCTTTAGGGTTCAACCAAGTTGCCCAAAAATTTGACCATCATGTTGGATCAAAATCTAATAACAATGCATGTAGAAGTAAATGCAGACCCATGCCTAATTCCCCTGTGTGACGCCCCGAACCCGCGCCTAGGGAATCAAGTTCCGAGACGCGTGTCCGTTCGTCAAATCATGCAAGCGGAAGACTTTACCCGCGAAAATGCTAAAAATTTAAACATTTATCAGATGCTTCCAAAAAGCAAATAACACCTGTCATCACAATAGTCATCATACAAACCATATACCTGTATTATTTACATCAAGTTTGTTTTACAAAAGTAGGCGCCTCTATCACGTCAGGTACAACTTGTACAAGCTTCCAAAATGTCCAGATAGACTTTTCACTTACTGGTCAGCAGCTCCAAGATCTGCTGACACAAAAAGTCAGTGAGCTATGAAGCCCAATAAAACCACAATCCTTCTAAACTATTTTCCACATAATAACACGCATCAATAATGATATAATAAGTAGTTCAATTTGCAGGTTATAGTAAAATAGAACAGTATATAATAAATTGTGACCCAAGGTCACTTAGGGTTACGTCACCCTAACAGAGGTTCCCGACCTCACATTACTTTCTAATTATGAGGTTCAGTTATGAATGTATTATATTACCAAATTATCGTTTCAATCATCAATCATGTTTCATTTCGAGTCCTAAGACTCTATTAATTGGCCACAGCCCACAAATGTTTAGCTTAAAGTCTCTAAATCATAACCATAATACATTGAGTCATTTAGACTCACACACGCTGTTCCGGCTTTCACCTGAACATGACCAAACCTTGAGTATACCAACCCAACTCACCTGGATTCCGATAATTCCATACCGAACCACGAGTCCATCAACTCAAACAATACATCAACCCTGAGTATACCAACTCAGACCACTTCGTATCTGAAGCTTACACACACAACATGGGCATTCACCCAATAAGGACATATTCAATTGACTGGCCACATCGACCGTGTATTCGCCGCCATCGCCCTGGGTATCAGTTATGTAGGAACCCCGACCAACCTGCCTACCGTCATCTTCTGGCTAGTCTACGGAGGAACCCTGACATCTATACCAATGCCGACATCTCCTGACGTTCCACCAAGAAGGGACCCCGATAGACACGGTGCCGACATCTTCTAACTCACCCAGAGAGGAACCCCGGACTATACACTATCTGATGTTCAGCCACTTTAAACTTCCTACGACTCTGACATCTCCTGACTATCAGTCACGGAGGAACCACGGGCCATGCAGGACACCGCCACTCCTGACCTAGTCCAAGAGGCACCACGGACGACCTAGACAAACAGACCGACATCTCCCGACTATCAGTCACGGAGGAACCCCGGGCCATGCTGGACACCGTCTCTCCTGACCTAGCAAAGAAGAACCACGGACTATACTTAACCCTGGTTAGATTTTCTAACCACAGGTTAACCCCAGTTAACCCAAGCCTCGCTTGATTAACTGATATACTTGGGCCTCGCGCCCGTGAACTAACTCCGGTAACACACCGTCCGGCTAGGGAACGTTTTCAAGCTAATGGATGTCTCCATAGCTTTACAAGACATGCAAAACAATTTTTCGTCACCCTAGAGTGGCGATACAATTTACCCGGGACCCGATCTGGGCTCCCCGAGGGACCACATAAAATCACAACATCACATAGTGGTCTCCGCCCCTTTTTCATTCACGTCAAAAGACATGCATATACATCACATGAAATAATATAGCAAAATAAGCGGAAAAAGAAAAGAAAAGAGGGGTTTTACCTGCTTCACGCGTTTCGAGGCGACTAGAGTCGAAACGGACACCGCCAACGCGCTTGGAAGGATTATCAACCCCAAGGTAGAGCGCATGCAACTTTCTCTCTCTACCTTTTTCTCTTTCTCTCTCTACACGCAAAACGAGACGCCGGAGAGAAAATCAGACGCCGCCAACGCGTCGGGGACGTCGAAAAACTCCAAGGGGACCTCCCTTTCCCTTTCTCTCTCTTCCTTTCTCTCTCCTCTTTCTCTCTCTTCCTTTCTCTCTCCTCACTTTCTCTCTCTAAAGTGCTGTGGCAGAACCTCCCCTGATTACAAAATGTGAGAAAATGGGGGAGGTTGGCCTCCTTTATATATAGATAAGGTCATATGCATAGCACATGACCATAATTAATGGTCCCGTTGACCGAGTCAACGGTTTGACCAATTTGACTATTGTTTTGCCTTCTCTTATGTATACGGCCTCCGTAGTCCTACTTAATGACATCCGATTTTGACGAAACTTTAGGTGACCGAACTTGGGGCAGTCCGACACCTACTGTAAAAATTTCGGGGAAAAATACTGAGTTTTGACAGCTGCACTTTAGTTCGGAAGAAAATTGCAAAACCCACTAATTTTCTGATTTCGGACACAAAACACGTTGTCGCTTCTTCGTTTGAGATAACTAACTGCCGAGACGACAGACATTGGTCCCCACGGCCAACCGACACGCATTAATGCCAACCGCACGGATTTCTATTAGGATCTCCAACAGATATTGGGTCCCACTTAATTTCTGGAAATATGTAATTTTCCCATTTTTCTCAATTTTATCACACATAATGGCCCCGCGGTCCCGCGAAATGATACCTGACGGAACCAATATGGTAGGGGTGTGTCCCGGCAGTCGACCGGCACACTGTGTGTGATTTTCGCCAAAAGATACTGAGATTTCCTCGATGCACTTCAATCCCGAGCAAAGTTCACTTTTTATTAATTTAACAAATAATTAACTAATTAACCTCCATTAAGGACCCATAAACACATAATTTTATTATATTAAAATCCGGGTCGTTACAATCTCCCCTCCTTACAAAAAATTTCGTCCTCGAAATTTATATATACACTAGTCATCAAATAACTGAGGATGATTGCTTCTAATGACATCTTCAAGTTCCCATGTGGCTTCCTCTATGCTATGGTGTTCCCATAAAACTTTAACTAGCTTAATCGTTTTGTTTCGTAACACCTGTTCCTTGCGGTACAAAATTATCACTGGCTTTTCTTCAAAAGTTAAGTCCTCTCTGACTTAAATTGGTTCATATCGTATCACGTGTGAGGGATCATGTACATATTTTCTCAACATGGATATGTGGAATACATTGTGAACCCTTGCTAGCTCTGGTGGTAATGCCAAACAGTAGGCTACACCTCCTATTTTAGCCAAAATCTCAAAAAGTCCAATGAATCGCGGACTTAACTTTTCCCGCTTTCCGAATCGTACAATACCTTTTGATGGAGAGATTTTCAAGAAGACATGGTCGCCGACTTGAAACTCTAAGTCTCGGCGCTTTCCATCTGCATAGCTTTTCTGTCGACCTTGTGCAGATAATAACCTCGATCGAATCAACTCGATCTTCTTTGTTGTTTCTTGCACCAACTCAGGTCCCAGTAGTTTACGTCCCCCTACTTCAGTCCAACATACTGGTGACCGACAACTCCTTCCGTACAAGGCCTCGTAAGGAGCCATTTGAATATTTGCCTGATAATTGTTATTATATGCAAACTCGATCAATGGCAAGTGATCATCCCAGTTTCCTTGAAAGTTCAGACTGCAAGTGCCCATCATATCTTCTAGAGTTTGTATTGTGCGCTCAGACTGTCCATCGGTTTGCAGATGATAAGCTGTACTCATGTTTAGCTGCGTACCTAAAGCTTCTTGCAAGCTCCTCCAAAATCGGGAAGTAAATCGCGGATCGCGATCTGACACAATAGATACCGGTACACCATGCAGCTTCACAATCTCCTTGATGTACAACTTTGATAAATTTTCCAGGGTTATGGTATCCTTTATAGCAAGAAAGTGAGCCGACTTCGTCAATCGATCAACTATCACCCAAACAGCATCATGTTCACTCCTTGTTTTTGGTAACCCCACCACAAAATCCATCGTAATGTGCTCCCATTTCCACTCGGGAATAGGTAATGAATTTAACAATCCAAGTGGTTTCTGATGTTCTGCCTTGACTTGCTGACAAACAAGGCATCGAGATACATACTCTGCAATTTCTCGCTTCATGCCGTTCCACCAGTAGTTATTCTTTACATCCTGATACATCTTTGTACTTCCAGGGTGTACCGCAAAACAAGATCGATGTGCCTCATTGAGCAGTTCATTCTTCAACTCAGGATTTCTAGGCACACAGATTCGACGAAGTATTCCATCTTCAGATTCTTCAAAATCACCCATTTTTCCTTGAAGAATCTTATCTCTGATAACTTTGATCTCCTGATCTTCCAACTGTGCTTCTTGAATCTTTTGTAATAACATTGGCTTGGCCTGAATACTAGCCAACTTGGCACTATTACCCTGGAATCCTAGACTCAGATTCCAACTCTTGAATTCTTCGATCATCTTCCATCGCTCTGCCCTCATATATGCTACAGATCCAACTGTCTTTCTACTCAGGGCATCAGCAACCACGTTACCCTTACCAGGATGATACTGGATTACATAATCATAATCCTTCAAGAATTTCATCCATCTACGCTGTCGCATATTGAGTTCCTTTTGGGAGAATAGATACTTTAAACTCTTATGATCACTATAGATCACCAACTTCTCTCCATAAAGATAATGTCTCCAAATTTTTAGTGCGAACACTAACACAGCTAACTCTAGGTCATGCGTGGGATAATTCTGTCCATGAATTTTGAGTTGTCTCGAACCATAAGCAATGACCTTTTTGTTTTGCATTAAGACACAACCGAGTCCCTTACTGGAAGCATCGTAATACACCTCAAATCCTCCAGATCCTGAGAGAGTTGTCAATACTGGAGCGGTTGTTAATCTCTTCTTTAATTCTTGAAAGCTTCGCTCCCGAGATGCCGTCCATTCGAACTTCACATCTTTCTTAGTCAATTCCGTTAATGGAGCTGCTATCTTCGAGAAACCTTCTACAAATCTGCGGTAGTACCCAGCCAATCCCAGAAAACTTCGAACTTCAGTAACAGTGGATGGCCTTGCCTAATCGGTTACTGCCTGAACTTAGAAGAATCAACAGATATTCCATTTCTTGACACAATATGCCCAAGAAAGGCTACTTCTTCCATCCAAAACTCGCACTTGGAGAACTTAGCATACAGCTGATTATCTCTTAATGTCTGTAGCGTAATCCTCAAGTGCTCAGCGTGCTTCTCATGACTAGGTGAGTACACCAAGATATCATCAATAAATACCACAATAAACTGATCCAAGTACGGCCTGAAAAGACGATTCATCAACTCCATAAAGGCCGCAAGTGCATCTGTCAGTCCAAAAGGCATCACCAAGAACTCGTAGTAACCATACCGAGTTCGAAATGCTGTCTTCTGAATATCTTCTTCTTTGACCCTCAATTGGTGATAGCCGGACCGGAAATCAATCTTTGAAAACACTTGGGCGTCTTGCAACTGATCAAATAGATCATCGATCCTGGGGAGAGGATACTTATTCTTGATCGTCGCTTGATTCAGCAGACGATAATCTATACACAGACGCAGACTCCCGTCTTTCTTTCGAACAAATAACACCGGTGCTCCCCATGGTGAAACACTAGGACGGATCAAGCCCTTATCTAATAGGTCTTGCAACTGAATCTTCAGTTCTTGCAACTCAGCCGGAGCCATCCGATACGGTGTTTTAGATATCGAGTCTACACCCGGAGTAACATCGATTGTAAAATCGATTTCTCTAGTAGGAGGGAGTCCTGGTAATTCATCAAGAAACACATCTCGAAACTCTCTGACCACCGGAGTATTCCCTAAAGTGTCATCTTCATCTTTATCGACCACCACTGAGGCTAAATACCCAGTACACCCCTTATCTAGAAGGTGACATGCTTTAATTGCTGATATTAGCTTGGGTGCTTGCCCTCGGATAATCCCCTGCATTTCGAACTCTGGGATGTCCGGAATTCGAAATATCACTTTCTTGGCATTACAATCTACCACTGCATGGTAATTAGCCAACTAATCCATCCCTAGGATAACATCATAATCCTTCATGTCTAACACGATTAGATCTACTAACATCCGTACACTATTGACAAGTATGGGACACCTATCATAGACTGTTTTTGTGCACAGAACTTTCCCTGATGGTGTAGATATAGACATCATGCTTTTGAGTGTATCAGGCTTGTAACTTATGTGTTTAGCAAAACGAGCAGAGACAAACGAATGTGTAGCACCAGTGTCAATCAAAGCATAAGCAGGTACTTGAAATACTAAAAGTTTACCTTCGATGACACCTTTGGTCGGCTGTGCCTCTTCCTGGGTAATTGCAAACACTCTTCCTTTTCCGCCTTCCAACGCTAGTGGTTGAGCCTTAGGGCAATCCTTCTTGAAGTGTCCAGGCTTTCCGCACTGGAAGCAAACCTTCGCTCTACAGTCCTTGGTCAAATGGCCCTGACCACATTTCTCGCAAGCCTCACCCTTGGCTTCTCATGTCCTCGAACTTTCTTTTCCCAATAAACTGTCGATTATTCTCCTTTATCCAGGGCTTCCCAACTGTCCCTTTGCCTTTGCCAGCACTTGACTGTGCCAGTTCTTCATGCACTCGCTCTACTCTGAGTGCTCTATCTAATATCTCTGAGAATGAGGTAAATCGTTGAGCTGCCAATTTCCCTCTGATAGCCGGCTTCAATCCTTCTTCAAATTTCTCAACCCTCCACTGCTCATCCTCAACAAATCTCGCAGCGAACCTCGAGAGTTGATTAAACTTTTGTTCATACTCGCTAACCGACATATTTCCTTGGGTTAGCTGAAGAAACTCCATCTCCTTTCTCTTTTTCATCGATGCTGAAAAATAACGCTCATAAAACAATTCTGTAAATTTTGCCTAAGTCACGGGCCTTTGATGCGGTGGAACTGTCCTTTCCACTGTGGTCCACCAATGTTCCGCCTCTCCTTCAAGTAGAAAGATAGCGAACTCGGGCTTGTCATTTTCTGGCAAGGACATAGCCCTAAAAACTTTTTCCAAACTTCTGATCCAGTTCTCCGCCTTCAGCGGATTAGTAGTGCCCGAAAAGGCCGACGATCCAAGCCTCTTAAACTTCTCCAATCGGGTCACATTCCCATGCTCTGGCATGGTAGCAATGGGGATACGACTACCATTCTCATTTCCATTCATATTCTGGGCCTGTTGTTGCTGAATTAGGTTGGCTAGGGCTGTAATAGCCTCGAATGCCCCAGCCAAGGTATTCTCGGGTGCTCGTCGAGGTGGCATGATTCACCTATAATTATAAAGTAACGAACTTTTAATAATAAAATGAAACTGAAATGCACTGAGAATTCGATATCCAAACAGAGATATTTCATTCATTTCATCTTTAATATATACATACCACACCATATACATGAACATACTACATCATAGTATACAAAACATCATTTCCGCTGTACAAGTATATACACCAAAAATCTATGAGTCGAGTGATAAGAAGACCGCCTAGGGCATCTACTATACTCCAAAACCATACAGATACGCTACAGTCTCCCCTCCTGACTCCCTACTCCTGCATCTAAACCTCAGTCGAGGTTGACGGACTACTCGCCTGCACCGACTTCTTCTTACTCTCCTTACGGTTGTTCAAAATCGCACGATACTCTCGTGCCGTAAGCCTCTTAGATGATAGGGGTGGAGGCATCCAACCAGTCTCATCCGGACTAGGCCTAATATCTATCAGTGCCCGCTTGACCTGCCTTAAAATCTCACGACGTACCCGAGCCGGTACTGCAAGCTCCATCGGAGACGGGGGTGGCATCCAGGCAGTTCCGTCCGGATTTATCCGAACAGCCTTCGGCTTAATGGCCGCTTTGATTCTTTGAGTCATCCCAAGCCACTGTGGATAACGGCGACTCAATATGGCTGCCATCTGCTCATAATGCTGCCAATCCTCCTTAGTGGGGACTTTGTGCATTAACGGCATCCCTGCACAAACACACAATTTCCAAATCACTATCTGATTTCGAAATAGGTGATGTACAGTAATACATCTAGCCACACAACTAAAAATCATGTACTACGGTATTTCATAAACAAGTATGGTTTGTTATGATGGTTATTGCTCTTAGGCTTTGAAACCAATTGTGACGCCCCGAACCCGCGCCTAGGGAATCAAGTTCCGAGACGCGTGTCCGTTCGTCAAATCATGCAAGCGGAAGACTTTACCCGCGAAAATGCTAAAAATTTAAACATTTATCAGATGCTTCCAAAAAGCAAATAACACCTGTCATCACAATAGTCATCATACAAACCATATACCTGTATTATTTACATCAAGTTTGTTTTACAAAAAGTAGGCACCTCTATCACGCCAGGTACAACTTGTACAAGCTTCCAAAATGTCTAGATAGACTTTTCACTTACTGGTCAGCAGCTCCAAGATCTGCTGACACAAAAAGTCAGTGAGCTATGAAGCCCAATAAAACCACAATCCTTCTAAACTATTTTCCACATAATAACACGCATCAATAATGATATAATAAGCAGTTCAATTTACAGGTTACAGTAAAATAGAACAGTATATAATAAATTGTGACCCAAGGTCACTTAGGGTTACGTCACCCTAACAGAGGTTCCCGACCTCACATTACTTTCCAATTATGAGGTTCAGTTATGAATGTATTATATTACCAAATTATCGTTTCAATTATCAATCATGTTTCATTTCGAGTCCTAAGACTCTATTAATTGGCCACAGCCCACAAATGTTTAGCTTAAAGTCTCTAAATCATAACCATAATACATTGAGTCATTTAGACTCACACACGCTGTTCCAGCTTTCACCTGAACATGACCAAACCTTGGGTATACCAACCCAACTCACCTAGAATCCGATGATTCCATACCGAACCACGAGTCCATCAACTCAAACAATACATCAACCCTGAGTATACCAACTCAGACCATTTCGTATCTGAAGCTTACACACACAACATGGGCATTCACCCAATAAGGACATATTTTTCCATTCGATTGACTGGCCACATCTACCGTGTATTCGCCGCCATCGCCCTGGGTATCAGTTATGTAGGAACCCCGACCAACCTGCCTACCGTCATCTTCTGGCTACTCTACGAAGGAACCCTGACATCTATACCAATGCCGACATCTCCTGACGTTTCACCAAGAAGGGATCCCGATAGACACGGTGCCGACATCTTCTAACCCACCCAGAGAGGAACCCCGGACTATACACTATCTGATGTTCAGCCACTTTAACTCCCTAGGACTGCAACATCTCCTGACTATCAGTCACGGAGAAACCACGGGCCATGCAGGACACCGCCACTCCTGACCTAGTCCAAGAGGCACCACGGACGACCTAGACAAACAGACCGACATCTCCCGACTATCAGTCACGGAGGAACCCCGGGCCATGCTGGACACCGTCTCTCCTGACCTAGCAAAGAAGAACCACGGACTATACTTAACCATGGTTAGATTTTCTAACCACAGGTTAACCCCAGTTAACCCAAGCCTCGCTTGATTAACTGAAATACTTGGGCCTTGCGCCCGTGAACTAACTCCAGTAACACACCGTCCCATTAGGGAGCGTTTTCAAGTTAATGGATGTCTCCATAGCCTTACAAGACATGCAAAACAATTTTTTGTCACCCTAGAGTGGCGATACAATTTACCCGGGACCCGATCTGGGCTCCCTGAGGGACCACATAAAATCACAACATCACATAGGGGTCTCCGCCCCTTTTTCATTCACGTCAAAAGACATGCATATACATCACATGAAATAATACAGCAAAATAAGCGGAAAAAAAAAAGAAAAGAGGGGCTTTACCTGCTTCACGCGTTTCGAGGCGACTAGAGTCGAAACGGACACCGCCAACGCGCTCGGAAGGATAATCAACCCCAAGGTAGAGCGCATGCAACTTTCTCTCTCAACTTTCTCTCTTTCTCTCTCTACACGCAAAACGAGACGCCGGAGAGAAAATCAGACGCCGCCAACGCGTCGGGGACGTCGAAAAACCCCAAGGGGACCTCCCTTTCGCTTTCTCTCTCTTCATTTCTCTCTCCTCTTTCTCTCTCTTCCTTTCTCTCTCCTCACTTTCTCTCTCTAAAGTGCTGTGGCAGAACCTCCCCTGATTACAAAACGTGAGAAAATGGGGGAGGTTGGCCTCCTTTATATATAGATAAGGTCATGTGCATAGCACATGACCATAATTAATGGTCCCGTTGACCAAGTCAACGGTTTGACCAATTTGACTATTTTTTTGCCTTCTCTTATGTATACGGCCTCCGTAGTCCTACTTAATGACATCCGATTTTGACGAAACTTTAGGTGACCGAACTTGGGGCAGTCTGACACCTACTGTAAAAATTTCGGGGAAAAATACTGAGTTTTGACAGCTGCACTTTAGTCCGGAAGAAAATTGCAAAACTCACTAATTTTCTGATTTCGGACACAAAACACGCTGTCGCTTCTTCGTTTGAGATAACTAACTGCCGAGACGACAGACATTAGTCCCCACGGCCAACCGACACGTATTAGTCCCAACCGCACGGATTTCTATTAGGATCTCCAATAGATATTGAGTCCCACTTAATTTCTGGAAATATGTAATTTTCCCATTTTTCTTAATTTTATCACACATAATGGCCCCGCGGTCCTGCGAAATGATACCTGACGGAACCGATATGGTAGGGGTGTGTCCCGGCAGTCGACCGGCACACTGTGTGTGATTTTCGCCAAAAGATACTGAGATTTCCTCGGTGCACTTCAATCCCAAGCAAAGTTCACTTTTTATTAATTTAACAAATAATTAACTAATTAACCTCCATTAAGGACCCATAAACACATAATTTTATTATATTAAAATTCCGGGTCGTTACACCCTACATAGATCCATATTGAACTAAGTAGCACACTTTTACACAAAATTTTCAAGCGATGAACAGTGAGAGCATTACGTATTAGGGGCAGTGGAGGAAGCTCTAATATGAGATTGAAAGTTCATAAATAGTGATGGATGGTATAACTTGGAATCATGTATTGGCAATTCTCTATGGGTTAGGTGAAATCAAGAAGAACCAAATGCAAACCTATGGCCTATTTCCCTTCTAATATCCATATTATTGTTGTCGCAAGAAATATGGAACTATGATTGGGATGTTTTTCAAAACTGTACTTTAAAATTGAGAGGATCTTCAATGAGAGCTTAAAGTGTGATAAATCTAAGCATTTTCGTTTTTGTTTATTCATTTCATACCATTTGGAGGCTAAAAATGGCTTCATATTATTCACAAGTGTTTAAAATGTCACTTTTAAAAATGACAACAACTGACCCTATAAAGCATGTGCAAGCTTTTAGTTGGTAAAGTCCCTTGGCGTCGTTCCAAGGACCTGGGATCGAATCCCGCCTATGTTTCTCTGGTGGGGGTATGCCTAACCCCAGCTTACCTTCCAAAAAAAAACTTTTATTCTGAAAGTAAATAAAGAAATTTAAATTTCAATAAATAATATCAATAGTTAATTAACTAAGCAAATCAATTAAAATATTTCTCATAACTATCAACTAAACAGAAAAAAAATAGCATATAGAGATTCCAAAGCTTAAATGTCATGTACATGAAACATGGAACGTTATTAAACATAGAAATAGTTAAGACCTGCACGTGAAAGGATTGAGAGTCTCCCTGAATTGATCATCATGAATTGTTTAGTTTTTTACAACAGGAAGGCACTTGCAACCATGTCCCCCTCAATTCATATGTACGGAATCCCACATAATAGCATACCAAATATAGAAGAATATAATTGAAGGAGGCAAAATATCAATCATACTACCAGAAGTTTATTTCTATTGCAAGGTATTCCAACCTAAATAAAAAATTAAAAAGACTAAGAATACCATAACAGATAAAGAAAATTATTACTCAAGGAGGCAAAATTCCAATCATACTACCTGAAGTTTTTTTTTGGATGGTGATACTACCAGAATTTTATCTTTATTGCAAGGTATTCCAACCTTAATAAATAATCCTATTAAATACAGGGGAAGTCATGAAAAATTGCCAATTAAACTGAAAAATTTGTTGTTCCAAATTGATTATAAAGCCTGAACATATGAATGCAAAATCAAATCTACAACATACCAACTAAAGAATTCCTGGAGCTGAATTTTAGACGAGCAGTATAACTCTCCAATTCAAATTTTTAAAAAAATAACAACTATAGCATCAAATATGATATACAGCCATTATCAAAATGAGAAACATATAAAAGAAATTATACCAAATTAAGCCCAAGCATTGTTGGCCACATGGCGGTTTGAGAGTGTTTGTAGGGGATTAGGTGAGAAGATTTTAAGTATTTTTCCCTACAATTTCTCTTACAGGGTGTTTGTGCCACATGTCATACTATTAGTGGTTGCATTTAATCAGCATTTATGAAAGGGAAGGGGTCTGCTCACGATGGCAATAAAAACGTTGAAACGACATATAAGGAGCTACAATAAGTTTAGATCACAAATCCAATAAAACAGATAAACAACCAAAATATATCTGTTTTCAAAAACAACAGATTGGACATCCACATTCTACTACTAGCAACAAACACTACCAGCAACAAACAGAAGCATAAACCTAAAGAATTACAGTAAATTGATCAGTAAACCTAATCCCGACATCTCCAAGTCTGTATCGTTAGGCATGACAAAGATTTATCAACTCTGTGTATGTAAAAGTGGATGTCTTTGGTGTACGTACACTGCCATTCAACCATGAATCTATGGTACAGAAAAAAAACCTAAAACAGAAATTCAAACCAATCACAATAAAACGAATTGGTATTATAGAAATCGATGATCCACATACATTTTCATGCGAATTTCTCTTCCGATGGATCTGTTCTTGGAGACGTAATCAAGACAATTTGCTAGAGAATCCTGAATCCGTGATGTTAGAATCGAAAAAAAAATATACACAAAAAATAAGAAAAGAAAGGAAAAAAACCCTGCAAAATAGAGAAACGGATGAGAGAATCAAGGTGAAACCAAAAACACCAAAAAAATTAAGAGCGGGATTATGAATGTCATTAAAATTAAGAGAGCGATTATTTTTTGAAAAATTCCATTAAAGATTCCTAGCAGTAACTTGTTAATTTATCAATACCCTTTCAAATGAAATCATTCCTAAGAATTTTATATCTTCGGAAAAAGAAACCCAAAAAGAAAAGAACTGGGAAAGGAATAAAAACTCACTTTAACATAGGCATCATCGTTGAGATTGAATATGCATCCATCTACCTCTGCTTTACTGTAATGGCACCATGCTTGCAAAACCTCCACTTCATCGCCGGAACTGCACCAATCAGACAACTGAATGATATAAACAAATAAAATTTAAGGAAAAAATAAACATAAATAATAAAAAAATACAGACTTATTTTTTGGATCTTCCAGATAGATCGTTCTTCTCCTGATTAAAGGGAAAAAATTAGGTAAATCAAAAAACACAACCAAAAAACTCCAAATTGCAGATAGAACAAAACCTTGAAAATCACATTTTTAAAAAACATTGAATTCCGTGTAGAAGACATCATATTTATCGGAGCTAGGATTTCCTTTTCACCTCCCCCGAACATCGTCCTCTCGTTCGTGTAGGGTTATTAAGCAGAAATACGCACGCACGAGGATAACTTCCGCTCTATATTAAGGTTTCTAGGGTTCTACCGTTTCTCTTGGAAGAGAGTGAGAATTGCAGAGACTTCCAAGCTCATCAATGGCGCCACAGGAGAAGAAGCCTAGGGTTAGCACAAATCAAGACACATAGAAACTAAGAATCATCCATTCAATCAACAAATCAAGGAGAGAAAAGCAGAAACCAGAGAACATCGAATCAAAAAAAAATAAAAAATTTCCTAACAGATTCATCAATCTTCAGAAAAATAATTTCATATTTTTTTTCAAAAAATTTACCTCTAACAAGAGACCGAGAGATCGAGGCTTTTTTCCTCGCTCGTCTACCTTATCATCATCCACCTTCTCCTTCTCTCCATCACCTCCTTCGACCTTCACAGATCCGACCTCCTCCGTTCCTCCGGCGATCTTCGCATCAGAGTCCGTACAAGACTCGTCCTTCGCCGGAGCCGGCTCCAGGACCGTATTGTCTTCAGCCTTCAAGAACTTTGGCTTGGTTGCACAGCCTCCCATTTTCCGATCTCTCTCTTCTCTCTGTAATCGACAGAGAAAGATTACAGAAGAAGAAGAAGATGACGAAAGGATGAGATACTCGAGAGTTGCAGAGACTTCCAAGCTCATCAATGGCGCCGCAGGAGAAGAAGCCTAGGGTTAGCAGGAACCCGGATTTGATACGCGGTGTGGGAAAATGCTCGAGATCTAAGAAGTACCATAAGCGAGGCCTCTGGGCCATGGCGTGAAGGAGAGGGACAGATTAGAGACACGGAGATTGTCTGTCAAAGAGAGAGAATGAAGAGGGTAAAGTAAGGAAGCGGATTGAACCCAGAAAAAGAACAAATAATAAGGGAGCGTAGGTAAGGATTTACCATAAAGGCCCCAACGGTCGACTTGTTTGTGATGTGAATTTTAATTAGGGAAATTTTAGATTAAAGGTCAGATTGGGTTTGGAGGGATCAGGTGATTGTGATTTATTGGTGGGTCCACTAAGCACTGCTCTAAAAATAAATATGATCAATAGTGGTGCGAATGTATTTTTTATTTTTTTATTATTTTTATTTTTTATATTACAAAACTTATAAAAGTATCGAACCTTTTAAGTTTTCGCAAAAGAACGAACCCTAATGAGAAAATATAGCTATTCCCATATCCTAGGTTTTTTCTTTTTTAAAATAGAAAATATAGCAATTTCCATATATTAAATTATCTTTTAAAAAAAATTAAAGAGAAAATATAGAATTTCTCATATCTTTGGTTATTTGTCAACGTATTTATTTATGATTTGTTCACTATATATGATAAAATATAAAATAAATAAATAAATAGAGGGCAAATATGAAAACAATGATGATTAGCAAAAGAGTGAAATGATAATTAGCAAAAGTGTGAAAGATAAAAGTGAAAACTTACTATTAAAAGCTAGAACAGTGAAACCCCGCTAAGCGACATTTCTTTGTCCCTCTCTTCCTGATAATGCAAAGATTTATGATTCACTTATTCATGCCTTATACATTCTGTTATATTTTTATTTTCTTATTTATTTATTTTCATTTAAAAAAAAATATTTTACAAAAAATTTCTTCCTTATTCTCAATAATGCAACAAATAACAAAAATTGAGTGGAAAATTAATATTTTACGGTAAAAGATTTTTCATCGTAAATGATTTACGTGCAAACAAAGTTTAAATTTTAGATCATAATGAAATGGTAGAATTTAGAGGTGAACTAACCGGCTCTAGAAATTCATATTCAAGCTTCCAATTTTAGAGTTGGATGATATTTTTTCAGTTTGAAATTTAAAACAATATGAAATAAGAAAATTTAGAGGTGAACAAACCTTACATGAAAAATCATATTCAAACTTAGAATATCAAAGTTACAAGATATTTTTTCATATTGCCCCGTTTGTTTTGATGTAAAATTGGGGAAAACAAATCAAATCCGTGAAAAATGTCATTTTTGAGTGTTTTTTTTAGCATAAAATCACGTGCAAGTAAGATGTTTTACAAAAAAAAAAAAACACTTTGTCGGAAAGTGACTTTCATTACAAAAACCCGTAAGTCATTTTCCAGTAAAATTAAAAAATATTCTCTTTAAATATGTTTTAAAATTTACAAAAGTAACCCTCTTCAATTTTTTATTTTTTTATTTTTAATTTTTATTCCAAACTTCCTTTCCTCGATCTTGAATTGCGTAGAAATTCAAAAACTATGATCCTAGCTGAACCGGAGAGATCTGAATTCATACAGGTATCATATAATTACTTAGCTTAGGTGCTGTATGAGCAGGCCTAGCAAAACCCTTGTATAGCTTATTCGAATTCTCGATAAAAATAAAGAAAATAGTTAACATACCTGTGTTCCCACTTTATAATGGAATGGCCTGGCCGGTTCTCATTGGTCCACGCCCCAATTTTAAATATTAACTTACTGTGGTTAAGATTCACTCACCCCTAGGGTTAAGCAATCCAACCATGGTTTTTCAAAAAAAAAAATCTTAGTTTTAATTTAGTTAAGCTTAACCAGGGTTAAAGGGGTGTTAAAAGGGACACAAGGACACGAGGGTACGATATAAAACGAACCCATGGGTCCGCTAAGCACTGCTCTAAAAATAAATATGACCATTAGTGGTTCAAATGTATTTTTTACTTTTTTATTATTTTTTATAATACAAAACTTACAAAGTGTCGGACCTTTTAAGTCTTCGCAAAAGAACGGGCCCTGATGAGAAAATATAGCAATTCCCATATCCTAGGTTATTTTTTAAAAAAATAGAAAATATAGCAATTTCCATATTAAATTATTTTTGGAAAAAAACTTGAAGAGAAAATAAAGAAATCCTCATATCTTCGGCTATTTGTCCACGTATTTATTTATGATTTGTTCACTATATATATAGGATAAAATAAAAAATAAATAAAACAATAGAGGGCAAATATGGAAACAATGATGATTAGCAAAAGAGTGAAAGATAGAAGTGAAAACTTACTATTAAAAGCTAGAACAGACCCCGCTAAGCGACATTTATTTGTCCCTCTCTTCCTGATAATGCAAAGATAGTCTCTGGGCTCGTCTGGTTCAAAGCTCCAAAGCCATGGAGTACGAGTAAAGAAATAGAAGCTCAATGAAGAATATTAAAATTAAAAGGAATGATGAGGAGTATTAGTTGCTGACGAATAAGAAAATGAGGCAGAGAAGCTTCATTGATCAACCTCTCAAACTAAGAAATCGATACATTTGATACCGATTATCACGATCTCATGCTTACTCATTCTCAAGGTTTTAAAATTCGTTGAGATTTCGCGAAATCTCGATTTCGTCCAACCCCAACGACATTGATACAAAGTGGATTTCGGTCGAAATCACGGGTCAAATTTTAGATTTCAGAACTTCAGAGATGTTTCACAATTTTATTTTTAAATAGTTTCTTTAATAAAAATTCAGAGGATTTTCAAAAAATTTATTGAAATTTATATACTAATTTTAAAAATAAAATTTATGTAAATCTATAAAATTTTAATAAAATATTATTTTTTTAATATATGTATTTAATAAGATATATATATATATATATATATATATATATACACATATATATATATTTAATAAAATATTAATAAATTTGAATCTAAAATCCCGCCGAGATATTGCAATTTTTTAGGATTTCAGTTTGGGTTGCTTGACCGAAATCACCTAAAATTTTGGGAAACCTTGTTCATTCTTTACCTTTGTTCATACGATCCGCCTCAAAAGGTAAGAAAATCTACAGTTATGATTGTTTTTAATCACTCTTCGTACGATCCGCCTCAAAAGGTAAGAAAATCTATGGCTATGATTGGTTTTAATCGCTCTTCAAGATAATCCTCATTGTTCTCTTCTATTTTCTTTTGAGATTTAGCTCATTTCAATGGGTGGGTTTACCCTTATGGCACCTTAGCGGTTACCTTAGATATGATGTGTGTGTGTGTTTAGATTAATGTTACCTGGTTCGTTGGTTTGCTCTGTTCGAATTTGTCGCGCCCCAAAATACTCCCTAGGAGTTAAGGGATACTTTAAAGGTGACTATTCGTACCTGTGAAACCATCCTATGAACAAGACTAAACATGATAAATACAACAATGATCAGAGTGCGGAAGCTAAATATAAGTGCGGAAGCATGAACTATTTTTTTTTCTTCTATAGCCCATATCAGTATTCCAAGTTAACATATACAAAACATAGTCATAAGGATATAGGTGGACATGCCCACCTATCAAAATATCAAACATACAAATTACAGAATCTCGCTATCACTCCTCTCAGCAGTAGTCAAAATAGGGCCACACATCTAAATCCCTATCCGCCTGCGACTGTATAAGGCTAGGAGGCTCCCTCTCCTCCACGTACTCTTCCGCGACCCAAGGCTCGGGGTTGAGGACATCAACGGTACCTACCGACATGAAAGCACGGTTGCGTATGGAATACTCAGCGAGTACAGGCTACTGGCTTGCCATAGCAACAACAATCATACAAACACATCAAGATATAATTCACCACATCAATTGAAATAGTAATAGCAATATAAGACATTGATATCATTGAAGTAAAGCAATATGAAACTCTTGACATGCGTGCATGAATGCGAAAACTCTGGTAAAACTCATATTTGAAAACCTGGACTTGTTATTGAAATTAGTCTTTCTTGTTTTCAACTTGCTTATCATATTTAAAAACCGGTTTCATGTCTTGGTCTTGCTTGTGAAAATCATGCATGTGCGTCTTGTCTTGTTTGGAATCACATATCTTGCTTGTTCTTGACTTGCTTGACTTGCTTGACTTGCTTGACTTGTATACTTGTGAGTCAGAGGCTAGCACCCGCACCTCCCTGGGCTACCAACCTCCTTGACATTTCATTTACTTGTGAGCCAGAGGCTAGCACCCTTCACTTGGGCTACCAACCTCCTTAACATGTACTTGTTTTGTTTTCTTGTGAGCCAGAGGCTAGCACCCATCACTTGGGATACCAACCTCCTTCACATGTACTTGTTTCATTTTCTTGTGAGCCAAAGGCTAGCACCCTTCACTTGGGCTACCAACCTCCTTGACATGTACTTGTTTCATTTTCTTGTGAGCCAGAGGCTAGCACCCATCACTTGGGCTACCAACCTCCTTCACATGTACTTGTTTCATTTAAATACTCGTGCTTGAAAACATCGGTTCATGCATGCATGCGTGGGTGTGTGTAGCACTTGTAGTAATCATGATAGCATGTGCAACAAAAGGGAAGATGTATGACATTTTCATTCTTGATAAAATTATGCGAGAATTTAACCAACATATGGAGTATTTGGTCAACTTATCATTTTTAAGGAAAATCACACAGAGTCTACTTTCACTTTCTTCATTAAATCCATTAAATTCTCATTTGGGTATTTTATCGAACACATGGCGTGCAACTCATTCATAGTCATTTCATTTTGATTCCTTAATGTATAAGTTTCATCAAACCCATAAAGTGTGTTCATTATGCTTGAAATACTCATCCACCATTTTTCTAACATACATTCATCATATCACAACATGGCATCTAATCGCCTCAATCCCTTCATTTATCCATACATCTCACCCTTCGTTTCATCTTGTTTATAATTTAGGGAGATAGCATATTTCAACATAAAAGAGAAGTGGGGAAGATTCAATGTACATTCACTTAAGAAAATCCTAGGTTATTACTAAGGTAGTTAGTAGGGTATACTAACCTCGAAACCAAAGCTTGATCTTGGATGGAAACCCTTTATCGAAGCTCCAACTTGGGAGAGGAGAACCCTTGCTTGAAGGATGCTTGATTTGGGGAAGAAACTCATTTGAAAAATACCGTGGAAACGCTGCCCTAGCTTGGAGGAAGAATCCCACACATGCTTGAGGCTTGGTCTTGATGAGTTCCAAGCTTTTGAGATGATTCTTGGATGCTCAAACCCTTGATCTTCTCTCCAAAAGGGAATGAAGCTTTTGGAAACCTAGGTTCTCTCTAATCTCTCTAAGGATGGTGTGTGGGGACCCAAGGCTTGAGCAAGCCTTATATGGCCAAAGGGTGTTGGCCAAAAGACAAAAAAACCCTTAATGAAATTTCTGCAAAACACGAAAGACCGAGCGATCGGTGGCCTACTGATCGACCGGTGTTCTCTACCAAGGAATCGATTGAAAACACCCTCTTTGGAATTTTTCCCCATACAAAAAAGTTAACCAGTCGACAGATACCGATTAATCGCTAGTTTTGACCAAGCGATCGGTTGTCTGCAAATTTTGACACCGAGTCCATTTTTCACTCATTCCCACTACTTGGACTTATTTCACTCCTATTCTAATATCTCCTAAATATGACTAGGACCCTTCTAAGGCCATAGTACATTACTAACTATTTTATTTAGTTATTTTATGACATTCTTGCAAACTTTTCAAAAGTTTCCAATTTCTCATTTCATGAAAATGGAAATTAACATGGCTCCATGCCTTGACACACATTCCCAGACGTACACAAAAATTCTGGGGTGCTACAGAATTCGGTTTCACAATTCACCACTCTAGAGTGAATTAAGTCACTAGAGGTAGGATGAGATAATTTGTTTCTTAGTTCGCTAAGGTTTTTTGTTCAGTTTGTTTATATATATGTCATAATTTTAATAAATTATAACTCATATAAACAAAAAGATATAATGATCCAAGTATATGAGAAAAAAAATAATATATATATCATAATTTTAATAAATTATAACCCATATAAACAAAAAGATATAATAATCCAAGTATATAAGAAAAAAATTCTCCAAGTCATGTACTGAAATAACAAAAAAGTATTATATAGTAGCATCATTGTATAGATCAAGTTTAAGTGTCATATACAAAAAGTCATGACCATCATGTATTCACGTTCCAAAAAACACCAAAAAGTAAATTTTCATAACCACCATTGTGTTTTTTGATAGACCTCCAAAAACAACCCCTTATCCCCACCCAACAAAGCGTTTTGTTAAATCCCAAAACCCTAAGTAAAGCATCAGAGCTTCATATGTCCTTTTAATGGCTGCCTCGTTAACCAACCTAGCAATCATCTAACCCTCCACGAAACCATCTGCAAATATTCAAAGATGGTTTTGATTAGAGCCCTTCGCTCATCACTTCTGCAGATTTCTTAGACATCAAATCACCTCTCATTTCATGAAAAATCCTCTAAATATTCAAAGAATGTTTTTGGCTTCTGCCCAAGTCAAAGAACAAATTGAGGGGGAGGGGGAGGGGGAGGGTCTTACCCAAAATGTAGAACTGAAACCATCAATCTCCTGTGGTAATCCCTCCTCATTCCTGTGTGTTACACCCCAACACCAAATACTTTCTCATGGTTTATTTTTATTAGTTTACTTGAAATGAAATTTTGCCCCTTAATTGTTAACAAAACATATTTGTGCACATGGGTACGGGTCAAACCGTGAATTGGACCGAACCGACCACCATAGTTCGTTTTTTGTAAAGGCATGGTTCAGTTATGGGTCCTATTTTACTTAAACCGATTTTCTTCGGTTCAGTTCAATTATGGTTTGTTCCAATTTGAAACCAAGCCGAACCGATAACCAAACCGAACTTAGAACCAAATGTGGAACTCGCGAACCGAACCGAACTAAGAAGCAAATGTAGAGCCAAGAATTGAAAACCGTATGAGAACCGAACCAATTCGGTTCTGGGTCTATAATTTTTTTTGGAAACTAACCCTAATATCCCCTCCGCCAGTTTGCCTTCACCTTTCTAGGAACCAACCCGTGGGTAGAACTGAACCGAGCCGAAGCTCTACGGTTTGGTTCTAGGTTGGTTTTTTTTCCAAACCGAGGCTCTACGGTTTGGTAATGGGTTGATTTTTTTAGAACCGAGGTTCATCGGTTCGGTCCCAAAAATTCTCAGAACCAACCCAAACCGAATCGTGTGCACCCCTACTATCTATGCCATATGCCATTCTATCTACCAATAACCAAACTCCTCTACACTTTTACCAAACCCGATTATTAAACCCAACGGCCCTGATGAGCTAATACAACAAACTTGCACCGTTTTACACCCCCCATACCGGTTTGTTCAAACCATCGAACTGGACGAACCGCACCGTGCACTGGTTTCAAGCGAACCGATTCGCGATTCGTACTGGTACCCAGCAAATTAGGTAACCCTGGTTTAGATTACCTTTTCAACCAAAAAAAAAATATCACTAACTTTATATCACCACTTTTGCATTTGCCACTTTTAAGGGTTTGACATTTGGCAAGGAAGGGAAGCACAAATTACAGTGACTTTGTAAGGGTAAGTTTGAGTTATGTTTGTCTCTATTGTGCTAAACTTGAGTTTACATTAATTCTTGTAGGTATATTTGTCAAATTTACGTATTTAGGAAGTTGGTATTAATGTGCTAATTGTGAGCATGTAATTTACCACATTTCCTTTCGGGTCGAGGCCCTGCAGAGGAACAACGCCAAACGTCTCAAATTAGAAGTTGTCACCTATTTAATTATGGGGTAAATATGAACCCAGGTAAATGTGGATAAGGGTCTGCAATCGAGATTCTAGGTAAGCGATTCGGTTAAGTTCTGTGGAATGTGTTAGGCACCCCAAGGACTCTCATCCTAAGATGGTTACCCACTCCCTAGATCTAAAACAAACAAAACAAAATTAAGTAAAAATGTCTAAATTAAATGATTTTAGATTTGCTAATGAAAGGGAAATAGTTGGGTCTATATCCTAGGGAGGTCAAAAAAGGCCAAAGGATCAGTTCTTTTCGAAAACGGCCAAATGAAAAGCTATGTTCAACAAATTACATTTTAAAAAAAGTATCTAAACAAAAACCAAGCCAAAAAGGTTTACAGAAAGACCACGTATTTTTTTTTGTTTCTTTCGTTGTGGGAGTCCATTATTTCCATTCATGAACACACCCACCGTAGCATAAACCAAGTGTAGAACCCTAGAATTTGGGTTCACTGTTCATGTGAATAGGGTAGTGAATAGTGCATTTGCATAGTGTATGTAAAGACCTAAAGCCTTCCATGGGTCCTTGGTTTAAGGAAAGTGAAGTGAGGGTTTTTCGTGTGTATGTTGATTCTCAAAATAAGAGTATAAGAATACTCTAAGTATCTAAAAGCATAGGGTATAAAATAAACTAAGTGTGTTTAGAACCGCGGAAACGAAGTTTTGCAATGCTTTGAATAGTTTTGCGAATAGGTTTTGAAGGCCAAAAGCCCTCTTGTATTGTATAGTCGTATGATGAATGATAAAGAAGGTTTTTACCTTGAGTTTAGTTTGGTAGAAATATATGTGGTGTATGTCAGTGTGTTAAAACCAAGAGTATGAAATACTCTTAAGTCCTTGAGAGTTTAAACAAAGAGTATACATTACTCGAGGTATGTGAGTGATAAAGCAAATAGTAAAAGTACTCTAAGCAATTAGGTTGTGTTAGTGTACAAAAGAAGACTATAGGAAATTGTAGAAACTCGGAACCAAGTGCACAGTGTTGTGAATAGTGTGGTGAATAGTAACAATGTAATGTAAAATTTAGAATTTTGAGATAATTTTCCCAGTAATGGTTGCTTATAGGTTAAATAAACATATGTGATTTTATGAGATTTTAATTATATGTTTAGAATGATTTCCCGGGCTATTGAAAATTTACAACATACTGGATTTATCGGTTTTAGCCTAAAACAGGAAAATGAGATTTTGATTTATAAAAAATTTGATTTTCTAAGTATTTTTATTGAATTTAAATGGGGGGGTACTTCCTTATTTTAATTTAAAACTTAAAGTTAATGAAACACATTAACTTTAACGCTTTTACTTAAAGTAAGTATAAGTGAAGCTGTTAGAAGGGGAAAAAATGGTTCAAAACAGACCAAACAGGAAAAACAGAGTTCTAGACGTCGACATCTAAAACTCGGTGAACAGCAAACGCCGATGTCTGCACGAGGCAGTATTGAAATTGAGATTCAGAAGTCTCAAACGTCAACGTTTGAGCTTGGGGGATTTCCATACGTCGACGTCTCCAACTCGGGAAAATCGTGAATAGTATTTTTCGAAGGGTATTTCCGATATTTATGAACTCCAGCCTTATAAATACCTAAATTTGGAGGGTTTGTGTTCTAACACTTAGAGGAGAGTATTTTAGGAGAGAAAGAGAGGAAACCTAGGGTTTCAATGAGGAGTTTGTGTGAGATCAAAGTGGAGCTTAATCTTGCCCTAGAAGCTTGGATCTACTTCTCAAGGCTTGGATCTTTTTCCTCAAGCCTTCTTAAGCTTGGATCATGTATCCAAGGAAATTCTCAAGCTTCAACCAAAGGGGGTTTTGATCTTCTAAGGTATATATACTCTACTAAACCTAGCTTGTTGTATTTGATTAATAGAAATTAGGTTGATTGTGATTCTTGGTAAATTAAGGTCCATGACCTTGATGTTTGTAAACTATGCATATGATGATTATTGTTTAGGGATTCTTGCTTGTCTATTACTCACAAATGATCACGAGCACTTCTATGTTGAGATTTTCGTTTTGAATCAAAGTGGGTTTTGTCTTTGAAAATAAGTTTTGTCTCAACGTGAGAATTTTCTCAAACTAGAATTTGGCTTTTGAAAGGACTAAAGAGCTTAATGCCTTGCTTGTAAAGTTTTGTACTCAAGGGCTTAATGCCTTGCTTGGAAAGTTTTGTACTCAAGGGCTTAACGCCTTGTTTGTGAAGTTTTGTAAGGAAAGAACTCGTCTCATAAGATGTTTCGAGAAGGGAAACACATTACTTGTAAAAACTCGTCTCATAAGGTGTTTCAAGAAGGGAAACACTTTGCTTGTAAGAACTCGTCTCATAAGGTGTTTCGAAAGGGAAATACTTTGTTTGTAAGGAATTTCTCAAAGTAGAGCTCGTATGGTATTGTTTAGAAGTAATATTTTTGAAAAGCTTGCACCTGCCATATTTTGAAAAGTATCATAGTTTCCTTATTCGAGTATTCAAGTATGCTTGTTCCGCTTGTTTAATTGAGTTGCTCATTTTGTCTTGACGTGTAAAACATGTTATTATTAATGTCTACCACTTGCTACTTTAGTATTTGTATACGCTGAGTATTTCATGCTCAACTGAAATGTTATCTTCGGTAGACCCTTTTGATATCTGCGCTCCAGAACCATGGGTCGAGGAGGAGTATATTTAGGAGCTGATAGGCGGCTGTCTTGAGGGAGATAGAGATCTTGACGTGTGGCCCTATCCAGGTTACTATTGAGAGATGAGAGGAGAGTGAAATGTATTTTGTGATTTCTTTTGGGGGTTACTTGTATATGATTGTGTCATTCAGTTTTTGTTTATTGGGAACTTGGAATACAGTTGGTATGTATATAGAAAAGTTAAAAATTTTGTTATGCATCCGCTATGTTATTGCCTTGTATTTTTACAGGATGGTTCATCATGATATGTTTAGTCACGCACAAAGTCCCTCCTAACTCCTAGGGTGGATTTTGGGGCACGACACCAATACCATAATTCAAGGTTCACCTACCTAAACATATAGCACGCATGCAATAATCAATATCGTACATCATTCATAGATATATGACATATATTATCAAGGTTGGAAAAATTAAACATACATCATTGTGGTTCTTCACACATCAAATCATAATGGGTCATTGATCAGACTTTGGTTTCCTGTAATTCATACATAAAGGTATTAACCCTAAAATCCTCATTTATACAAAAATCCGGAAATCACTCATTCAAATGTACCATCATTCAAACAATCTCTGATATACATCCCTTCCTCCATCTTCAATCATACATACTCCAAAAATCATTCACTTTCCCTTTGTTAAATCATACATACTAGATTCACAATAAAGTCTCCCTAATAATCATGGTAATCTTACATACAAGAGGATCTTACAATGAACGAGTTCTTACTTTGAAACTTATTCTTTTATCCTTATTATCATTCATGATTATAATAAAATTAACATAGGAGAGCATATTTACTTTTTTTGATCGTTTCCCTACTATCCTGCGCTTATGACTAGCCTTTGATCTTGATCTCAAAGCCATTCTTTTCTCTTCTAATTGAAAACCCTAGGTTCTCCTCTTTTTTTCCCCCCAAAAACTCTTAGAATGTTTATCTAACCCACGAGATAATGAGTATTTATAGGGTTTGGAACCTTAGAATCTTTAAAAAGTCAAAAATTCGTGTTTTTGAGAAGTTTTGTGCGCGACCACCGCTTAGGCGGAGTTAATGGTCATTCGGGCGGTCAAAATCTGATCCATGGAGTTCGTTTTGGACGCAGCTGCTCGGTTGGAGCCCTTGGGCGCTGGGGCAATCTAGAGCGCTCCTTCTAGAAAAATGACATTGCATGGTGTTTTTATATCCGACCATTGGATTTAAGGTAGGTCTCTTGTAAAACACATGACAACAAATTAGTTTGATTAGATATTTTAGGTCGCAAGATTTGACTCTAGTTAATTAGCAATAACTCCCTAGGGTTTAGCAGACCCAACCTAGATTTTAAAATTCCCTTATTTTTCGACCTTCAATCAGATAGCCTTAAGAACGTTCGATTAACTTGAGTTTTTTGCCAGTGTCTCACTAGAGATCCACCTTACCACGTGTCAAGTAATAAAGGACACTCACATGAAGTTCTAGTAAGCATGACCCACTGGAACACTATCCTATATATAGATTAAAATCTATGAAATTAAAAAAAATTGATGATAAAACAATAGACTAATTTTTTGGAGGAATAAGTGCCAAAATTTCAAATTATTTTGAGAGAATATAAATAAATGGAATTAATAGTCTACGCTTCCGTGTTCCATTGAAGGAACGCGGAAGTAAAGCCACCACTTTATATCGAAAGGTAGTCTCCCGGATTTCAAACGAGTTACTTAGTCCGTAGATCTCTTAAAACTGAAACATGTAAAGCTCCAAGTAACCGGCGTACATTAACCTTGGTTTTTAGAAACTACCACGTGTCTTTTTTTAACATTTCCTAACTGTGGTTAAGCTTCACTCACCCATAGGGTTCATCCATTAACCTTGGTTTAAAAACCACCACGTGTCCCTTTTAACATCTACTAATTGTGGTTAAGATTCACTCACCCCTAGGTTTCATGCATTTAATCTTAGTTTTTAGAAACCGGCCATGTGTCCCTTTTAACATCCACTAACTATGGTTAAGATTCACTAACCCCTAGGCTTCGTCCTGTTGGCTAGGTAATGACCCTAAAGGGGGTGAATAGGGTCTATGGCAGATTGTAAAATTTTATAAACTAAGTCTAATATATGGAATTAATTAAATTTGCAGCTTTTAAAAACAGTATAAATAATGAAAGTAAAGGAGAAGAGTAAGAAGATCAAATACTAAGATTTGTTCACGAGGTTCAGCAATCCAGCCTACTCCCCGTCTCAAGCTTCCAGCTAGAGGATTCACCACAATTGCTTAATCACATAGGCTCCTTCGTTGGTGGAGTCCAAACCTTTACACTCTATCTCAAGCTCTAAGTAACCGGCGTATATGAATTAAGAAGTGTAAGGTGTTTTTGGGAAAACATGCAAGAGTATAAAAAAACTCTAAGTGTCAATTTGAGCGATTTTGTAGCGGTCGGGCCTCCCATGTATATGGGTTGTGTCCAATGGGTTACCTTAGTTTGACTTGAGAACTTAGGGTTGAGAATTATGAGAATGGAGTAGGGGTTGGATTCAAGGTGGATGGGTATGAAAATACCGTTAGTATGTATGTAAAAATCCTGAACCAAGTTCCCTAGGCCGGGAATAGTGCCATGAATAGTGTGTGGGTAGTGCCCTTGTGTGGCGTGTAAAGGCTTAAGGCCTTTACTTTTTGTTCTTGATAGCATGGTCCTTTTTGTTCTAGTTAGTGTGGTGAGTTAAGTGAGGATTTTAGGTGCGTGTTTTGAATCTCAAAAGAAAGTATGAATATACTCTAAGTATAAAAAAAAAAACAATGATATAAAATACTTTTAAGTGTTTAGTGGATTGTAATTGAAAAATGCGGTGAATAGTGCTAGTGTGCGAGGCTCAAAGAGGCCGTGGCCTTTCAAGCATATTGGCGTGAACTCAATGATCACTTAGGTGACTTACAAACCTATGGGGTGATGGGTCATGAGGTGTGAGTAGGATTTTGGACATGAGGGAAAAGAGTGTGAAACACTCGAGATGTTCTAAGTGTTAAAAAGGGTAGGTATTAACATCAACCTCAACTTTAAGAAGCTCTAGTTTGATCACCGATGATCGGAATCGAGCGATTCTTGAATTTTTAGAAATTTATTTAAACTCTCTCCAAGGTTCATGTTGATCACTTTCCCTGATTTTGAGTCAAGGTTGAGTCAAAAGTCTGATTTCCAAAGTCGGTACTGTTGAAAATCTGGACTGTAGAAACCCATTTACAGACCAGTCATCTTTAGAGCAATTGTTGGTAAAGTAAAATTCAAAATTTGGAGTTATATAAAACATAAAAGTTGTTCCCTTTCGAAAGATGAATCCAACGCAAGTTGAATCATTAAAATCCAATAAGGGAGTCAAAAGTTATTATGAAAATACCAAAGTGCAGTTTTGCAGAAAAACTCGCTCAAGCAAGATCCAGACCCGCTCGAGCAAGATCAACCAAAATGCTTTTTTTTAGTCCCGGGAGCAACTTGCTCGAGTGAGATGGAAGCCCGCTTGAGCGAGATCGCCCAGAAATGTTTTTTAAGGGTTTTTCACAATCCAAACTCTATATATACCTAATTTTCGGGGGACCAAGGTTCCTAACACCTAGAGAAGGGACTTTTTGAGAGAAAATGAAGGAAACCTAGGTTTCCAAAAAGGGATTTTGTGGGAGACCAAGGAGGAGCTCGAAATCCTCACTTCTTAAAACTTCCACAAGCTTGAATCTTCTTCCTAGAGTGTAGGTCTCTATCTCTAAGCCCAAGCTCGGGTTAGATCATCCTCAAATCCTTGGATTCTTCAAATCCAAGGCAAGGCAAGCAAGGAGCACCTCCTCCAAGCACGAACAACAACTTCTACGACCATTTTCGTGGGATTTCTCTCACATTTCAAGGTCGGTACCTTATGCTACCGTCCTAGTCATATTTTCTCTTTTTCTTTCCTTCTTTCTTTGTTTTTTTTCCTAAATTATGAACACTATATGAGATGGATTGCATGTATGGAGTGTGTTGGGCGATGGATGCCATGTGTATGTGATGTGATGAACAAATAGGAAGGGTATTTACAGATAATGAACACACATGATTTGTTGGATGAAAACAAGAATAAAGGATTTAAGGAAATAATGCACACACCAAGTGTTTGATGAAATGTCACATTGAGGAAAATGATAACTAATTCTAGAAAATGCATGTATGAACTTTCTTTAATTCCTAGAATAGAATGATTGTAAATTTACTCGCTTCCTATAATTGCATGCTTGTAGATTTAATTGCTTTTAATAAATTGTTGCCTTGAAGTAATATGTTTAATTGCTCCATGTGTTAAAATGTACACGACTCACGAGCACGACATGTAGATCATGAACTAGGATTTTCGAGCTTGAACACCGGGTTTTGATTTCACGAAAGACAAGAATAAAATGACTCGATTCACGAACACCATGACAAGGCCAAACGTAAGGGTTGGTAAAAAGGTAGGGCATATCCTCGGATATGTCCTATCTAGTTTTTCACAATGACAAGCAAGATGTTAGTGCACCTTTCAAGCATGCATGTTTCCATGAAGGGTGCTTGCACCTGACTTCAAGTTCCTTCTATTGCATTTCGCTGAAGGGATTTTACACTCCCGACTTCAAGTAGTTTGACATGTTTCGCTTAATAGAGTTTACACTACCGACTTCAAGTTGTTCAAGGGCACTAACATCCCAAGCATGCATGACAAGCAAGCACGTTTAAATTCAAGCAAGCATGTGCATATCATGTCATGACAAACATATAAGCATACATGCATTTGCATTCATGTTCATGCAAGAAAGTTTTCACAAGTACAAGACAAGAAAAAGACATGACAAAACAAGTTTTTTCAAGCACGAAAACATGATTTAAAATGTAAGTAACAAGGCAAGACAAGTACACGAGAATTTACCGAGGTTTTACCGATCATGATTTCAAGCATGCATGAATATCAATTGTTTGTTGTTCTGTTTAACGTTATTGCTTTGCTTATTGTTATCATTATTATTATGCACTGTTCTATGACTTGTTGGTTAGTAGTAGGCACCCGCTAAGTATTCCACGCTCAGCCGTCCTTTTGATGTCGGCAGGTACTAGTGGAGCAACTGCTCCTTTTGATATAAGTGCTCCTGGTCCATGGGAGGGAGAGGAGTACGTTGAAGAGACACCTCCGAGGATCCTCGGCTTGGTGATGGGGACTATTGGCCTAGTTAGGTTTTGTTTAGTAGACCTCGAGCGAGGGTGAGAGGGTATACTTGTATATTTTGTGGTGGGCATGTCCACCTTGTCTTTTGGATATTGTATATAACTTGGGATACTTGTGTATATATAGATGAGATAGATATTTTGCTTCTGTTGTGTCATGGGTTTGCTTCCGCTATGCATGCTCTAACTCTCTTTTGCAGGATGGTTTATCAAGTCATGTCAAGTCTCGTCCAAGATTCACTCTAACTCCTAGGGTGGGTTTTGGGGTGCGACAGTAAATTCTAATGAAAATCTCTCAAAAGAACCCACTCTAACTCCTAGGGTGGGGTTTTGGGGATTTCTACGTATGTGAGTGAGTGAGAAATCAATACAAGTGAATACGTTGTTGATATGAGATATTGCATTGATAAAATGTTATATTTAGTTCATAAATGAACTCCTTTTTTAGCACTTGATCCAATATAGCCATTGTTGAAGCATTAAATGCGTTTTAGGCCGTTGAAAACTAGTTGTTATAACGATTTTTCTTTTTCAGGCTTGGATTCGTCGACGAAGTGGAGTTCCCACTTGAATTCGTCACTGAATTATGAAGACAGTAAGCAAATTCCAATTTTCTATAATTAATTCGTCACCGAATTCAAATTGCTCTGAGAATTTGTCGACGAATGCAGAACAATTTTTATGAATTCTGTCTTTGATCAAACCAAAGTGATGGGATTGATTTCCTAGATCAATTTGCTATCTTTTAACATGATTTTATTAATCCTTAGGGCCTTAGAATGATGGTCAAAGATTGTCCTAGACACCTATGGTCAATCTATGTTTTTGAGCTTTCAACTTACCACTCTTTTGAGGATTTTTTACATAAGTCCTAAGTACTCTCAACATGAATTAAAAATACACTTGAATTCTTGAGAGTTGATCTTGACTGATCTTGAGTCTTGTGATATGTCTTTGACTTCAATGGACCTGACTTGGACTATGGTCTTAACTTGAATCTTCAATTTATATACTTTGAGTTGAACTTCCTTGTAGATAATTTCCATCCTTTTGCCATGATTGGAGTGCTAGCAACTTTGCATTCTGAAATGTTCAAACACTTTAAACAAGATTATTAGTACCATACTTTCATTTTATTATTGTGTCATTGTCAAAATTAGTAGGGGTACCTGAGGTTTTAACCTTGAGGCTAACACATCCAACATTGGATTTTAGAAAAAAATATTAACATTAGGTTGATTATGCTTAACCACAATTAAAGGTGGCTTAGCCGCCTCGTGTCCCTTTTAACACTCACTAACTGTGGTTAAGTTTCACTCACCCCTAGGGTTCATCCATCTAACCTTTATTTTAGGAAAAAAAAAACTTAATCTTAGGTTGATTATGTTTAACCATAATTGAAGAGGCTCTACAAGCTATCAGGTGTCCCTTTAGCATCCACTAACTATGGTTAAGATTCACTCACCCCTAGGGTTCATCCATCTGACATTGACCTAGGTTAGATGGATGAACCATAGGGGTGAGTGAATCTTAATTTTTTTTAATGGATATTAAAAGGGACGCGTGGCGGTTTCTAAAAAACATGGTTAAATGGATGAACCCTAGGATTGAGTGAATCTTAACCATAGTTAGTGGGTGTTAAAAGAGACACGTGGTGGTTTCTAAAAACCAAGGTTAGATGGATGAACCTTAGGGGTGAATCTTAACCACATTTAATGAATATTAAAAAGAACACGTGACTATTTTTAAAACCTAAGTTAGATGGATGAACCCTAAGGATAAGTAAATCTTAACCATAGTTTGTGTGTTAAAAGGAACACATTATAGAGGTAAAGAAAAAAAAAATCATAGGAGACAACATAGAGAATAAATCTAGTGAATCTAGGAGACCACATAGAAAGCTTCCGCGTTAGACTATCAATTCCCATAAATAAAATATTCTAAAATTGCATTCAAAGTTTAGAAATCACTGAATTTTGGCTATTAAAACCTTGGTTACACACCCTTGCCTCTTGCGTGAGTGGTAGGGGTGTGACCTTCAGTGGTGGAAGGTCAGGGGATCCAATCCCCCCGGGTATGAGTTGCAAGAGCTCCACTGCCTAAGCTAACTTCTGACCATTCTAACCTATTAACTAACTTCTGACCATTCTAACCTACTAACGTAGTTAAATGATAACGGTAGGGAAAAAAAAACTTGGTTCATATTTGCAAGTTTTTGAAAGAGCAGTGCTCAGCGGATCCATGGGTCCGTTTCATATCTTACCCCGTTGTGTCCCTTTTAACACCCTTTAACCCTGGTTAAGCTTAACTAAGTTAAAACTAAGATTCTGGTTAAATTTTTTTTTTGTGAAAAACCATGGTTGGATTGCCTAACCCTAGGGGTGAGTGAATACTAATCACAGTAGGTAAGTATTTAAAATTGAGGCGTGGACCAATGAGGACCTGCCATTCGGTTATAAAATGGGAACACCGGGTACGTTTACTATTTTCCTTTTTAAAACCACCTAAATTATTAAAAATTCTTTACCTGTGAAAGTTGAGTATGCAAGATGAAACATTTGTGGAGATACTCTTTGTCCCCTCTGCTATAGCGAGGAAGAAACATTATTTCACATTTTTGCCAAATGTGAAAGGGTTCAACATATATGGTTTGGCTCCCACCTTACCTTGCGCACTGAAAAACTACAATATAATTCTATGGCTGAATGGATTTCCTCTTGGTGGGCGGATGGCCAAGGGACAATCAAAGACATCTCCCTCATAGCGGCTTTCATGGCTATATGTTGTTGGAAAATTTGGCAAGAAAGAAACAATATTTTTTTTGCAAAGAAAACTTTTAATCCTGTTATGGTGCTTAACGAAAGTTATGAACTCTTATTTGCATATTTTAATGCAGCTTTGGGACAGGAACACCAAAGGGCTAGCTGCCACGACAGGGACAACTATGACATCCTCAATAGAATGATTCAGTGGAATCAGTAATGGACAATGTGCATTTACTGATTGTTAGAGTCTTATAGTGGTGGGATAAAATCCCTGAAGCAACACTTAGTTGTGTGTCAACAATGTGTGTATTTGTGATAGCTTCATTTGGAAAGTTACCATTACAATGAAGAAACACCTGGATAGCAAAAAGATTGAGCAACAATAGATGAGGCAAAAGAGAGGCCATTAGGTCCCAACTAATTATGGGTCTAGCAGTCATTGGGGTGATATTAACGAAGTATGATGATGCACGAACTGCTGATGATATAGAGATCCTGGAGGGAGCAAATGGCTATTGCAATTGTCGATCACGGATGGAGGCTTTGGAGAGGAAGGATATGGCTAGTTCCACAAGATTTGGACAATCTTAGCACGATGTTAAATGGTTTTAGTAGGGACAGTCGCCGGCTTGCACAGTCTAATAGCATCAGTGATCATTTGATATATTCGAGGGAAGCCGAGCAGGTATAGGACGAGGGACCTACTCTTATCATTGAAGAGATGGATCCCTTTGTGTATAGGCATAAGGGTTCGTTTGGATAAACTTCTCAAAAAAGAAAAATACTTCCCCAGGAATTAATTTGCAGGAAGTGACTCTTGAGGAAGTCTGACAATGTTATTCAGAGGAGAAAATACCGTTTGGTTTGCACATTTGAAAAGTAACGTTAATAAACCCAAAAGTCAATTTTGTGTTTGGTTTGCACTTACAAGAAGTAACTTTTGAAAATTTTATATATGACATCAAATTGATATATGGTTATTTCCTTATATCAACTCTTATTTTACAAAAATATGTTTTATACATGTGCACATTAGTAGGTAATATACATGGTTCTACACCTAGTATTCATGATTTATAGTATGTAACCATATAAAAATCTAAAACATGGCACAATAGTTTGTTATGTGAAAAATACATGTTTCGCGCGTAATCATAGTAAGTTAGTAACCAACTACAACCTTACTGATTTGAGTACCTGATAATCCTCTATCACGAACATGTCCAAGCATAATAATAAACAAAATAAACTCAATCAATCTAGTTCAAATTTTATCTTGCAATTGCCGAGGCAATGACTTTAACAAATTGGGTCACAGATTCTATACATATATATCAATCTAGTTCACAAATTATCACGAAATTGCAATTCCAAGTGCATGATGAGTTGGGAAAAATCCTGCATAAATCTTTGAGCAGAAAAGAGCACATGCTTTATTAGACATGTCATGGTTGGCATAGCCAAAAATCAAGCAAGTCCATGTTCAGACATTTCTCTCAGCCATTTCATCAAACACTTTATGGGCATCCACCAAATTACCCGTTCTAACATAAACAGTAATGAGTGAGTTGGACAAGAAGAAATTCTGACAAACCCGTTCTTGGTGATGTCGCGACCCAAAACCCACCCTAGGAGTTAGAGTGAACTTTGGACGACTAATCATGGATTACATGACTTGCTTGACAAACCAACCTGCAAAAACTCACAGAGTATATACAAAAGAGGATATAAACAGCGGAAACATACTCTAACATAGCACAGCGGAAGACTAACAACCCTCTATGTATATACATACTTAGATTCAAGTTTATACAAAAGGAATCCATAAGAAAGTGCGGACATGCCCGCCAAAATACATGGATATAATCACTTATGCTCACCCACAGCTAATCCACTCAGAATCTACAACCACCTAATGATACTCCTCTACGAGAGGTTCCTCCAAAGGCTCCTCGACGTACTCCTCTTCCACCCATGGACCAGGAGCACAAACATCAAATGGAGCAGCAGCTCCCTCAGAACCTGCCGACATAAGAAGTACGGCTGAGCATGGAATACTCAACGGGTACTAAATACTAACCAACAATTATAGCATAAAAATGGCAATACATGATCAGGAGCAATTCATATATGTCAAACAGAAACAATTCATATTATACAAGGAAGTAAAGCAGTTTATAATCATGCTTGTAATTCGTAGAAAACCGATAAATCCTCTTGCAAACATCGTGCACTTGACTTGACTTGAAATATCTTTTCGTACTTGAAAGCTTGTCTTGTCTATCTCACTAAATTCTTGTATGTCGTGTCATGTCATGCATGCTTGCTTGTGATCATGTAAATTGTGAGATGCACTTGTGAGATGCACTTGTGAGATGCCTTGAGAGGGAAGGGAGACCCTTCATTATGCAATGCACTTGCGAGGGAAGGGAGACCCTTCTTCATGATATGCACTTGTGAGTGAGGGGAGACCCCTTGTGGAATGTTGGTTCTTGTCTTCTTGTGAAAAGCGAGGTAAAATATATCGTAGAATATGTCCCACCTCTAACCATGTTCTTGAAAACCTCGGTAAATCATGCCATGCATGCCGTGCTCGTGGGAACCGTGTACATACTTGCATTCCAATTTAAAGATGACATTTGGGTAATTTCAAAACACATATAGCATCAAAGATTGAGCAATTCAATATTCATAGCATTTAGGGAAAGCAGGAAACATACTATCATAGGCCTTAGCAATATTCAGAATTTCTTAGGTATGCATTTCCTAATTCACAGCTCACTTTATTCACCTTGGCATTTCATCAAACATGGTGTGTTCATTATGGATTTACCCTACAACATGCTTTTCTAGATGGGTTTTACTCAAATCATACATGTATGTTCATTATTGGAACAATGCCCTTCCCCATTTGTTCATCACACACAACCATTGGCATCCAATCGCCCATTCCATCTCCATTCACCATTCACCATTTACCATTTACCATTTACCATTCACCATTCACCATTCACCATTCACCATTCACCATTCATCCATCTCATAGCACATGTGTAAATGAAAGAAAATGAAGAGAAAAGAAGGGGAAAAAAGAACTATAACTAGGAGGGTAGTAAAAAGTACCGACCTTGAAGAAATGAGGAAGAAACCCTCTTTCCAAATGACTGTGAGTTGCTGCCCTAGCTTGGATCGCGAGCTCCACAATGCCTGAACCGAAATCTTGAAGAAAACGGGCTTGAGGTTGATCTAGGGTTTCAAACCCTTTGATTTCTCTCCAAAATGTAAACCCTAGGTTGGAATCGCCTTCTCCCCTTCTCCTATTCTCTCAAAATCTCTCAGTGTTGAGAATGAGCCCTAAAGGCTCGGGTTAAACTCTTAAGGTAAGAGTGAACTGACAAAAGACCATAACACCCTTACTAAATTTCTGTAAAAACACGAGTGTCGAACTCGTTGTGCTGTGAACAGTGCCAACTCGTGGTGCTGTGAACAGTGCCAACTCGTGGTGCTGTGAACAGTGCTAACTCGTTGTGCTGTGAACAGTGTCAACTCGTTGTGCTGTGAACAGTGCCAACTCGTGGTGCTGTGAACAGTGTCAACTCGTGGTGCTGTGAAGGGTGCCGAACCCGTTGTCCGTTGTGTTGTGCATAGTGCTGAGCTCGTTGAGCTGTGAACAGTGCCAAACACGTTGTCCGTTGTGGACAGTGCTGAACACGTTGTCCGTTGTCTTATGTACAGCATGCCCGTGGTGAGTTGTACAACGTGCCCGTTGTGAGCTGTACAACGGATGCACACAGTATACGTTATCAGAGTACGTTGTTTGTGCTACGTTATCAGAGTACGACGTTAGAGCAAGTCCTTAGTGCCTTCCGAGCTACGTTTGCCTACATGTTCAGACTGTTGTGGCCATATCTTTTGACTCGTTCATCCGATTTTGACGATTCAACTTGCGTTGTGTTCGTACTTCGAAAAGGAACATTTCTGACATTTTGAAATTTCCAATTTCTTCCTTATTTATTAATTATACCTCTTAAAAGGCAAAATGACAACGAAAGTGTCATGTTTTAAGCATGAAAAAGTCTGGGGCTCTACATCCTCCCCCCCTTACAAAAATTTCGTCCTCGAAATTCAGACACTACTTGTATTAGAAATCAAAAAGGAAATTACAGTCATATACAAACTCATTCCAAAAACTCATTCAATTAATTCTGGGTACTTTGCTTTGACTTCGGCTTCACGCTCCCATGTAGCTTCTTCCCGAGCATGGTGTTGCCATTGCACAAGAACCAAAGGGATTGTCTTGTTGCGAAGCACCTGATCTCTTCGATCCAGAATCTGAACCGGCTTTTCAATCAAGTTGAGATCCTCTCGAATCTCCAACGGTTCCAAGTCTATGACATGCGAAGGATCCGTAATGTACTTCCGAAGCATAGACACATGGAAGATGTTATGAACTGCAGCCATGTGAGGTGGGAGAGCTACCCTGTAAGCAACCTCACCAACTCGTGTGATAATCTCAAAATGCCCAACATACCGAGGACTGAGCTTGCGTCGCTTGCCAAATCTCATGATCCCTTTGCTAGGAGATACTTTCACAAAGACTTGATCCCCTACTTGAAATTCCAAGTCCCTACGGCATGTGTCTGCATCGCTTTTCTGGCGATCTTGAGTGGCTTTCAATCGATCCCGAATGATCTTAACTGTGTTTGCAGTTTGCTCAATCAACTCCGGACCAAGTACTTTCCTTTCTCCTACCTCATCCCAATAGAGAGGAGACCTACAACTTCGCCCATACAAGGCCTCAAATGGTGCCATTTGGATACTCGCCTGATAGCTGTTATTATAGGCAAATTCAACCAAAGGCAAGTGCTCTTCCCAACTGCCTCTGAAATCCAACATACAAGCCCGAAGCATGTCTTCAATGACTTGGTTCACTCTCTCGGTTTGTCCATCCGTCTGTGGATGAAAAGCGGTGCTGAAATCAAGTCGGGAACCCATAGCCTCTTGGAAGCTTTTCTAGAATTGTGATGTGAATCTTGGATCCCGATCCGACACAATACTGACTGGAACCCCATGTAGTCTAACTACTTCCTTGATGTATAGTGCAGCCAACTGACCAGAGTTGAAAGTAGTACGGTAGGGTAAGAGATGAGTGGACTTCGTCAAACGATCCACTACTACCCATATTGCATCTGAGCCCCTTGCCGTCTTTGGCAAGCCAACTATGAAATCCGTGGATATGTTCTCCCATTTCCACTCAGGAATCGGAAGGGACTGTAATAGACCTGCGGGCCGCATGTGTTCTGCTTTTACCTGTTGACACACCAAAGCACCGTGCTACATATTCTGCAACCTCCCTCTTCATATTCCGCCACCAAAAGTGACTCTTGAGGTTCCGTTACATCTTTGTGCCCCCTGGATGCACTGTGTACTTCGAACGATGTGCCTCATCCATGATCTCTCGTCGAAGATCTGCGTTGGTCGGAACACACAACCTTCCTATGAATGTGATAGCACCCCGACTAGTGAGAGAGAAGTCCTCACTACCCTTAGCAACTTCCTTGTCCCGATAAGCCAACAATTCCACATCCATGGCTTGATATTCTTGGATCAAATCTATAATGTACGGCCGAACCGTAACATTTGCCAAGATAGGACCACGGATAGAGTTATTCACACTGATGTCCAGATTTGCCAAATCTTCTAGTAGCTTCCATTCTTGAACTAACATGTGTGCTAACAACCCTTGAGGTTTTCTACTCAAAGCATCAGCCACTACATTTGCTTTACCCGGGTGGTATTGAATGGTACAATCATAGTCTTTCAGAAATTCCATCCAACGCCGTTGCCTTAGATTCAGCTCCTTTTGGGAAAAGAGATACTTGAGACTCTTGTGATCAGTGAACACATAGAACTCCACCCCATAAAGGTAATGACGCCAAATCTTAAGTGCAAACACGACCGCCGCAAGCTCCAAGTCGTGCGTGGGATAATTCTTCTCATGCTCCTTCAACTGCCTCGATGCATAGGCAATGACTTTCTTGTGCTGCATGAGTACACACCCAAGTCCAACGTGTGAGGCATCACTATACACCTCATACCCATAAGGTCCAGATGGCACAGTAAGGACCGGGGCTGTAGTAAGACTCTTCTTCAGTTCCGTGAAACTGATCTCGCACTTATCACTCCATACAAACTTGGCGTTCTTCCTTGTCAGGTAAGTGAGCGGTGCTGCAAGGCTAGAGAAACCCTCCACGAATCTCCTGTAGTAGCCTGCCAACCCAAGAAAGCTGCGTATCTCGGTAACACTCTTGGGCCTTGCCCAACTCATGACTGCCTCTATCTTCTTTGGATCCACCGAGATACCTTCCGCAGAAACAACGTGGCCTAGGAATGCCACCTCTTCCAACCAAAACTCACACTTGCTAAGTTTGGCGTATAGCTTGTGCTCTCTTAGCATTTCCAAAGCAAGGCATAGGTCGCGTGTGTGATCTTCCCATGTCTGGGAATAGACCAAAATGTCATCAACAAATACAATCACGCACCTATCAAGATATGGCCGGAACACCCGGTTCATCAAATCCATAAAGGCTGCCGGCGCGTTCGTGAGTCCAAAAGGCATCACCAAGAACTCGTAGTGTCCATACCGAGTCCTGAAAGCAGTTTTGGGAACATCTTCCACCTTAATCTTCAACTGGTGATAACCCGATCGAAGGTCTATCTTCGAGAAAAATCTCGCTCCCTTCAACTGATCGAACAAGTCATCAATCCTAGGCAAGGGATACCTATTCTTTATAGTGACTTTGTTCAATTGCCGGTAATCGACACACATCCGCATCGAGCCATCTTTCTTCTTAACAAACAACACCGGGGCACCCCACGGTGAGACACTTGGTCGAATGAAGCCAAGGCCTTGCAATTCCTCCAACTGAGTCTTCAACTCCTTGAGTTCAATAGGGGCCATTCTATATGGAGCTCTGAAAACAGGAGCTGTGCCTGGTGCAAGCTTGATCACAAACTCAATCTCCCTGCCTGGAGGCAATCCTGGCAACTCCTCTAGAAATACATCCAGGAACTCACTCACAACCGGAATAGTCGATGAGTCCTTTGGCTCGGGGTTAGCTAAGCTCAACGCCGCAAAACGAGCAATAGATCTACTTTTCAACCCGCGAAAGTGGAATAGTTTTCCTTCTACTGGCTTGAAGAATACCATTTTCTCAAAGCAAGCTACATGCCCATGATGTGCTGCTAACCAATCCATTCCCAATATAACATCAAAGTCTTGGAATCCAAGGACGATGAGATCAACTGCCAACTCGTGGCTTCCAACTTGGACCACACTATTTCTATACACTTTATCTGCCAATACTGTTTTGCCGAGAGGAGTCGAAATGGCTAACTCCGATTCTAGCTGACTTAGCTTTACAGAAAAGCCTTCTGAAAAACTCGGCGAGACAAATGAATGAGTAGACCCGGTATCAATCAACACTCGAGCCAAATACTCATTGACTAGTAGGGTTCCTAAAATTTTAACTAGCGGAGTTAATCCATGCATCAACAGTGTATACATGTAGGTATATATACATACATAACATTTCAAGTACATACACAAAATCAATTTATATTTAGCAGTTTAATTTACGGATGATTAAAGAAGCTACAACTGCGTACCTTGCACTACATCGTCAGATGCAAGTGCATCACCCTCTGTCAAGGCAAAAACTCGCCCCTGGTTCGCCTGGCGAGACTATGGTGTAGACCGGGTAGTCTGAGATGACGCCTGGTATGATCCTGCTGGGCGTGCTGGTGGACTAATCCCCTGAGACTGGCCTGGTAAATGGCGACTGGGGCAATCCCTGATCATATGGCCCTGGCGACCACAATGAAAACATCCACCCGATGCCCTTCGGCAATCCCCTGCCAGGTGCCTTCGGCCGCATAAAGTGCAGACCTCGTGTGCATAAGTCGGAGGGGCCGGAGGTGGAGCATACCTCATCGTCTGAGGTGCAACAGGCCATGGGGCTGGAAGAGCCTGAGGTCTCGGCGCCTGAGGCACATACTGCCGGGGAGCTGGAGGCGCATAAGATGGCCTCATCGGTGGTGCTGGCCACGCATACTGATAAGGACCAGTCCGGGCCCGCCTCTCTAGAGGTGTTGGACCACTGGATTGGCCTCTCGCCAACTCCCTCTTCTTGGACACTGTCTCTGAATTGGCCTCGACCAATAAGGCCTTGTCTACTACCTCAGGGTAGGTAGCATGCCTGAAAACGGAAACCTTCTCCATACTCACATCCTTGAGCCCTTGCTCAAATCTTCTCGCCTTCATTGCCTCAGTAGCAACCATATGAGGCGCAAATCTCGACAACTCCGAGAACTTGGCCTCGTATTGTGCCACCGACATCAAACCTTGTTCAAGGTTGATGAATTCTCTCTCTTTCTTTTCCCGTGCTCCAATCAGAAAATACTTCTTGTGAAAAGTATCCTTGAACTCCTCCCAAGTCCAAGGTAGACCCTGCATGGTCAGATCTCGCATCCTCAATGCGGACAACCACCAATGGTGGGCTTCACTCTCTAGCATGAAAGCTACCCATGCTACTCTCTCCTCCTCTGTAGGCGAGAGGACCGCAAAGATCTTCTCCATCTGGAGGATCCATGCCTCCACAGCAAGAGGGTCCACACTCCCATGGAATGGTGGAGGCCTCAATCTCCTGAATGCCTCAACTCCAGCGGTACGATGTACTGGAGCTGCGGGCGGTGGAGTAGGTGCCGCCGACGATGGTATAGCTTGCCGAGCCGCCAGTATGGCGAGTGTCTCAGCAATAGAGCCTAAGACCTGAGAGAGGTCCGGCTGCTCATCCTCATCTCTGGAAGAAGATGAAGCTCTGGTGTGTGGTCTGCGACCCCGTGTGCCCCTCCTCATGACTAAAGTCCTGAGAACAATAGCACCACATGAGTCTAACTTGAAACCACAGTTTATTTCAATGTTATTTCACAATAATTCAATTTGTATTAGTTGTATAATACCAATATTCATCACATCAAGTCATCAGAGTACTCATCACATTATACTTATACTTTAGTGTTCTAGCGTACCTAGGACTCATACTTGGTTGGAACAACCATTTTAGACTAAGACTAAAGTTTAGTCTTACACTTGGATCAAGACTCTCTTCCAACTTACTTTCTTCCTAACTTGTTTCCTAACATATGCTCTTGTCAAGCCGTGGTATAAGATTCTAAGTGACCCTAGAGACCTAAAGCTTAAGCTCTGATGCCACTTCTGTCGCGACCCAAAACCCACCCTAGGAGTTAGAGTGAACTTTGGACGACTAATCATGGATTACATGACTTGCTTGACAAACAAACCAGCAAAAACCCACAGAGCATATACAAAAGAGGATATAAACAGCGGAAACATACTCTAACATAGCACAGCGGAAGACTAACAACCCTCTATGTATATACATACTTAGATTCAAGTTTATACAAAAGGAATCCATAAGAAAGTGCGGACATGCCCGCCAAAATACATAGATATAATCACTTATGCTCACCCACAGCTAATCCACTCAGAATCTACAACCACCTAATGATACTCCTCTACGAGAGGTTCCTCCAAAGGCTCCTCGACGTACTCCTCTTCCACCCATGGACCAGGAGCACAAACATCAAATGGAGCAGCAGCTCCCTCAGAACCTGCCGACATAAGAAGTACGGCTGAGCATGGAATACTCAACGGGTACTAAATACTAACCAACAATTATAGCATAAAAATGGCAATACATGATCAGGAGCAATTCATATATGTCAAACAGAAACAATTCATATCATACAAGGAAGTAAAGCAGTTTATAATCATGCTTGTAATTCGTAGAGAACCGATAAATCCTCTTGCAAACATCGTGCACTTGACTTGACTTGAAATATCTTTTCGTACTTGAAAGCTTGTCTTGTCTATCTCACTAAATTCTTGTATGTCGTGTCATGTCATGCATGCTTGCTTGTGATCATGTAACTTGTGAGATGCACTTGTGAGATGCACTTGTGAGATGCCTTGAGAGGGAAGGGAGACCCTTCTTTATGATATGTATGTACTTGCGAGGGAAGGGAGACCCTTCTTCATGATATGCACTTGTGAGTGAGGGGAGACCCCTCGTGGAATGTTGGTTCTTGTCTTCTTGTGAAAAGCGAGGTAAAACATATCGTAGAATATGTCCCACCTCTAACCATGTTCTTGAAAACCTCGGTAAATCATGCCATGCATGCCGTGCTCGTGGGAACCGTGTACATACTTGCATTCCAATTTAAAGATGACATTTGGGTAATTTCACAACACATATAGCATCAAATATTGAGCAATTCAATATTCATCGCATTTAGGGAAAGCAGGAAACACACTATCATAGGCCCTAGCAATATTCAGAATTTCTTAGGTATGAATTTCCTAATTCACAGCTCACTTTATTCACCTTGGCATTTCATCAAACATGGTGTGTTCATTATGGATTTACCCTACAACATGCTTTTCTAGATGGGTTTTACTCAAATCATACATGTATGTTCATTATTGGAACAATGCCCTTCCCCATTTGTTCATCACACACAACCATTGGCATCCAATCGCCCATTCCATCTCCATTCACCATTCACCATTTACCATTTACCATTCACCATTCACCATTCATCCATCTCATAGCACATGTGTAAATGAAAGAAAATGAAGAGAAAAGAAGGGGAAAGAAGAACTATAACTAGGAGGGTAGTAAAAAGTACCGACCTTGAAGAAATGAGGAAGAAACCCTCTTTCCAAATGACTGTGAGTTGCTGCCCTAGCTTGGATCGCGAGCTCCACAATGCCTGAACTGAAATCTTGAAGAAAACGGGCTTGAGGTTGATCTAGGGTTTCAAACCCTTTGATTTCTCTCCAAAATGTAAACCCTAGGTTGGAATCGCCTTCTCCCCTTCTCTTATTCTCTCAAACTCTCTCAGTGTTGAGAATGAGCCCTAAAGGCTCGGGTTAAACTCTTAAGGTAAGAGTGAACTGACAAAAGACCATAACACCCTTACTAAATTTCTGTAAAAACACGAGTGTCGAACTCGTTGTGCTGTGAACAGTGCCAACTCGTGGTGCTGTGAACAGTGCCAACTCGTGGTGCTGTGAACAGTGCCAACTCGTGGTGCTGTGAACAGTGCCAACTCATGGTGCTGTGAAGGGTGCCGAACCCGTTGTCCGTTGTGTTGTGCATAGTGCTGAGCTCGTTGAGCTGTGAACAGTGCCAAACACGTTGTCCGTTGTGGACAGTGCTGAACACGTTGTCCGTTGTCTTATGTACAGCGTGCCCGTGGTGAGTTGTACAACGTGCCCGTTGTGAGCTGTACAACGGATGCACACAGTATATGTTATCAGAGTACGTTGTCTGTGCTACGTTATCAGAGTACGACGCCAGAGCACGTCCTTAGTGCCTTCCGAGCTACATTTGCCTACAGGTTCAGACTGTTTTGGCCATATCTTTTGACTCGTTCATCCAATTTTGACGATTCAACTTGCGTTGTGTTCGTACTTCGAAAAGGAACATTTCTGACGTTTTGAAATTTCCAATTTCTTCCTTATTTATTAATTATACCTCTTAAAAGGCAAAATGACAACGAAAGTGTCATGTTTTAAGCATGAAAAAGTCTGGGGCTCTACAGGTGATTTGCAAATGAATCTATTTAGCATCTTTAGAAGGACAAGAACTCTCACATGATGAACGAGATGCTCATAAATTTCAGAACACGAAAACAAGTCATGATTAGTTGTTATAGATGGAATCTGAAAGCCAAGGTCATCCCCCTCCCTCCGCCCTCCTAGTGAGTTGTTCTTTCTCTTGTAATGAAAGTTAAAGAATGGTTGAAATTTAGGCAAACTATATTCGGTTGTATGCCTCTTTTCGTCTAATACACACATTCTATGGGCATCAGGTGAATCTGTGTCTGTATCTTTAGTTCAGATGCATGAATTCTTGTTGCTATAAGACACAAGAGCCAAGTCTGGTGATTCTGTGTCTGTATCCATGTCCACACATTGACACACGACTCGCTTGCTGTCTTGAAGAGTCCACGCAACATAGTCGGATGATAGTAGGGATGTTGCGGAATTAAGAGCTATGTTGCTGGAAATAAAATAAAATAACTTCACGATGGCATCTTTCGCTATCTTCCCCACCTTTTCACCCTAGAAGATATCCTTCAACCTCTTCTAGGTGGCACCCTTAGGTAGTGTTTGGATAGTCTTCCCCAATGACTTTTACGACTTTTGGGTTCCGCGTTCAGGAAAGTAAATAATTGGGCATTTTTGTGTTTGGGTTGTCAATATCATTTCAACTTCTCAAAAAAATGAATAGTCCGTGAACGTCAGAATATTTACTTCCCCGAGAAGCAGGGTCCTTGCTGCTTCTGCGGGAAGTCAACATATCATCTTTGGCGGGGAGTGAAAGACTAGAATATAAAAATTTTCAAAGACGATTTTTAATTCAAACTTGATTTTGGTCTAATAAAAATCTTCTAAAGGGTCATCTTATGATCATATAAAATCATGGTCTAAGAAACCATACTTACAAAGCTCCTCAAGTGTAAAGCCTCCTGTCGAGATTCACACGAACCTTCTTTGAATCTCCAAAGCTTTTCTCCAATGGAAGCAAATGACCCTTCCAATCCAAACTCTATAATCTTTCTTCTTTTTCTTTGATCCAAGAACGCTTCTTGATCATTAAAGATTCAATCTTGATCTTTAAAGAAACAATCTTGATCTTCACAGAATTGTTCTTGATCTTCATCAAGATCAAAAACTAACCAAAAGGAAGATGTAGAGGTGGCCGTACAATCCAAAGAGAGAGAAAGAGGGGCGTGCTCTTTTGAGGGAGAGAGAGAGAGGGATTTTAGTAATCTCAAAATTGTGTTGGACGTTCCACACAAAGGGGTCCTTTTATAGACTCCTTGATTGCTAATTTGTAGTTCAAGTAAAACTTCTCGTTCTAATTCTAATCCAATTAGAATTCTCTTTCTAATTTTATTATGATTATCCCGCTTTGGATTTTTGACTGAGGTTTTGACCTTCAAAACGATTGATTATGGAAAAACTTTCTTCACAAAAGTTGTAGATCTTTTCGACGGCTTCAAAACGATGTACTATCTGACCAAAATCCGAGTTACGGTTATAGAGTTATGGCCCGAATATCGAGATTATTGATTCTCATAATCAAATACAAATCCGAAAATCCATAAATCAAATCAAATCGAAATTCCAATCAAATCAAAATAGAAACTCTTCTAATTTAATTAGAAGTCCCATTTAATTCCCATTATGTATTCCTAATCCAATTAGGAAACAAATCTTTAATTAGTAACTAACCATTAGTTAACAATTAAAGATAATAGAAATTATTATTAATGTGGGGCGTCCCACCCTAGGTTGGCCCCACATATCTCACGCCACTTTTTGTTGTTGCATCTCATGATGGTCACCTTTTGATCTTTATCAAAATCCCATATGGGTCCTACCCATTTGGTTAATCACATCTTATATGATTTCACCTATCAGAGCTTTACTATACCATATAGTGAAAAAATGGAGAATTTAATTAATTTAAATATAAATTAAATTAAAAGTTTTGAGAAAGTCCTAGTGTGTGGGATCTAAAGGGATCTCTTATTTCTAGATGTGGGACCAAGTGTTTCATCACCTTTAAGGTGTAGCCTTGTTGCCAGGAAAGACTTTCCAATAATTCCATTAGGATCATAGAATGTTATCTAAGTCTTTGGACTTCTACTAATCACAATAATGTTCATTAACACATTGTGATCAACCTCCAGAAATTAGAGAATTGCTTGCAAGTACTATCTCACAATTTATTTGCAAACAAATCCTTCCACAATCCAATATCACTTATAAGCTTCCAGGATTGGAACAAGTCCACTGTTTAGTCCCTAGCTTATGAATAGAACTCTTTCTCATGAATACTTTTTCCATTAAACTGAACTTCCAAAACACTTTCGAAGAAACATTAGAACAGAACTGACATATACATATACTTTTCTATATTGAAAATATCAACTTCGATAAAGACCATTTTACCGAAAAAGCACCAGTACTGGATTTTGAGTTCAGTTCAACAAGTATCATCTTGATATCATTATCTCCAATTAAGGAGAAGTGGATTGCTTATTGACTGTTTACATACTTCTCCATACACTGTGTACATGACCCAACGTACCCGGGGTTAGTCCTGTGTATTGGACATTGCTGATTGACACATCAAAGTCATATAGACAGATGTTTAAGAAGATGTTAACTTCTCAGGTCTAAGGACAATTTGTCGAATGGATTTAACCCTAATACAATCTGACAGTGTATTCCATAGGGTATCCACTAGTGACCCCATTTAGTATTATGTACTTACTACTTATACTCACATGTTAGTCAAGAGTCAACACTCTCTGTGAATAAGATTCATGAATCACACTATCTTATAGAACTACACATGTGCAAGCCATGATGAAGTATGGTGCCCAACTAGTACTCTAGAGGCTTAGAACATTATTAGGTTTACAAGGAACTGGAAAATCATATCTCCTCGCAACCTTTGCATGATTTTTGTACAATGTTACCTATGAAACATTATGTCATCATCAATTGAGACATTGATAATTATAAATACCCTTTATATATAATTGTGTGAATGTGATGCTTCTCTAATCAACATAGAAAAGTCTTATATTGGCTTTCGAGTGCATATATGTCCATCAGGGAGTTGACGGTATTTTGCAGAAACGATCGTATAAAAGGGTTTTCCATTTTTTTTCTTATGCATTCGTGATCTGCCCCCATCTTCCCTCTGCTCATGGTTTGCCCCCCACCTCTGGTCATAGTCTGCATTTCAATTGCTTCTCCCGTTCTAGCAGAGGATCTTCTAATCTTCAAATATAAAAACCCTAATCAGCATTTGGAAAAACCATCTTCTTCATTGATTCCATTGTAGGAGTTGATAGACTTGTTTTGAAAAGTCCAATCAATCTTTAAATTCACCTAAGATGGGTATTTTATGCGAAATTTTGGATCTGAATCATCAAAAGCTTAAAGCCCTCCAATATAGGGATCAATTCAAATAAAGGTGAAAAATGAATTTTGGAAAAATTGTTTCTCAGAAAAAACAGATGACTTTGGTCGACTTTGATTCATGTTGGCCTAGTCAAGTCGACCGAAAATATATAATTTTTATAAAGGTTTTGTAGTGTTTTGGTTAGTTACCGAAACATCATCGAAACTACCGAAACTTACCTAAATATGCCATCAAACTTACCAAAATATGATGCAAAAACCTTGTACTATTTACACTTCAAGTGGATATCGATCGTTGGCTAATGAAACTAGCATGTTTCTACCGAAGTTTACCAAAATGTGTCAATTTTTAAACCACACAATTTGGTTTCATAATACCCATGAAAACGGAAGGGTCTTGTAGGACACATTAGAAGATGTGTCAAGAAATATTGTAATTTTGATGATGCAAGTAGGTTTTGTATCGGTACCCTTGTAAATGGAAGTGTTTCATACGAAACATTAGAAAATGTGTATATTTTAAACCATGAACTTAGTTGGTGTTGATGATGGTTATTGGAAAGTTTGACTTATGGGGTTTGAATTTAAGAACGTTGTTCATAATTCAATAAGATAATGACATGTGGCTCAACAGATGTTCTGATATATTATGAATATATTAAATGCTAAAAATCCTCCTTTGAGATTTGGTTAACAGAATTCCATGAAAGATGGTTAGATTAAGCTATTAAAATAAACATGTTTATCTGATAATGATGATTTTGGTCATTACTGACCACTGATAAATAATATTTGGGCTCTTATGTTCTTAGTTCTTCTAAAAAGATTTTACTCCTTAATGACTCTTTCAATCTCTATGCAATTAATAATGATTATAGCCTTTGCGCTATTAATAGTTGGTTATGGTTCTTACGCCATTGATTTTGGTTGTAGGTTTAACGCCTTTGATGCTGATTTGGGCTCCAACGCCCTTTGGATACTGATTTAAGATTTAACGCCTTTGATGCTGATTTGGGCTCTAACGCCTTTGGATACTGATTTAAGATCTAATGTCTTCAGATGCTGATATGGGCTCTAATGCTTTTAAATGCTAATTCAGGTTTTAACGCCTTTGAATGCTGTTTTGGGCTTTAACGCCTTTGATGATCAATATGACTTCAGTACCTCTCTTTGGCTTTCAACGCCTTTCTGATGATGATGGGTATGGTATGGATTAGTACCTCCCTATGTACCTTTCTGATGACCTATACCAGAAAGATGATTTGCTTTATTAGGGGTGAACGGTATGGATTAGTACCTCCTCGTGGGAATGGGTGTGGCTGTTTCCCCTCATTACCTATTCCAGTGAAGCATGAATTACTTCCTGGGCTGACAGTCAAGAAGAAAGCATTGAGGATGAATTTTTCTCAGTTTCTCTTAAGGCCTGACGGGATGGGTGTCTTCGTCCAACCCCTACGCTTTCCCTATTGGACTTGAGATTATTATTATTATTATTATGATTATTATTATTACTTAGAGGAGTGTTGCTGTCTGAACACTTATATATTACCTCAAAAGGACAGTACACCCTGAAAGCGTATGACCCGCTTTCACGATGTAGTTACCAACCGCTTTGGGAAAGGATGATGAGTTGTGGTTTGGAGGGCTTAGATAGAATTTGTTAAAGGATGAGTATTATGAATACCGCTTTTAACCTTTGAAGAATATATCCGAAAGCTTTGGTCATAAAAGCTTAAAGGAGTTATAGTGAAAAACGTCTTTATCTTGATAAAATCCAATATTTTCTCTCTAAAGTCGGTTATAAAAACGGTTATGACAGCTGTACAAGTTAGTTATGATTTCTGTTGATCACCTATAAGTAGAGGTGACCCCCTCTTGTTTGGAAGGGAGAGATTTTCCCCCCCGTTTCTAACTAGATTTCCTGGAGAAATAAGATTTTTCAATCAGAATTTACATAGAGAGAAAGTAAAGGGCTTATCAGGAAAAGTCATTTTGTCACCATTATTCTTCACTGTTCTTTCTTCTCTCCCTCTGAATTACTTTCTTCTTTCTTCCCCTTCTTCCTTGTATTGATCTCTGAATCATTTCTTTCAAAATAACTCAATTTAGAACGGTCTGGATAACAGATTTAGGCTAGATTGAGGTTGCAGTGAATCCCATTACTTCAAAAACCAAAATCACCCCTCTTTAGTCGATATTTGCTTGATTTCTTTCATATAGAGAATATAATTAAGATGAGTACGAAGAGGATGCTCGATATCAACTTAGACCCGGACCCTAATCACTTGTCCTTTAAGATAAGCATCCTCCACTTGACCAATCAACTTACCCACGTCTTCTGTTACTCTTTGAATCCGGTGCTCTGGTAGAAGATCATGAAGTTTTATCCAAAATTATACTTCATTAAAAACCATATTAGTTGCTATCGTAATAGGATGCCATTTCTTCAGGATGAGAAGATGTCCACTGAAGGACCAAGGTTGGTTTTGAAGAACTCTCTTGAGATCTATTTTATGATTTTATCATTAAGTTTAGACATAATTACATTTCCTAGCAACTCTGACGCTTGAATTCCTTAATGAGTATATCACTAATTGATGTAGTTCTAGCATCCATAAAATTAACTGGTCTGTCACTAATTGACTTACCAAGTAAACTCCGATGTCCTGCATCTATCCCTTCTGGAAATTATCATCATCAATTTGGATAGGCTACTCATAAGCTTGGATCTGTTGTTGTAGCTGCAAGCTCTCAACAAGCTGCATTCATGGGAATGATACCCTGCACACTGATAAGAATAAGATGCTAACTCAAGAAGACCTACAATGCAAGGGAGACTGAGGTCATACAAGCTTTACAAAAGAGTGCAGTTTTCCTTCTACCCTAGGGTGACTCAAAAGGAGACAATTTTATTTTAACCAACATTTAAGTATATAGTTTTGAAACAAATATAGTATTGGTCTATGGGTGATCTATTTTGATCCATAAACTAGTCTTGATTTATGTTAATTAAAGTTATATAGTTGGAATTGTCTATTCATGTACCCCTAAGTAATACAAGCATTATTATTATAGAATATAGACTACCAATCGACGGTCTTTCCAGATCCACTAAGCAGAAGTTGATCCTTCTAACATGTTGAATATGACTGCAACCCATGTATGGAAGGCATACCATGTACAACTTGCAGCCGATGATGCTAGCAATAGCACTAGTGATTTTGAGCTCGGATGTAACTCAATGTGGTACAGATGTACCAATTGATGAGTTATACTATTTATGTTTTATTGTTCATAACAACTAAATGTATTAATGAACTTTTGTTCACGTGTATGTCCCATATATTGGTTGCCTTTATTGTGTCTTTACGTGTCTACAGTCTACACTGGTGTTAAAAGGTGTAGTAATCTTAAATATTAGTGATCTTTTAGTTGTTTGCAGTTTACTCGTGTATGTCCCATAAATTGGTTGCATTTATTGTGTCTCTACTTGTCTACACCTGTGTTAAGGTTGTAGTAATCTTAAGTGTTTGTGTATTACTTAGAGATGAATGCTTTATTAATTAGTTATGCTTTCATTTGTCTCAACTTATGTTGTATACACATACAGATTACAGACAATGTATGTGAGGTTTTAGGAAGTAATGCATTGCGGTAACTCATATAGATAGTTCAACTGGTAGCTATAAGACTATCATATTTTAGTTTGTCTTTACATTATAATGAGTGGATTTAAGTTTCAATGAGTTTCCAACATTTCTTCAAATTTTACAACCTTCCCTCACGTTTCCTCAATCCATATTGATACTAAAGAATCCAAGATAGTTAAGAGTCTCCTAAAGACAGTGTAATCTTCCGTCTTTCTTATGTTCATCCTGATTTCACCAACAACTAAATTCACAGTAGCCAGTTAACTGAAATAACCGAATTCTTCTTTCAAGTTCTTTTATTTACCACACCAAATCCAATTTTTTTTAAAAACCTATTTCAAATCCAACATCTTGAAACAAAATGTAATCAAATTTCTCCTTGTTTTCTTTTTCACATTTTTGTTTTTTCAGATCCAAATAAAGGACAATCTCCTCTCTATTTTGTTTTCTTCGACAACCAAACGCATTGTTACAAAAGGAATCCAATGCAATTTCTCATTAGGTCCTTCGTTTGCACAGCTACTACTCAATCTTAACTGTTAGAGAAGGTTTAGAAGATAGCTGGTATTTTTTTTAAACTTTTTGTTCTTCATTAAAGGACTTTTGATTTTCTTCCTCTCCATAATACTCTAGTTTTTATCAACTATTTTTTTGATATAGGTTGAGCAAAGAAGGAAAGAAGCTCTTTCTAGAACAGGGGAAGAGGTATCATCAGCATTAGAGGGCTCTTTGCATGATGTTGTCTCACGTTACAGTTTCATGGATCTTTGGCCATGCTCTTCTAGGGATTTGGATCATTTGGCGCGAGAAGAGGTACCCCAAACTGCATTTAGATTGTTATATTTGTTGGGTGAATATAATTGCAGAATAAATGTCATTTGTTATTAATCCTTGCCTATATTTATTTATCTATGCTCCAATGTGTAGAATCCTGACCAAGGTTTTCTGGCATTCCTATGGATGCATCCGAAGCTGTTTGAATATTCTCTTGCAAATGTTTAATGCATTGTCTTCCTACTCTTTCATCCAATGTTGTTATACAGTTCTAGTGTCATGAATCACAAAAGATGGTAGATAACTACCACTTCTCCATTTTCTTTCAAAGACTGTTCTTTTCAAGTATAAATGTTTTAGCATATATGAATGTTATAATTTATAGATGGTCAAATGCACCAAATAAGGATAATGCTGAAAGAAAACATGCAGTTTTTGGAAATTCCTTCACTCAACTTGCTGTACAGCACTAGATATCATTGCCAACTTACTGTGAGAAGACATTAATCATAAGAAACATTCTTATAGTGCTGTACTTAATGACCTTGATGATAGAGAGAAAAAACAAGAGCTAGGGAAAATTATAGGCTCATTCCAACTTGCAATCTTGGGACAGGTTGCACCATAGAAATTTTTGAGTATAAAACTTGTTACAATGTAAGCTCTGGTAGTCACTTGTGAAACTATATACCCAATCAAAACTACTTATAATTAATTTGGTAATAAAAAAAATTATTTTTACCCTCGGAGATTTGAGTAGCTCTTAGCATTACAACATTAAAACTTTGTTTTTAAGTTCGTATTTTTTCGGGATATTGCTTCAATAACCGCAGTCTTTCATCACTGTGAAGTATGTGGTTTGTAGAACTTCCCCTCATGTAGGGGAGGATGTAGCACCTCTTGCATGGAGGGGTACTTAAGATTGAGTTTCAGTGTAACTTTAAACAGGTGTTGGTCTACATGAATTAACTTTACCTATGAAAAGAAAAAAGTTGTGGCTTGCTCTACATGGCGGATGGATTTCCATCAAAATGTCTTCTCCTAAATGATGAGTCATTTGGTGGGGATAACCTCTTAAGTTCTCCTACCTTTGAGTATTGTTATATGCAAGGACGTTTCAAAAGATTTGGGCTCCATTCCTTTTTTAGGGTTGTATAATCAATTGTGGACATCTAGTGTTAAAAGTGGACATCAGCTAATGTGTGCTTCAAGAGGAGAGAGGAATCTTATGGCAGAGCTTTAGACTAGAAAGGAAACGAAGAGATTTTATTATGAGTGAGTTTATATAAAATGCAAGCCTTTCTAAGTTTTACTCTCAGGTAGAAATTACATGATTCTTCTTTGGGCATCTGTCAAACGTACCAGATGATGGTGGTAAGTGGGATTTTGTTTAGAAGTCCAAAATCCTGAGCTTTCAGGTTCCTAGTAGGAGCTATTTTATTTTGGTAAGACATGAGTATGTCATGGATATGCTATGTACAATTTGATGTGTGAGAAATAGGTAACATCATTGTTCTGATAGTTGGGGAAAGAAAGCTTGAAGTGTAACGGAGGCCTTTACGCAGGAATTTGCTGCAACAATTGGATTAGGTTTCTAAACAGTTCTAAGCCCAAAAGATTTGAGTTTAAAGGTCACAAATCATGCGAAACAAAGAAATTTCATCGAGCAAATATCTATAGCAAGATTTTCCTATGGGATATATAGTAAAGAACATGAGTCAAGAGAATAGGTAGATCATCACATTATCAGAAAACCCTAGAACATGGTCTTTGTCACAAAAAGCTTGAGTATCAATCAATGTCTTTGAATAAACTAAGTAATAACATATCATTCCCATAACACTCATCCTCAAGCTGTAGCATGAATGGACCACTGATGGCTGATTAAGTGCCTGTCAAAGTGACCGCTGGAACTGACCCGCTGCGATGCTTTTCTAGGATTCTTTCAGATCTTGACACAGGACTTTGCTTTTATAGTACCTCAAAATCAGTAGGTTGCTGAATTACATCACAGACATCTTGGACTTTTTAAATGATAAGTGTTCTTGGAGAATTTATAGCAGGTAAAGTACCTCTTAAGATATACAGATCACAATTAAATTGTCATGTTTCACCTATTCGTAGAAACGACAAAGCGATTTTAAAACTGATACGGCCTTTGAATTTATAGCAGGTAATAGTTATGCACTTATACTTCTTAAAACATATAGGTATCTCTCACAAATAAATTGATATGTTTCACCTTTATGTGGAAAAAGAAGAAAGCATATTAATTCATAGTTACCAGAGCAAGAAGCGAAAACGAGAAGTAGGAAACGAGACTCAAAAAAACCTTAGGACACGGGAAGCGGGAAATGAGATATAGGCTCCTCATTCCCATTATGTTATTATGAGTTACCTTTGATTTTATCGTACATGAGATTTCTGTGGAAAAGTAAGTGCCTTAAGTTTCAAACCGACGATACTTGCTTAGAGTATACACCCTAGGGCCTAGGCTATAGACTGTGGTCTACTACATCATTTCACACATACAACTCCCTTTGACTATTAGATGAGGCATGATGGAAACGAGCTTCTCACCCTGGACATAGCTTCCCGGCAACTATGTTTTAACCTATGCACAATAACTTCGGTGTTCTATCATGACTCATGAGGGTTTAAGATCTTCAAAATTAATTTGTATATTGTTTCTAGTATTTTCTATATATTCCCTTTTCTGTTTTATCTAATTGGATTTAGATATGCAAAACCTGAAAGAACATCTTCCTATAAATTAACTTGCCAAAAAAGTCTGAAGAACAAAACTTGTATTTATAGTGTTAAGGTGTCCACTCTCTGCTTGATGGTGATATTTTTAGTTGAGAAAAAGTAGGATGTCACTAGCGTAGTTCTTCATTCTTATCTCTCAGGGTGTTTAAGTTACACTAAGCTAATTATTAGAAATAATAATAATTACACAGCTAATCTGGGACAATGCTGGATTTTGGCTTTTGCATATTCTAAGAGTGATTCTGTCAAATGTAATGACAACACTATAAGCCAATAATGAGGGGCTTTTAACAATAGAAGCTTGCTAAATATTCTTGCATATTCCATAAATTTAACTTTTCTATGAATAAAACACTTTGAATATAATTGTTTGCATTTACTTTTCTTCCAACCTACGAAAGCTTTTCATTGGAAGCCATTTCATATTGTTGTATGCCTCCTCAACATTTGAGCTCTTAAACAATTTTGTTTCTTTTCTCATTCATTTTCATGTGGATGTACTGTAAGATGTTAAAGCTGATTGACTTCTCTATTGAAGTTCCACACCTGAAAAATTCATGAATTAATTCAGGTTATATTTATCATTGTTCTTCTAAGTTAGATAAAAAATTGTTGTTTTTGGATGGATAACCGTGGATTTGGATGTATTTCTATTTTTCATTATGTGTTATTGTGTTGTGCTAATATCCGCCAATTTTCATATCCATTCATGTCTTCCCATGAGTTACTTTGAGGCTGTTAAATGTCTAAAGCAGCCCCTAAAGAGCCAAAGATTAAATTCAAGGTTTTGTTAAAAGTTGGGTATTTTAGACATTTTTTACTTTAATGATTATAGCGGAAGTTTGAAGAACATCTAACAAATGAAGGGAAATATATTCACAAATTGAAAAATATTTGGAAATATAGAATTATATCAAAACCAAGGTGTATTCGTAGAAGAAAAACCTAAAACATCATTTCTTTATCCATTGGTATTAATAAAATTCTAAGAACTTCATGTTGCTGTAAACTTTTCAGTGGCTTGCTAAAAACAGTAATAAGAAAAGCGACAAGCCAAGTCTGCCTAATGGAGCCAATTCGATAGGTACCATTATCTTGTTTTTCCTTTGTAATGATTTCTTGGTATACTTACTCTTTGCATATGGAAAAATGAATTGTGGTCCTTGGGATGCAGAGAAGGGTTCTTTGGGACTGACAACAAATTCACAGACAACTGCAGCATCTGCAAAAGTTGTTTATCCAGATACTTCTCGAATGGTGATTTACGATCCAAGGCAAAAACCTGGTATGAGACCTTGATTCTTATGATTATTACGTGGTAATTGGTGTGGGAGAACCTCAGACATAAATTGTCTGCTAAATTTTACAGATTTTCATGTGTACAAGGTATAAGAATCCACAATTCAGAATGATATTTCAAGGTTTAGAGCGACCCTGATGAAAAAATAAAGACAACGTACTGAAGTATTAAGATTATTCTTTACACTATTACCAAATTCAAAGGTGGTTCATCAAGGTCTTCTATTGCAATAAGCCATCAAAGAGGACTCACCTACTTGGGATACCTCAAACAAGAAACTGAATCATGACCCTCAATTTATATCTCTAGAACGTGTTACTTTAGTCACTTCTTGTTGACGAAAATATTTTCTTTACTCAAAATATATACTTGGAGATTATCTGTTTCTTTTATGGAGAAATCTGTGTTTTCTTAGTTATTGATTTTTATTTTTTATTTTATCCTTTTCTCCTACAACGACTTCTCCAAATGGAGAAATGGGTTTGCTAGGACTTTCATGGAGAACCTTTTTCCATTCTTAATCTGTCTTGCCCAGGTCTCTACACATATGACCTCAAAATATTGGCAAGTGGCTATATTTCTATAATTTATTATAGTCCATACTTTCATTTTATATATTACACTTTAATACTAATTTATTAGTAGTTCAGGTAATGTTGAGCCATACCTGAATAAATCATGTGCTTGTTTTCATGGAGCGCTTGCCAACCAAATTGACAAGCTACTTCAGATGCCGCCTACTCCCACACCAATGGCCTAAAAACGCCTGGTACATGGCTGGTGTGGGACTAAACATATGTGCGTGATAGGCTCCCCCATCTAAATCCCTGATGTCTTTGGATTCCAACGCACTATGAATCTGTCCCAACCCCCGATGTCCCTGGGTTGGCTTTGATACTTGTCACGGAGCGCGTGCCAACCAAAATGACTAGTCACTTCAGATGCTGCCTACTCCCACACCCCTTCGTTTATTTCAAAAATTTGCGAATTATTCACGTATTTTTGTGTTGTTGAATTATTCTCTGAATTATTGGATTCTTGAATTATTTGTGAATTTTCTGAATTATTCTCGAAAATTTTCGAATTAATTCCCGAATTATTTTCTCAAATCTGGCAAAAAAACTACTTATTTTGTATATTTTTAAATCAAATTGTTCTGTATATATATATATATATATATTTTTTTTTTTTTTTTCCCCGAATGTTCCCTAATTTTTCCGAACTTGACCCCTACCGAATTATTCCCGAACCTCGACTTTGTTATTATGCCCACACCAATGGCCCAAAAATGCCCAGTACATGACTAGTGTGAGACTAAACATACGCGCGACACTGTGACTGAACCAGGTTGTATCAACACAGGTACCCAGGTGAATTGAAGGGCCCGGGTAGCATAGTTCTTTTACTTTCCAGTAGATTCTTTAAGGACTTTTGATTTGGTTTCAGTTCGACTTCCATTTGTGGGGTTTGCGTCTGTACCAAACAGAAAAATTGATGTATACTGTGCATTGAGAATTCACATTTTTGGAAGATAAAAGATGTCAAAACATATTTTTAGCTCTTTTCTGGATCCACTTAGTGATTCATCATGTCTAAATTTGTACTTGCAGTCTCTGAATCTGGAATTTGCTTGTTCATCTCTTTGGTAAGAGTTTTATCTACAATATAGGATAGTTTGCTAACAAGGCCTCACCATTATTTCCTGTAGGTGCTGGATTGCTTCCCAATGCAACAGCACCTAGACTTCCAGCTGTTTCTAGCTCAGTGGTGTCTACTCCAGGCGTAGCATTAGTAAGCGGTGGAACAACAAACACGCTTGATGAAATTTTGAAAGTAATGCCACTGGCATTAGTAGCATTTATAGCACATTTATCGGCCGTTGAGGGTACTCTCTCCAACATCCTTCTTAGTTTAGCTGTTAATATAATTTCATTATCTAGTCTAATTGAAGGTTGTCTCATTTTATTTTCATTTTCATTCTGCCTGATTTTTTTTTTTTTGGAAGGTAAGCTGGGGTTAGGCAGACCCCGACCAGATAAATAAATAGAGAAAAGGATTACAATCTAAGGTAATTACAACCAGATCTGTCCCTTTCCATAATGGAAGAGAGATCAGGGGGAAAGTCCCTTGGCAACAAAACAATGGAACCATGAAGGTTACAGTATTTAGCTAAAAAATCAGCTCCAGAATTACTTTCCCGCCATATATGATGGATAGAGTGAGAAGAGAAGCTGGACAACTTTTGCTTGCAAGTAGCAGCCAGGTTCGTGAGGTACCATGGGGGATCACTTGTGGCCTTTAAAATTCGCGTAGCGTGCAATGAGTTAGTGCCGATGGAAATATGTTGAATGCCATGCTCAATGGCTAAGTCAATACCTCTATCTGTAGCCATGATTTCAAGTTTCAGAATGTCTGTTTCAGCAACCCCTGCCACATATGCTATTAGAGGATTTCCATTACAATCTCTGAGAATACCTCCCATTCCCGCAACTCCAGTTCTAACTGAAATTCATTCTGCCTGAAATTCACAGTATGACCACAACACTTAATATTCACTCACCAAAAGGTTTGGTGCTATTATAGTGAAACAGGTACACATTCCTATGGTGCTACTAGTAATTCAGTGGAGCCAATCCTACCAATGCACATGCTCACGTGGGAAAATTCCAGAAGAGGAGGCTTAGGTTTTAAGCACTCTCTCTATTCTTCCTACTCCTCTTCTTCTTTTTGTTCTTCTTCTTCTCTCATCCAAACCCTAGTTCTTCGATTCCAACTTGGTATCAAAGCACTACCCAACATCAGAGAGGCCTTTTTAAATCAAACCCAGCCAACCAAAGGAGGAGCGCATGTCGCCGTTCGTATGGCTGATGTCAACTGTACAGACAAGAGGATTCCTTGGATCGTTTTGAAGGTATGGTTGGATAGGGTTTATTTTTTTGAGTTTTTGTGAGCCTTGTTCAATGGATTTGGAGAAGTATTGAAGATTCTATGAAGTTTTTTCAGAAAATAGGAAAAAAAAAAACATAAAAATTGCAAAATGGAAACAACTTCGATTTCTCCAGTTGCAATCTATTTTAGCTTGATAAATTTATCCCTATAGGACTGTTGTTTTCCTATCTGTCTTATGGGAGTGGTCTCAAGCAAAATCCTTTTGATTTGAAGAAGTTATAGCCATTTTAGAGGGTTATATATGCTGCGTTTTGGAGGTTTTATTGCGTTTTTTGACTATTTTTTTCGTTGGAACAGCCTTGAAATGGCTTGTTTGATGCTTACATTGATGAGTTGAAGTGTGGTTAAGGATGGTTATAGTGTTTGATGTATGCTTTGCTTAGTTAAGTGCTTTGCAAGAGCTTGATGATTGTTTTACACCTAGAAGGTGTTTGGTTTTTTTTCGAGGAGTTTGTACACCTTGTTTACCTCTTGAGGTGAAGTACAATGCTTGTTTGAAGTGTGGTGTTGGTTGTTGGTAGAATTTTTGAAGATTGAAAGTATGTTGGAAGTCACTTCCTCTTTGGCAAACCCTACACTTGGGTCGAGTGGACATAGTGTTGATGTCCCTAATCAAAGGATTACTACTATTCTATTAAATGGAGTCAACTACTTGGCATGGTCCCAATCGGCCAAGCTATACATCAATGGGAGAGGGAAAATGGGTTATATTTCTGGGAAGGTAGTTGAACCCAATAAATCCTCTGATGACTATAAGATGTGGAGTTCTGAGAATTCTATTGTTATCTCATGGCTCATTCACTCAATGGAGCCAGACATCAGTGGTGGGTTATTGTTCTTAAACACTGCTGAGGACCAATGGAAAGCTGTGGAGCAGACATATTCCCAAGTGAGGAATACGACACGTATTTATCAATTGCAGCAGAGTATTTTCCAGTTACGATAATGAGAGAAGACTCTCGCTACCTACTTCTCTTAGATGAGGATGTGGGAAGAGTTAGATCACTATCAAGATCTTAAACTCTCCAACCCCGAGGATATCAAGGTAGTAAATTTTTTTTTGATAAAACGACATCATATCTCTGAATTATTGGCTGGTCTAACTCCTGAGTATTTGCAATCTCGGGTCCAAGTGTCGAGTAGAGAGATTCTTCCCTCACTCAATCAAGTGTACTCCTATCTGTTGAATGAAGAAAGTAGGTTAAGTGCAATGCAACATGTCCTTACCCACGAGAGGTCTACTTTGGTCACTATGTCTCAAAGAGGTAGTTGGAATAGTGGTCGCGGTAGAGGCAAGAAAATGGAATATGAGACCAACTATGGATGATAAAAACAAGCTCAAGTGTAAGCATTGCGGCCATACTCGACATACCAAGGAGACCTATTGGAACCTCCATGGTCGTCCTTCAAGATCACCCATAGTTGCAATTTGAGGGGTCGCTCGAGTGGCTATTTTGGAGGCATGGGTGGCACCTTTGTCCACTCAGCTGCTTCAATTGGTTCTACATCATCAGATCCCTCGTCTGCACCCGCAACCAATTCTTGACTATCCCGAGAGGAGGTTGAGGCTCTTCTTCATTTGCCCACTCAAGTACATCAGCTTTTGCACACAATGCTTCTCTTTCAACTATCAACCCCTCATAGATCTTTGATTTAGGGGCTACTACTCATATGATGAGTATGTTATCTCTCTTCTCGTATCATATTTGTTCAGGAAAAGATAAGAGTTAGAGTTGCCGATGGTTCTTTTTCTTCTATCTCAGGGAAAGGTAGTTTTGTTGCTACTTCCTCTATGCCCCTTGCAGTTGTCCTACATGTTCTTAATTTTGCAACTAATCTTATCGCTGTGAGCAATATTACAAAAATCTTTGAACTGCAGTGTTACATTCTCTCTCTTTTAGGATCTGGTGACGAGGTCTATTGGCAGTGCACATGAGGAAGATGGCTTATATCTGCTGGATCATTCACCACAGTTGCCTCATCAGTCTTGTTTTGGGAGTAGCTCTTATGCTACTAATATGATGCAATGGCATCAACGATTGGGTCACCATTCCCTTGTGTTATTGAAGATGTTTCCCTAGTTTGTATCTTCTTCACCTTTAAATTTACATTGTGAACCCTGTGAACTTGCGAAACATTGTAGATCTTCTTACTCATTTCATGGAAATCGAAGTAGTTCTCTTTTTGATATAGTTCACTCTGATGTTTGGAGTCCATCTCCCACTATCTCTCTGTTTGGTTACAAGTACTTTATTACTTTTGTGGATGATCACTCACGGGTCACCTGGGTTTACCTTTTGAAAGCTAAAAGTGATGTATATTATGTGTTTAAGATCTTTCATACCATGGTTCGCACCCAATTTGGCATCCCCATCAAAGTCCTTCAGTCTGATAATGGAGGTGAGTACACTTCTAGTGGTCTTTCTTCATACCTTTCGGCACATGGGATTGAACATCAAATTTCGTGTCAAAACCCTGGAACAAATGGTGTAGCTGAAAGAAAGAACCGTCACTTGTTAGAGATCACTCGATCCCTTCTTTTTATTATGTATGTCATCCTCTTTTTGGTCTGAAGCCTTAATCATTACTACCCTCATGAATTGTTTGCCTTCTCGACTGTTGGGATTCAAAACCCCTCTTGGTCTCTTTTTTTATGGGCTTCCGTTTTTCCTATTCCACCCAAAGTGTTTGGGTGTGTTTGTTATGTTCATGTTTATCGCCTTGACCGCTCCAAACGTGATCTCAAGGCCTTAAAGTGCATCTTTGTTGGCCATTCTTCTACCCAGAAAGGGTACAAGTGCTACTATCCTTTGTCCTAAAAACGCTTGGTGTCTCTTGATGTCACTTTCTGTGAAACCAATCCTTTTTTTTCTAGCCCGAAGACATCTCTTCAGGGGGAGTATCAGGATGAAGAGTTTTCTTCTTCCTCACCTATACCCATGGTTGATATTGAGAGTGATGAAGCATGGAAGAATGAAATTGCTCTTGCTGAGAAGGAAAAGGAATTGCAAGTGTATTCAAAACAAAGAAGAAATGAACCTCATCTTACTTTCCAAGAAGCCTCCTCTGATCTTCCTATCCCAGGTAACACTAATACTCCTCGTATGTCTCCTGTTGTTAATGATACTAATCTTCTTATTGCTATTAGAAAAGGAGTTCGTACATGCACCCAACATCCTATCTCCCACTTTGTTAGCTACAGTCATGTTTATATCATATTGGGCATTTGTCACGTCTTTGTCTTCTGTTTCTGTGTCACGCAGTGTTTTCGAGGCCCTATCTAATCCTAAATGGTGGAAAGCAATGTGTGACGAGATGCAGGCTCTCGAGAAGAATGCTACATGAGATCTTGTTGACTAACCAAAAAGAAGAGAGCCATTGGGTTGTAAGTAGATCTTCATTATAAAACATCAATCTGATGGATGTAGAAAGGTACAAGGCTAGACTTATTGCAAAAGGCTACACTCAGACGTTTGGTGTTGACTATCAGGAAACTTTTGCTCCTGTTGCGAAAATGAACTCAATTCGAGTCCTCATCTCCTTTGTTGCCAATCAAGGGTGTCGCTACAACAACTTGACGTAAAAAATGCTTTTCTCCATGGTGAGCTGGGGGAAGAAGTGTACATGAGGACACCTCTTAGGTTCAAGTTTCCTACAATTGGAGGAAAGGTGTGCAAGTTGAAGAAAGCCCTATATGGTCTAAAGCAATCCCCGAGAGCATGGTTTGATAGGTTTCGAAGAGTTATGCTTAAATATGGTTACATGCATAGTTGAGGCAAAGACAAAATGTGCTCTCATAGTCTATGTTGATGACATTGTTATGACTGGTATGATCAAGAAGAGCTGAAAATGCTGAAGCATCACCTTGTAGAGGAGTTTGTAATTAAAGATTTGGGCGAAATAAAATATTCTCAGAGAAAGTATGTTCTTGATCTGTTGAAAGAAACAAGGATGATGAGATACAAACCTATTGCTACTCCTATTGAGCAAAATCATAGACTTAGGGACAACAATGAGGAATCATTGATTGATACAGGAAGATACCAGAGATTGGTAGGTAGTGTAACGACCTGAAATTTTAATAGAATAAAATTATGTGTTTATGAGTTCTTAACTGAGGTTAATTAGTTAAGTGTTTGATAAATTTGTGGAAAGTAGGTTTGAAGGCGAGGAGCTTCACCTCGGGAGTTGAATCTTTTCCCAAACGCGTTGGCAGTGTCCGTTTTGTCCCTAGACGTCTCGAAAAGCGTAAAAGAGGTAAAATCCCTCTCTATCTCTTTTCTTTTTTCCTTTTATTTGCGATATTCTTTACGTGGAATGTATGTGTGTTGATGAAAAAGGATCGGAGACCTCTATGTGATGTGATTTTATGTGGACCTTTGGGGAACCCAGATCGGGTCCCGGGTAAATTGTATCGTCACCCTGGGGTGTCGAAAAGTTGTTTTGCAGGTCGTATAAGGCTATGTACACATCCATTAGCCTGGAAACGTTCCCTAATGGGATGTTGTGTTACCAGATTTGGTTCACGGGCGCGATGCCCAAGTATTTCAATTAACCAAGCGAGGCTTGGGTTAACTAGGGTTAACCTATGGTTAGAAAACCTAACCAGGGTTAAAGTATAATCCTCTGTGACTGATAGTCGGGAGTGAGTGGATTTGATATCCATAGATCTTCTTTGGTTAGGTCTGGAGTGGTGGTATTATGTGAGACTTCCGTGACTAATAGTCGGGAGTGGGTAGATCCCCTTTGACTAGGTCAGGGGAGAACATATTGTTGTGTTATTTGATAGATATGCCGTACCAAGGCTGAGTCAGTAGGTTGTGATGCCTCTGATAGATATGCCATCCGTACCGTGGCTGAGTCAGATGGTTTTGTGATCTGATAGATATGCCGTGAGGATAGAATTCCTCACCGTGGCTGAGTTAGATTGTTGTGTTATTTGATAGATATGTCGTACTGAGTCTGAGTCAGTAGGTTGTGATGCCTCTGATAGATATGTCATCCGTACTGTGGCTGAGTCAGATGGTTGTGTGATCTGATAGATATGTCGTGAGGATAGAATTCCCCACCGTGGCTGAGTCAGATTGTTGTGTCATCTGATAGATATGCCGTACCGAGACTGAGTCAGTAGGTTGTGATGCCTTTGATAGATATGTTGTTCGTACCTTGGCTGAGTCAGATGGTTGTGTGATTTAATAGATATGCCATGAGGATAGAATTCCCTACCGTGGTTGAGTTAGATTGTTGTGTTATCTGATAGATATGCCGTACTGAGGCTGAGTCAGTAGGTTATGATGTCTCTGATAGATATGTTGTCCGTACCATGGCTGAGTCAAATAGTTGTGTGATATGATAGATATGTCGTGAGGATAGAATTCCCCACCATGGTTGAGTCAGATTATTGTGCTATCTGATAGATATGTCGTACCGAGGCTGAGTTAGTAGGTTGTGATGCCTCTGATAGATATGTCGTCCGTACCGTGACTGAGTCAGATGGTTGTGTGATCTGATAGATATGTCGTGAGGATAGAATTTCCTACCGTGGCTGAGTCAGATAGTTGTGTTATCTGATAGATATGCCGTACCGAGACTGAGTCAGTAGGTTGTGATGCCTCTAATAGATATACCGTCCGTACCGTGGCTGATCAGATGGTTTTGTTATCTGATAGATATGCCGTGAGGACAGAAGTCCCCACTGTGGCTAAGTCAAATGGTTGTGTTGTCTGTGATTTGGTAGATTTTTCGTGAAGATAGAATTCTCCACCGTAGCTGAGTCAGATGGTTGTGTTGTCTGATAAAGATGTCGTGAGGCTAGAGTTCCTCACCGTGGCTGAGATCAAACAATTGTGTTAGTTCTAGCGGGTAAAGGCCCGGATTATGTATCGAGTCTATGGACTCAAGGTTGTACGGAGTCTATGGACTCAAGGTTTGATTTCATTGGGTGTAAGCCCGGTTGATCTCGATAGTTATCATGGGGGTATGGGATGCCATGGTAGCAAAATTAATGTTAACGGAATTAGAAATGGATAGCGATTCTATGAACCCTTAACTTGGATATTGAGTCTATGGACTCAGGTTGAAATACGGGCGAAGGCCAATTGATTGAGTCTGCGGGCTCAAGAATAGAGTGTGAGCGCAGTTGTCTTGAATGGTAACCTAGTGGTGTAAACGATGATTGGATGAAATTGGAAATTGAGGTTTGGAACCTCGAAATAGGGTGAAATAGCCTTGAGTGACCTCGGGTCACGGATTACGATATTATATATTATTATAATATGAGAATTATATCGCAATACCATATCGTTATTGATGATGATGATTGTTACTAGGTGGAAAATAGCATAGATGGATTGTGGATTTTGCTGGGCTCTATAGCTCACTCCTCTCATTTTATGTCTTCAGATTTGGAAGCAGTTGTCGATTGGCAAGGAGTTATACTTGATGGATTCTGAAAATGTACCAGCGCAGTTGTGGCGCCAAAAGTATCGGCTATTGTAGCCAGTGAGGTAACGTATTTGCTTATGATGGATTATTGTGATGACCGGTTGTTACTGCTTATGTAAGCTCATCAGAAAAGTTGAAAAAATTCCTGCATTTTCGTGAGTAAAGTCTTCCACATGCGTGGTTATGATGAATGAGCACGCGTCTTGGAACTTGATTTCCTAGTCACGGGTTCGGGGCGTCATAGGTAGACTCATCTACCTCTCTCTCACTCGTCCTGACATAGCCTATACAGTGAGTGTGGTTAGTCAGTATGTGCATGCTCCCAGGACCTCTCACTTGGAGGCTGCATATAGAATTCTCAGATACTTGAAGTCTTCTCCTGGAAAAGATCCTCTTTGCCTCCCATGGTTCCATAAGGATTGAAGGATTGAGGTATATATAGATGTTGATTGGGCAGGGTCGGTATCTGATAGAAGATCTATATTCGGGTATTGTACCTTTATAGGTACCACCTTGTCTCTTGGAGGAGTAAAAAACAAGCGATTGTTGCTAGATCAAATGCAGAGGTAGAGTTCAGATCTATGGCCCATGTATGTGAACTTTTATGGCTGGAGATGTTGTTGAGAGCTTACCTCCCTCCTCAGAGACCAATGATGTTGTATTGTGACAACAAGGCAACTATTAGCATCGCCCGAAATCCTGTTCAACATGACCAAACCAAGCATATTGAGGTCAACCGACACTTTATCAAAGAAAAAATTGCTCTAGGACTAATTTGTACTCCCTATGTAAGAACAGGGGGGGGGGGGGGGGGACCAACTTGTGGATATCTTAATCTTAACCATGGTTCAAGCGAGATTTACGAAATTTCGTAAATCTCAACCGAAATTTGAACTCATTGTTTTGAGATTTTTTCCCCACTTTTTCGTTCAGTATCTAACGATATATGGGATATATCTCGCGTTATCTCGTGCGAAATTGTAATTTTTTTATAAAAAAAAAAAAGAAGAAGGAGAGAACAGGGATCTCGTGACGACTGTGAGGACTGAGGCGTGAAAGAAAAAGCCTGAGAGAAGGGAATACCGCCATATGCTTTTCAGGCTTTCAGCCTTTCAGAGTTGATGAGACTCCGAGTCTCTCACCAATCAGTCAGTCACCACTCACCACCGACAATACCCGTGAGTGTGAATTGTGAAGGCGTGAAGAAGTCCATTATTTAAACAATGGTCAAACACCAAAACCCTCAAGAAAATCCATGAGAAAGATCTACGAGTAAGGAGAAAATAAGGGGAAAAAAAAAGGAATTTGGCCAAGGTACATACCCATAGCAGAGCTGCAGACGTAGAGGACCTCTTCGCCATCGCCATCGCCGTCGCAGAGCTCCATCGCCGTCGCCGCCTCCGTTGTCGAGCTCCATCGCCGTCGCCGTAAGTCTCTCCCCCTTCCCCTTTGGCCCTTTTCTCCGAGTTCTGAATAGTTACGAATCATTCTGTAAATTTAGGGATTTAAACTTAAGAAGACTGGGTTTTTACGAAACAGTGCCTTATTTATTCAATAATAACTATAATATACTTATTTATAAATATATATATATTTTAAAATTTTTTTTTTTTAAGAACCTCCCTTACATAGCTACATTAATATACTTATTTATAAATAAATTTTTTTTAGAGAGACTCCTCCCTTACATTAAAATTTACACACTAATAATATTTAAAGAAATTGTATAAAATAATATTTCATAAATTAAAATTTATTACACTTTAATTAGACGTAAATATCTTTTACTTTACTTTATTAAATAAAAACTTTAAATTGTAATGTTTTTAACAATATGATGAAGAGTTTTATATTAGACTTAGAAGTTAGAACTTAGAAGGATTCGATTACATAAGTTTCATTAAAATAAAATTTTAAAATTTTATTTTTTTATTTAATATATATTACTTTAGTAGGCTCAACTCAACATTAATTGATCTCTACCTTTTAATGGGTCCTACAATCCTACTTATTTGAAAGCGTTAAAAGTTTAATTCATAAAATATTAAATCAAATAATACCACTGCTATTCACCATTACGTTTTGGCCTAGTACTTGAGAGTTGAGATAAATGACTCTTTAAAAGATATTTAGAATTTCTACATTAGTTAAACAATTCTTAATTAGAGCATGAGTAAATATAAGGTGATATTATTTTAGTCTCATCTAAATATCTAATCAAAGTTTCAAAATTATAAAGTATAATAATAAAATAATAATATTCATTTTATATATGGAAAAATATTAACACATGTACCTTTACTAGTATTTTTAAATATATATCTTAGTATTTTTAAGGATACATTTAATCAAATATTCAGTTTAGTTTATCTCTTTTAAGGATATATTTTATTTAATATATATGTCATTGTGTTTTTTTTTAGAAAGATATATTTTATTAAATATATATCATAGTGTTATTTTTTTTTAGATAGATATATTTAATTAAATATACATGTAGGATATCCTATTTTCTAATTAAATAAATTGACAACAAAAATTAAATAAATCAAAAGATGATATATGTTAATAGGTATACCGTACACATAGTCAGAATTATTATTGTGCATAGAAATATACATGTACCATTTATATTGAACAATTAATATTTCAACCTGTGCAGCTTATTTTAAATATATATCTTAGTATTTTTAAGGATACATTTAATCAAATATTCAGTTTAGTTTATCTCTTTTAAGGATATATTTTATTTAATATATATGTCATTGTGTTTTTTTTTAGAAAGATATATTTTATTAAATATATATCATAGTGTTATTTTTTTTTAGATAGATATATTTAATTAAATATACGTGTAGGATATCCTATTTTCTAATTAAATAAATTGACAACAAAAATTAAATAAATCAAAAGATGATATATGTTAATAGGTATACCGTACACATAATCAGAATTATTATTATGCATAGAAATATGCATGTACCATTTATATTGAACAATTAATATTTCAACCTGTGCAACGTATTTTCATTATGGCACCAGACATAGGCTGGTCGCATGGAAAACCAGTGGATGGGCATAAAAACTGGTCGGTATGTAATTATTGTGGTAAAGTGATAAAAAGTGGGGGTGTGACTCGGCTAAAGCAACATCTTGCCGGGAGTCATCGAGATGTGTTACCCTGTACGAGTTGTCCACCAAAGGTTAAAAAGGCAATGAGGGAAAACATTGCCGCTTGGGCTAAGAATAGGGAGGAGGCCGCCAACCGTACGAAAGAGATTCGTGCACAATTGAGGCAGCGTATAAGTCCACCACGAGCTGTAGATGAGGAAGATGATGAAGATTTAGATTGTGCTTTCCCAATTGACTGTACAGGAGTTGATGAGAGGATTGCATATCGACAGGCCTATCGGGAATCTATGCGGAGTCAGTGGGAAAAGCAGTAGGAGCGTGAATTACAGTCATCTGGTTTTAGAGGTAGTACAGGTGCAGGACCATCACGGTCGAGGGGTAACATAGAGACAAATGTTGGGAGTCAGAGGATGTTTGGACGCAGTCAGAGCGTGAGGGTCCCAGAGCCACCACATGATTCAAGTCTTTACAGGAATCGAGACGCAAAACAGAGAAGGTTGAAAGATCTATGGAGTGGGGGAAATTTAGCGGAGATGCTTGGGATAGCTGTATCAAAGTTCTTTATTCATAGTCACATGCCTGCTAACGCCGCTTCGACCCCATAGTTTAAGAACATGATCGACGAGACCGCACGGATTGGTCCAGGGGTACTGCCTCCCTCTCTATTTGAGATCACAGGAAAATATTTAGATGCAGAGGAGAATGAGGTAAGAGATTATATTGACACCCTTAGGCTGTCATGGGAAACTTTTGGGGTTACAATTATGTGTGACGGGTGGACAGGGCCTACTAGACTTTCCATTATTAACTTCATGGTGTATTGTTCGGGAAGGACAATATTTTGGAAGTCTGTGGACGCATCTGATCAGATAAATGATGCAAAGTTTATCTATGGGTTAATGAAAAGTGTTGTAGAAGAGGTGGGAAAGAAGAATGTAGTACAGGTGGTGACTGATAACGGGAGCGCCTGTGTGAAGGCTGGGAAGATGCTTATGAAGAAGTATCACCTGTACTGGCCCCGTGCGCCGCCCATTGCGTAGACTTGATGCTACAGGCCATAGGAGAGAGGCCTACTGTGAAATCTGTTATTGAAGAGGCAAGGATAGTCACCAACTTCATATACAACCATGGTTGGATTCTTGCAAAGATGAGAGCCATGTGTGGTGGTGACATAGTACGGCTAGGGGCGACGCGCTTCACAACTAATTTCATTGCCTTGGAGAGTTTTTTGAACCATAAAGTTGGAGTCAAGGCAATGTTCACTGATGCATCTTGGGAAGAGTATGCCGGTCGTCGCACTGTTTTGGCAAAGAGAGTTGAGGACATCATCCTCAGCAATGCATTTTGGGATAAAGCACGTGACACGGCTGCCATACTAGAGCCTATCTATCGTGTCCTCAGGGTGGTAGATGTGGACAAGTGGCCGACTATGGGTTCTATGTATGAATTGATGCGGGTTATAAAGGAGTCAATAAAGAATGTGTCTCCCCGTGGATACAAGTGGGTCCACAAGATTATCAATGATCGATGGGATAAGACACTGGAGCATCCACTTCATGCTGCTGGTAAGTTGGTACTATTATTTTTATTAGATGTTTACATTAAATTGTTATTGTGCTGTTGATAGTTTTTTTTTGTATGATCACATGTCAGCATACTATTTGAACCCCAAGTACCATTACAAAAACCAATTGGGGAATCGGGCCGACCTAGTCAAAGCCGTACATGACGTGTTTGAGAGGTTGGACCCAAAGTGTAAGGGGAAAGGAGAGTTTGGGAATAAGGTAAACATAAAATGTATTTGACTATAGTATATTTATGTGCATGAATGCATTCTAGTACTTTGTGGCTTGAGCATAATTAGAAAGTGTGTTTTCAAACTTTGTAGTTAGTTTGCTTTAGAGATGCGCCGGGGAGCTTTGGTAGAATTACTGCTAAGGAGTCAAAGAGTAGGATGATGCCAGGTGAGCAACTTGTACATAAGAAAGTACATATTTAACTGCACATCAAATGTATTTATGAAACTAATGATAATCATGTTTAATTGATAGCTGATTGGTGGTCTATGTACGGGATTGACTGTCCGCACCTAAGAAAGTTGGCGACTCGCGTGCTAGCACAGAATGCTTCGTCTTCGGCATGCAAGCGTAATTGGAGTACATTTGCTCTCATCCACACAAAGCAGCGGAACCGACTCGGATACAAAAAGCTACAAAAGTTGGTATTCTGTCACTACAATATGAAGCTACGACTCAGAGGATTGCAAAGCACGACTGGAAAAATATCGGAGCAGGATCCCTTAGACCTGATGGAAGTCAATCATAATGATGATGAGAATAACCCACTTTCTGAGTGGGTTAGGGTCTCTGCTCTTGATGAAGATGATGGACGTCCGAACACAGTTATAGCTAGGGAAGCCACTGAGATTGGCATTGATGTGGACAGAGTCGTAGCTATTGAAGTAGGGTCGCGCACTAGCGAAGATTCATTTGGTGAGTTGATGAGAGATCCTACGACTTCAGGTGTTGCAACCATTGCGACGGGTGGATTATCTGATTTTCATTCTGATGATTTAGTGAGGGTGGTGATGACCACACTACTGAGATGAGAGTAGTGGAGGGCCTGGAGGCGACGACGACAATCCTGGGGATGGAGGCAACGCCGAACCAGAGTTGAGCCAGAGGCCTCTTAGCCCATTCACCGGTGAGGCTTCATTTGACCATTCTACACAGGATCAGGATCATGGTGTTCCATCATCACATCCAGAAGCGAGCCAACCAATACATTATACCTCCCATCGACAGGGTAGTGGCAGTGGCAGGGGCAGGGGCAGGGGTAGGGGAAGAGGCAACAGCAAGGCCAAGGAGTGAGACGAGGATGTCGACCAAAGCCAAACCATTTATGAGAGGTATGGATTGATAGATGATTGGTTAAGGCTAGAGAACATCCAGGCTCTAGTTTTAGAGGCTCTCATCGTACTCAGTCCTCCAGCCAGGACCAAGATGAACAGTCTCAGACATCGAGCTCTCGACAATCTGACTATGCACAACCACAACTAGAGGGTCAGTATCCCTATGGATATGTTTCTGGGTATGAGCCGTATGATTATGGGTATGGTCCGTATGGAGGTGTACAACCTCATGTGCAAGTGCAAGTGCCAGTACCGGTGACGGTTATCAATTATTATCCAGAGTATCCACCGATGGGAGTATTGATACGTGTTGGGGTAGATGACTATCAGCGTTATGTATATGAGTATACATCATTGTTCTCTCATCAGATGAACTGGACAGAATATTGTACTTATGTGGAGAATCAGTACTATCAGCAGTCTAGTCAGGACACAGTTGACTTTGATCCTGTGCGTAACTCCATGTGGATGTGAGCTTGTGATTGTACTTGTTGAGGTTGGAAGGACTTATTTTAATAGATATATATCATAATGTTATTTTTTTAGAAGTCCTGCTTGTTTACATCAAAATTAAATTTAAAAAAACCTAAAAAAATTATAGCTCAATAGACCACTCAATAGACAGAGGCCCTGCTTGTTTACATCAAAAATAAAATAAAAATACTTGAATTAGGGTCCTGCACATTTAAATAAATTTACATTAACTTCTTTTTACATAATTACATCAACTTCACATTTAAATAAAATTACAGTCTTCTTCTTTTTCTCGAGTCTTGAAGCAGAGTCTTTGATAATTCAACCATCTCATCCTCTTCTCATATTGATTTAGTCCTGTAAAAACATTGAGGTCATCAATTGACAATATATAGAAATATCAAGAAGAAATTATAGCTTAAACAAGCAGAAAACATGTCATTTAACTTAAAGTTGGAGATATTATTATTAATATATTAATTATTATGTATGAAATTGATTGTATTTGAGTTAAATGTTATGCTTGATTGAGAAATTAATGCAACTTTTTATGTAAGTTACATCAATATTAGTGAACCATACATTGTCGTCCGCATCAGCGCACGTCTTTGGCTACCTTCTCATTGCATCTCTTACATACATTGTTGTTTTTTTAATTTTTTTGATTTTCAGATGTGTATTAACATCTATTTTAACATTTCCTTAAGTTTCATTGAAAAATTCCATGTTTTTCACTATTTTTTTCAATTTTTTCATCCCATGCGATATTGTTCCCTCAAAATCGATATATCTTGCGAAATATCCTTGATATATCTTTTTTCCAAGGCTCGAAATGACATGCGAAATCGAAATTTTGAACCTTGATCTTAACCAAGGGAGTAGGAAATCCCTGTTTCACGCCATAACAAACAAGCTGGGTATGCAAGACATATTTGCACTAGCTTAAGGGGGAGTGTTGAGAATACTGTTATGTTATGTTATAGTGTGAGGGCATATATGTAATCTTGTAATCCATCTCATATATATCTATATATATATAATAGTGGAGGAGGCTTAGGTTTTAAGCACTCTCTCTATTCTTCCTACTTCTCTTCTTCTTCTTCTTCTCTCATCCAAACCCTAGTTCTTGGATTCCAACATTGTACCTATCAGAGAGTTTTCCCTTGTTATCCCAAAAGTTTTGAAAAAATGACTAAAATACCTTTTGACATTTTTAAAATTACTAAAATGCCTCCTAAGCATAAAATTACCATAATACCCTTAGAAATTCTAAAAAAACGTTTAATATGTTGTTGGAAATTATTTAAAATATTTATTGTGTCAATTCGGACATTTTGTGGAATCAATTTAGTTTTTTAAAATGAAAAATGGAATTCGGCCAATTATAGGGCGACACGTGGAATTTTAAAAAATCAAAAGAAAAATAAGAAAAGGGGTAGGATGATGTTCCAAATAGCTGCCCCACCCCTTTTGTTGCTTATTTCATCCTCTAGTGAAAATTAGAATTTTATCTTTTTTTTATATATAAAAGAGAAAGTTGGACGCCGTTTTGAACGGCAGCACCACCCAAATCATTTTGTGACCAACCATGTTAATAATGCACCAACCCTATTAAGAAATAACAGCTGAGAGGCCACCTTTCTAAACGGCCCCCTCATGTTTCCTTTTTGTAGGTCCTTTGGCTCTACAAAAAGGCGTCTAAAGGAATTTGAGACTCCGAAAAAGACTTTTGGACTTTTGGAAAAGCTCTCTTTTGTCTCTATTTTCGACATTTAATATTAGCTCAATTTTCAATCTTTGGAGGAAGGAGATATTATTGGTTTTTCTAGAGCTTTTACTCACGATTCGTACAAAAGACGTGTTATTTTTTTAAAGAATTTCCTTGAGGTAAAAATCTACTATACTCAAGGTTTTGAATGTCGATATTGCAAGAAATGTTGCATTGGTGGAAAAAAGATATATCGCAATATATATCCTTGTTTGGGCATATCACATGCGTTGTGGATAACATGAGGAAAAATTAAATTTTTTAGTGAAACTTTAAGAAATATATATTACTACATATTTGAGAATAATTATAAAAAAATAAATAAAATAATGTACATTTCAGATGCAATGAGAAGGGGGGAAAATGTGCGTTAACAAGTGACAATAATGTATGATTGATTAATATTGGTATTACATAAAATGTTTCAATCATAGTAATAAAAATATTCAATCAAAGTTTTATGCATAAGTATCATGATAACATTGTCCAACCCACCCCAAGAACTATAATTAGAGCCATATTGAGTTTCGTGGAGTCTCGAAGGAATCTCTATCTTGGCTTGGCTTATGATAGTATTAGTTCTCCATATAAGTACAATACTGTGTCCAACTCATCACATTATGGTACAATGATATACTCACGTATATAACGTTGGTAGTCATCGGTCAAAGATGTAGTAATACTCCCATCGGTGGATACTATAGGTACTAAGGCACATTGTCACTGGCACTGCCACATAAGGTTGTACACTTCCGTACTTATATCCATACAACTCGTACCCAGAAACATATCCATATGGATACCGGCCCCTTTTGCATAGCTATGTTCCGGAAAGCATGTTAACTTAGATTGTGCGTCCTCGTCCTGGATGGATGACCGTGTACGGTGAGGCTTTCTAGAACTAGAGCTTGAATGTGCACTGGACTCAAACCAAACATTTGTAAAATCCATGCATCTCAAGATTGATTGGCCTTTGATGTATATCATATAATAAAATTAAATTAATATTGGCGCACAAAACAAAAAAATGGCCAATTTGATGTACATCATATGATTAATCTAAGTGTTAAAACTCTAATATTAAGCTTAACAAATGAAAAATAATAATTTTGAATTTTTAATGTAACTTTAGGAAATGTTAAAATAACTATTAATACACATTTGAGAAACCAAAAATAATAATAACAATGTACATAAGAGATGCATTGGGAAGGGGAGCAACGATGTGAGCTGACAAAAATGTATGATTGACTAATATTGATATAACTTATAGAAAATGTTTCATTCATCTATGGAAATAGAAATTGTGGAAACTAATACAAAATGAACGATATGTATAGGTTTCGGTAGCCCCCTGTATAAGTCTTTTTTGGGTATAGAGGTGGATTTCTCAAAGAAGGGCATCTTTGTATCACATAGAAATACCTTAGACTTCTTTAAGGATAGTGGAATGCTAGGTTTTTGACCTATGTATACTTTGATTGAGTCAAATTGCAAGTTGAGCATCAGTGATGCACAATTACTGGAAGATAAAGAGATGCACCAAAGAGTAGTTAATCTTCTTTATCTTTTTTATCACCAAACTTGACATTGTGTATGCTGTCAATATGGTGATTCCGTTCATGCACGAACCTTGGATTCATCATTATGAAGCTATTGAGAGGATCTTGTGGTATTTGAAGACCATTCCATGGAGATGCATATTATTTGATGATCAAAGGTCCACTGCATGGTATTGTTCTTTTCTTGGAGGTAATCTCATAACTTGAAGGAGTAAGAAGAAAAATGTGGTGGCTAAGTCTAGTCCAGAAGCTGAGTATAGGCCGAAGCCCATGTTGTGGTTAAAAATGTTATTACAATATTTGGGAATTAAGGTAGATGTTCTAATGAAGTTGTTCTGTGATAACAAGGCATCCATCAGCATTACTCAGAACTTGGTTCAACATGATCGGTACTAAACACATAGAGATCAACAAGTACTTCATTCGAGAGTAGGGTATTTCTCATAATCTATATATATTATTTGTTACAAGAGAAAATCAGTCTGCTGAAATTCGTACCAAAGGTGTTTTGAAGGCGAATTTAAAGGCTGTTCTTAACAAGTTGTGCTTGATAGATATATTTGTTTAGCTTGAGGGGGAGTGTTGAGATATGTTATTATTGTAGGTGTAGATACGCCATATCATGTTATTAAGGCTATTATTGTAATCTTTCTTATTAGCGATATAGATAAAGAAAGATGGGAGTCCGCCCCTAAGTTTTCTCTCTAATTTTTCCCCATCTTCTCTTTTCTTTTTCTTCCTATAGGGTTTCTACTTTCTACTCAATTATTCAACAATATTAAGTAGAAGAAAAAGATCAAACTTCATTCCATTTTCCACCAAATACATAGAAACAAACAACCCAGTTCTACTATAGTCTTTCCCCTCAAAGCATGGTTTGAAATATCCTCGATATTTTCGATATATCTCAAATATTTTTTCATGTTGCAGTAATGCAAAATATCTCTCACATGTATTGTTTTCCAAAATATCTTTAAATATGTCGATATTTTCAATATATCTCTGATATTTCTGATATATCTTTTATAAGTTACGGGAATTTTGTCCATTAATCTATAAAAGGAGAAATGTCGACCAAAGAGGAAGGATTTTGGAGATTTTGATGGAGTATTGAGGGTTTTTTTTCCATTTTCTTGAGAAATCATGCACTTTGGTACCCACATTTAACTACATTTGTCATCCGGAGTCGAAGTGCACCCCATTTGCATAATCTTTGGCAAAATTTTCCTAAAAGGTATTAATTTTCTTTAAATTAGAATGAGGTTTTGCATAATTGGTGTGTCATTAGTCCTAAACTAATGCTAATGCATCAATTTGATGCATTTACACTAGATTTTTAAGCTTAAAGTTTTATTTTCTTTTTGGAGGGGAGATTAGGGGAAACTCAAAATTTTAATTTTTTTAGCTTAACTCCATGTGGCTCTGGTTGTAGTTCTTGCATGAGTTAGATCATTGATGTATTATGTATGGAATTCTGATTGTGTATTTTTAGTGTTATGATTGATTGAGGGGTCATACATTGTCGTCAGTGCACATGTTTGCCCCTATTTCCATTGCATCGCTTATATACATTTTTTTAAAATTTATTTATTTTCAAGTGTGTACTAACATCTATTTTAACATTTCTTAAAGTTTCACTGAAAAAATTCATATTTTTTCCAAAATTTTCCCTCGATGTGCAATACTTCCCCTCAAAATAGTATATCCCACAATATATATCTTTTTCCAAGATGCAATATCAACTTTCAGAACCTTGCTTATCGTTTCTGTCGTGAGTTAAAATCAATTTGTCAGATTCCTAAACAAGTTTGATTTCTATTTTTGTCAAGCAAAGATATAGAGACAAGGCTCCTTCAAGGTATTTGAAATTCAAGGAAATCATTAAGTGCAAGGACTTTGCTGCAACTTAGCTTCAAAAACACATTCCTTTGCAAATGATAGAAGAGGGATGTGAATTCTCCATGAGTACTTGTTCTCCATCTCCTACTAGGTAGTAGAAAGTAATGGTTCTTTTGTCGCTAGCAATTGATGGTCCCTGTAGCCACAACACAGTCCATCGCATTGCAGACTACTAAGTTGACCTCAGAGACAACTGCTGTTATCACTACTGCTTCAACCAGATTAGTATGTGCGTTGGAAATTACATTACATGGTCACTATTCACAGCACTATTCATAGTACTATTCACCATGCATGAACATCAAGAACCGGGGTTCTACAAAAGCAATGCCCCTCTTCTTAAAAGTCTTGGTGCTTATCTTCTTGAACTAGTTGTCAGAATTTTTCTTAAATTGTCTACTCAGTTTTGATGGGCCAGTTTTACCAGAATTCTCTTCAAATAAATTGGCCACTGAGGTTATCTCTTTGGCCTTCTCTACCATGTCTATATGCTTCTTGTTTTCTTCAATGCTGATATGGACAACCAGGTCTTCGAGAGACATGCCCTATCTCTTTTGTTTGAGGGACTTCTTGCTCTTTCCAAGAGGGTCGCAATTTCTCAATGAGAGCTGCCACCTTGAAAGCCCCATATTTCTTCATCCCCTTGTTTAGAATTCTGCTGACCATGGTTTATAATCTTGAATTTGAGAAATCACTGAACTCTAATCAGTGATCTTATAATCCAAAGACCTTCTTACTGCATTTCTTATAATCCCACACTTTCACTAATATACTTTTTATGAAAGCATCCCAAATATCAATAGCATTAGCATAGATGTAGTACACATCATACAATTCATTAGACAAAGCATTTAGTAAAGAATTGTGGCACGCAAATAATCTTCTCTTTCCCAGATTTTGTTCAATTCTGATCTCCTGGTTCGAGTTGATTGCCCAATTGCTTTGGTATCGTACAATACGAAGGCACTTTCCAAAATAAACGTTATCTTTTGTTACCAAAGTTTATAATTGAACCCAAGGTATATAATTGAACCCAAGATCTTTTGTTACCAGATTTTGTTCAAGGTATATTTTATCTTCTCTCTATCTATGAATATCCCGATGTAAAACACTACTTTTTTGGGAGAATAACCAAATTCACACAAAGTTGGAGAAGAAGTAAATCCATTGATTCAAACAGAAACAAACTACTTATTTGATTTACTGAGCCATTGATTGGACCCACTGTCCGTGTATCAATATTGCCTTCCCTATTCGAATTGAATGGAGCAAATATGTTTAATGGCGATTGATCTCCTTGATTTAGCAGCAAATTGTATTTGAGTGCACAAGCAATATCAAGACCTTATGAATTATGAAAGTCCAATAATTTGCCAAAGATCAATAAACATTGAAAAAAAGAATCAAATCGAATGAATACTATTGAAACAATTGTACTAATTTCTTTCTTTACCTTTTTCTTGTTGCTCTGATTCAATGGGGAAGTGCCTCTATATTATTATAGGCAACCAACACCATTTCCCATTGAGAATAGGTACCTTTTGACCAACGATTGTGATAGTTGGCAAGTGGTGTACCCATTGGTCAAAATTAATATTTTTTTCTTTTTTTATAGAAAACTGAAGGTCATATTGTTTAGTTAGTATTAAAAAAAAATGGTTCGCTGGTCATAAATTTAAAGGACTGTGAAATAGAACAATGCAATGTTTAGGAAGTCTCAACTTTCCAAACATAACAATGGTTGGTGAAAAGAAAATCTTAAGATGCCGGTGAAATATTTTAATTGCTTTGTCTTCTTTGCCTTTTCCTTATCATCAATGCCTTATCCCATATATTTGGTTCAACAACACGAGTTTTTTTTTTGCCTTTTCTTTTTGAAGGGAAAAAAAAACTATATGCTGCAATGGAAAATCATGGATCTCTATTACTTTTGTTAATGATCCCCCTACTCACAAAACATAAACCCTACCAGAAGCTTGACCTATTCCTTCATCTCGTGGAATTGCTTGATTTCCCTTGGGTCCTCCTATAAACTTCCTAAAATGAAAAGTAGAGTTGAACTTGCTATTAGAACGCAGTGCAAGTCATACTCTGGCAGAGTCCATGCGAGCATCTCTTTTTTTCATGCGAACATCTCACTTGGCAATTAAATCACCCGAATCTTGTCCCAGTAATGGGCTCATTAATTTTAGTGAATCTCATTTCACTCCTGAAGGGAACAGAAATTTCCTATTTACCTCGTTCTACCTTGAAAAACCGACTGCCTATATGACAGAATGAATGTGCATGATCAATGGTAGAAATGTTATACCCAATGATTTATGTCGTTTCACTTTGGATGTGCATAGTTAATCGAAGTCACTATCTGTTGCAACTAGAACCTTTGAAGGAAAAATTGAGTTCCTGGTCTTTAAACCACATATTAACAATAATATATATTTTTTGAGTTCTCTGACCAGGTGGTCCTTAATTTTCTATCTGCTTTCTGGTTATGGTTGCAAGTATGATGGAACATAAATTGTTCTTCTGAATGAAATGAGTTCTTGTGTTACTGATCTCTGATGATATCTATAAAATGTTAGGGCCGTCGCCAGATGTGGACGTAGTATTATCAATTTCATTACAGAGCAACATACCAACAGGGCAAACTGGGAAATCAGCCAACTCCTCCCAGCAGTTTCCAATTGGTCTTGCTCCAAGCACGAGTGACCTTTCAGGCTCAAACAAGTCACGTCCCAACCCAAGTGGTTCGTCTTTCAAATCAACCAGAGATAGACAAGTCGGAAAAGGAAAGGATCTCGACAGTATGTTTACACCACCCTCCCCCCTCCAGATGTATCATTTCATATCTACTTACACATTCTAAAACATGAATATATCCACACAAACCTTTTATCTGCAAATCAACTTAGATACCTAAGGTAGTGTTTAGATACACTACTAAATATATTTTAGTGACTTTTGGTTAATGAAGACTCAAAAGTAAAATAAAATGTCATTTTGGTTCAGCAGTTACGGGAGTAACTTCTCCACTAGTCAAAAAGTGGAAATGTGAGCTTTTAGGGGAAGCCTGAGCTTTTGTGGGAAGTCCCAATTTAAAAAAAAAATTAATTCCGTAGAAGTCCTTCCCTTCTCAGAGAAATTTATCCAAGCAAGCCCTGAATGAATACTGGAATAACTTTTGAGTTTGATGGGGCTCAATTTAACTTGCAACGAATTAAAAGTTTAGAACCAAATCAGTTTGATTTGGTTCCCCAACGGGTGCCAAGGCTCATGCCAAAGCGAAGTACTGTTTCCATTTGCTATGGAGTGCGAGATGAGCTCTTTAGCGAAACCTCTTAACTTGAGCAGATTTCTCTAGATCCAAGAGCAGTCCGCAAGGATCTTCATAGTCCAAAAGTTTTGCGACTTGATGAGCTTAGAATAGCACCATTTGGTCCAGAGGCCGGATGATTTGGAAGCAATGTCCCATATCAGATGGAGGATTCCAGCTTTATTCAAGTCTGAGAGCTTTCGCAATCCCAGACCACCTTCTTCTTTAGTGTTGCAGACTTCACTCCATGCAATAGGATGGATTTTTTTTTTCAAGTCTTGGCCAGCCCATAGGAACTTGCTGCATAGTTGCTCTGCTGCCTTCAAAATCTTTTTTGGAATAAGAAAAAGCCTGGTCCAGTAGATGTGGAGGTTGTTGAGAACTGATTTTATTAGTTCCACTCTACCGGCATAAGATAAGCAGCTTACTTTCCAGCTATGAATTTTGGCGAGCATGCGGTCCAGAAGAGGTTGACAGTCCAAGGTCGAGAGTCTGCTAGTAATGAGAGGAATTCCAAGATATTTGACCGGAAGCTTCCCGATGTTGAAATGCAGCGCATTTTTGAAAGCTTGTTGAGAAAGCAAAGGAGTTCCTGCGAAGAACATTAGACTCTTTGTAGGGTTAGGCGAAAGTCCAGAGATGAAGGAGAAGTGGTTAAGGACTTGTCGAAGCGCCAATGCCGAATTTGGATATGCTTTAAGAAACACAAAAAGATCATCAGCAAAACTAATATGTGATACAAGAGGATTCTCACATTTGAAATGCGGAGTGATATAGCCCAAATGGAAAGCCTGGTCCAGAAGAACTGAAAAACCTTCCATAGCAATAACGAATAAGAAGGGGGAGAGAGGATCGCCTTGCCAGAGGCCTCTGGTGCTATTGAAGTAACCTTCTGGAGAGCCATTTAGAACCACTGAGAACTTAGGAGTAGTCATACAGGGGATGATCCAGTTGATGAAAGTGCTAGGGAATCCCAAAAGTTCCAGCATCTTAATCAGATAATCCCATCTAACAGTGTCAAAAGCCTTGAGAAGGTCAATCTTTATAGCACAGCGGGGTTTCCCTTTGTCTCTGTGATAATTCCGGACCAACTCGTGCATGAGCAGAATGCTATCAGAGATCTTGCGTCCAAGAATGAAAGCCGCTTGGTTCTCTTTAATCACTGAGGGCAAAACCTTTTTGATTCGATTAGCTAGGATCTTGGATATGCTGTGTAGATGATATTGCATAAGGATATTGGACGGAATTCAGTAAATGGGTTGGGTCTAGCCACCTTAGGGATCAGAGTGATGAGCGTGGAATTCAATTCGGCAAGGAGACAGGAGGTTTTGAAGAAGCTCTTGATAGCTTTTATCACGTCCACTCTGACTATGTCCCAGCAGAACTTAAAAAACAAGGCAGAGTAGCCATCTGGGCCTGGGGATTTATCATCATTCATGTCAAAAATAGCCCATTTTATTTCCTCCTCAGAGACTTCTGAAATGAGCTGCTGGCATTCTTCACTAGATAATCTGGTAAGAGCTGGAAAGTTGGAGAAGTCTAACAAGGGTTCATCTTCAGGCTTGGTTAGAAGATTCTTGAAAAACTGCACTGCTTCAGACTTGATGGTTTCATCATCCGAAGTAGGAACATTGTTCACTGCAATGGTGGATATTCTATTGAAGCTTCTGCGAGATATAAGGCTTTTATAAAAGAAACTAGTGTTGCGGTCCCCAAGAGAAAGCCACTGGATCTGGGATTTTTGCTTAATGGTCGCCTCCTCCGAAGAAGCTAAGGAGATATAATCAGCAAGGAGTTGTTTCTCAGTCGCCAGAAGACCATCATCATTTGGATTGTTGTGAATTTGTGTCTGAATGTCTTCAAGAGATTGCTTCATGGACGCAGATCGAGTCGAGATGTTAGCAAATTGGAGCTTGCTCCAATGTCGGAGCTAACCTTTCAGAGTCCGTAATTTTTGAGTAAGTTGAAACATAGGATTGCCTCTTATAGGCGTTTGCCAAATTTCAGACACTAAAGATTCGAAATCTGGATGCTGCGTCCAAAAGTTGAAGAATTTGAAGGCTTTTTTCCCTTTAGGATAAAATTGCCGAAGAGATACCAACATTGGAGAGTGGTCAAAAATTCCAGAAGGCAAGAAATTTGCTTCAGAAGCATCAAATTTGCCGCACCAGGGGATATTAATTAGAACCCTGTCAAGCTTCCAGTGGATTCTATTATGGCCTAAATGAGAAGAATTGTTCCAAGTGAAGAAGAGGCCCTTGCTTTTGAGGTCGAACACTTCTATGGTCTGCAGACAGTCAAGGAAGTCGCGGGCCTTACTATGTTGAAAGGGAATGCCACCTATCTTTTCCGTCTGGTTCCTGATAATATTAAAATCACCCAGCAGAATCCATGGCTCAAGAGTGGTGCCAAGGTATGACAGGTCATTCCAAAGGCTTCGCCGATCCAAAGCAATATTAGAAGCATAAATGAAAGAAGCTAAGAAAGTTTCGGAATTCGGAAGATCCACTATGCGACAGTGAATAACTTGATCTGATTTGAAGAGAACCTGGACATCACAAACAATTGGGTCCCAGAGAATCCATATTTTGCCGAGAGTAGAGTACTCGTAGTTAGCATTCAGATTCTATCCCTTAGCAATATGCTTAGCCAACCTGTTAGCATTTATTTGTCTCACTCTGGTTTCCAAAATAGCCATCACAGAAATTTTATTTTTGAAAATTAACTTGCGGATTTCATCTTGCTTCATACTTGTATTGAGCCCTCTGATATTCCAGGGCTATGGGAGGGGGGGATTGCTCGAGCGTCCAGGAGCTAAACCAGAGGATCCTGCAGCAGGACCCAGATCACCATCCGCGCGGGGGGAAGTTCTGCGTGGAATAGATTGAGTCTTGCATCTGGAGAAGACCGAGTGCTGGAGCTCGTCTAGGACTGACCTGTTGATGGTATCATTCAGGGCATCAAATCTGTTAGGGCTGGTGAAACTATGCTTTAGTTCGAGCAATTTTCTTGAGCCAAGAGTGATTTCAACCTTCGAGCGCTGCTGAGGTGACTGGTTGTTCATTGGACCATCTAACAGATCTTCACTCCAAGATTCCAGTTCCAGTAATTCACGGCTTGATTCAGATGTGGGGATATTCGAAATATCCTCAGGCATTTCCACAAAAATCTAGTGGGTTGAGCGAGATCCAGGTTCGGTCACTTGGGAAGGAGCTATATTTCGTTCAGGCAAATTTACAAACACTTGGGTTCCAAAAGAACGAACAGGGGAGGGCTTGTAGGCTGCGAAGCTGGTAGGCTTGGGGGCATCATCATCGCTCATGCCAAGGTCCGAAGACTCGGATTGGACGGAGGAAACTGATGTCGGAGTGACCGCCGAGAATGGTTTTGCACTGTTACTAGCAAGAGTACTTTCGCTATTCTCACACAAGGGATTTGGTGCAGAAGAAGGAATAGAGGTTTTTGGAACATATACCTTTTTAATAGAGCAATAGGATTCCAGATGACCAAACAACCAACACTTCGAGCATTTTAAGGGCTTCCAGTCATACTCTACTTTTTGTTCTGAGAGAGAACCATCAGGCAACATTACATCGATGAGATCAGGGAGATCATCTCTAGCAGAGATTTCAACACAGATTTTGGCATAAGAGAGTCTTTCTTTCCCTACAGTGATCCTGTCCGAGTATAAAGGGGTTCCAATAATACTAGCAAGCCTGCTGAGCGAGGATTCACCCCAAAGGTGGAGCTGAAGACCAGGCAACTTAATCCAAAGGGCTAGGGAAGAGACTAAAGGCTTTTCAAGCTTCAAAGAAGGGCACCATGGCCTGAGCACTAAGGGCTTTTTGTCAAAAAACCAGGGTCCCGCTTCAAGTATTCTGATTTTGTCTTCTTCACAACTGAAATCGAACACGAAGAGTCCATTAGCAAGACCTAAAACTTCAAGATGCCCTTTTGGGGCCCAGACCCTTTGAACGAATCTCTTAAGATTGTTAAAATATGGCTTGGAGCCCAAAACGAAGCCGATTAGGGCATTGGACCAGCGATCAATCCCCTCTTCTAAATCTTCCGAGAGGAGACAAGCAGTTCTTTTACCTTGAACAAGATCTAGAGCGATGAAACGAAGAGAAGGCCCAGAAGAGGTAGCCTTGCTGGATTCAAAGAGAGAAGACCTGGGTTTCGGACTAGATGGCGGAGGGGGTTCTGCTAGCTCAAGGCCAGCAGTCGCCATGACGACGAGCTTGAAACTTAGAATCTGTAACGGATAAAATTCGTAAAACCAACTCAGCGTTGAGGGACGAGCTCGTTTTTGTCATTTTGTTCACGAAAGTGACACGTGACACAAGTTGGGGTCACGAGCTTAAAATATCGGGGTCACACGTTGTCCGATGCACAACGATCCCGTTGTGCGTATTACGACGTCTTTGTTCTCTTGCAGAACAACGTTTCCGTTATGACTTTGACGACGTGCTCGTTGTCTAAAGCACAACGTGAACATTGTGCTTTTGACAACGTCGTTGTCGTTGCGCGAACAACGAGACCGTTGTCTCACCGACAACGAGGTCGTGCTGTGTTTTGAGGCATCTACGCCGTAACCGAGCTTGGGTCAACAACGAGACCGACTCGTAGGAGGAAGTGATCAGGAGGCGATCCATAATTCCGACAAGTGTGCCGAACTCGCCGTTTCGTGCCGAAAGCACTGTCTTGGCATTTAATGCTGGTCACTTCTGCGTACCGTCCGATCCCGTCCGATTGGACTTATAGGAGGCTCTCACGTGTAATGCAACCGACGACAGATATATCTCAGATATCTGGCAATGAGTGTTAAGACACGTGGTATGGACACCTATGGCCATCCATGGTCATCGATGGCCATACCAACCTTGCCCTATATAAACCCCGTGATTTTTAGTGCACAGGGGACGGGATCATTAACCCAGATCCGAGAATACGTGTTCAGTGCTCCTAGTGCCTTGAGTGTTTTTCAGTGATTGTTCTTGTGCTTACTGTTCACCACCTTCTACCCCTTCTGACTTTACCATCGGAGTACAGGTCAGGGTGCCACACCCTCCGCTCCAACCTTCTACCAGTAAACCAGGACGTGGAAGTAGTCGCTGCTGACGCGTGTCCGTCCGGTATTTTTTCCCCACACAAAATTGGCGCCGTCTGTGGGAAATAATAAACGAACCCCCCTTCGCTCTCTGTGATCATGGCTGATCAGTCAGAAGTATTCGGGCATGAGGATCAAACCCCTCATTCCACTTCTTTCATACCCTCTGTCGTGCACATTCCTGGAGCCAATCCTTCGTCTGAGCAACCAGAGAGGACCGTGCCTCCCCCTGCTGAGCTCACTGTTTCAGATCGCGTCTTGGCGATGCTGCAACTGCAGCAGTCTGTTCTGGATCAAATCACCAGGCAGCAACAGTTGATGCAAGCAAGGCTGGAGGCGTTCGAGCATAGCAGGCTCGAGGTGGAGGAGGTGCCACTGCAGAGGCCTTCCTTGAGACGTCAGTTTGACTTCTCTTCTTCTCCTTCTGCCCCGGAGAACCGTGAGACCAGGTTTGTGCTTCTTCCTACTGAAGGGGATGTAAGGCAGCCTCCGGTTCGGGCAGAGCGGAGCATCCCTTCGGATCGTGTGGATTTCAGAGAAGGAGCAGGAAGAGAGGACCTGAGAGTGGGTACCGGAGGTGCAGACACCCAGAAGACTTGGGTAACAGCCAAGGAGGTGGAGGCTTTGATCGGTGCTCGCGTTAAAAGCATGAAGGGAGGGATTCCTGACCACTTTGCTCAGTCAGCAAAGGAGAACGTTGAGAACTCTCCTTTCACGGATGCCATCAACCAGTCCTATACTTCTTCCAAGTTCATAACTCCGATCTTCTCCATGTACACTGGAAAGACGGACCCGGAGGAGCATTTGTTTGAATTCAAGCATGCGATGGCTGTTCGCAACCCAGATGATGATCTTTATTGTAAGGCTTTCCCCAACAGCCTGTCGGGAGCAGCATCGAAGTGGTTTCGGAACTTGCCTCCTGGCTCCATCAGCAACTTCTCAGAGCTCAGGTCGGCCTTTATTGATCGCTTCATCATCAATAAGAAGAAGAAGGCGGGTGCAGATACTCTCTTCTCCTTGAGGATGAAGCCGGCCGAATCCTTGAAGGACTTCATTTCGCGTTTCACCGATGAAGTCCACGATATTGACAAGGTTGACGAAGCAAGCTGCATCGCCGCTTTCAAGAATGCTATCCCCAAGCATTCCGAGCTCTACAAGTCCTTAGCTCTTGACTATCCTGTCAAGATGGACGAGTTGATGGTACGTGCCACCAAGTACGGGAGGTACGAGGAGGACGTATCCGTCGTGACAGTACCGAAGCCCAGAGCGAGAGCGGTGGATGTCGTGGAGAGGGCACACCGGTCATCGAAGAGGAAGGAGAAGAAGCAGCAACACGAGTCTTCATCATCTGAGGACTCGCCACTGAGGAAGCGGAAAGAGAAAGTTGTGTATGTAACCCAGCGGGATCAGCCGGATCGGCGCCCGCTGGAGAGAAATTTTAACCAACATCAGAGTAGGACGGAGAGGCGTCCTAACGACCAGCAGGCGAGGCAGCAGTATCAGCCACGCCAAATGCAGCCTCAAGTACAGCACGAGAGAGGCGTACAGCCTAATGAGAGGCGATCTTTTGCAGATCAGGCACCGCGCATCAATTTCACGGTCAGCCCGGCGACCATCATGAGGTCAATGGAAGATCAGCCATACTTTGAGTGGCCGGCGAGGGCGGTGCAGGATATTACATCGGGACCACGGGTGCATGAGTACTGTCACTATCACAAGTGTCGTGGTCATCTCACCAACCGATGTCGTATTCTGAGGGAATACTTAGAGAGGCTTGTTCAGGAGGGGTACTTGGGAGAGTATCTCGCTCCTGACAACGGCGGTGCGGAGCGTACCAGGGAGCCGGTGTCCCAATCTCGAGGAAGAGAACCCGCCAATAATCCCGGTACCAGTGGAGGAGTTTCCTTGGGCACGATCAATGTCATTTGCCGCGTGCACATGCCTGAAACTGATGTGGAGAGGAACTTCAGGGCGAAGGCCAGGAAGCTGTCTCATGAGGCTGCAGTGTGCCAGGTGCAAGTGCCTAGCAGAAGCGTTGAGCAGGCACTCACCTTCACTGATCGTGATCTGGCAGGAGTGATCCGACCTCATTATGATGCTCTTGTCCTCACCATGAGAATAGGAGACTTCGACATCAAGAGAGTGCTCGTGGATTCGGGGAGTGGAGCGGACATCTTGTACCTTCATGCTTTCACTCAGATGAAGCTGGATCCTTCCGTCCTCATCCCTGCTCAGACGCCCCTGTACGGATTTGATGGTAGCTCGATGAAGCCTGTAGGTGACGTTGTCTTGCCCGTTGTGGCTGGACCCGTTGTCCTCCAGACCAGGTTTTCCGTCCTGGACGCGCTATCACCGTACAATGCCATCTTGGGTCGTTGGTGGACCCATGAGATGAAGGCTGTCCCGTCCTCGTACTACCAGGTGTTGAAGTTCCTAATGCAGGACGGGCCTCAGGAGATCAGAGGCGATCAGTTGGCATCGCAGAAGTGCGATTTTCCTGCTTCCGTTGTGCCCTCATAGCAGCTACAGGTCGCTCCCGTTGTGGAAGAGAGCTCGGAGACATCGTTGTGCAGACCTTCCGTCGAGCCCACGAAAACCGTCAATTTGGGAACAGAGGAAGAACCAAAGGTGTTGTAGGTCGGGACGAGCTTGACGACGGAGGAGGAGCTCGAGTTACTGAACTTCCTTAAGCAGAATCTTGATGTCTTTGCATGGTCTCACAAAGACATGACTGGCATCGATCCGAATGTTATCTGCCATCACCTCAATGCTGATCCTGCCATCCCTCCAGTGAAGCAGAAACCTCGGAGGCTTGCTCCAGCTTATCATGATGCAGTGAATGAGGAGATTGACAAACTGATCCAGTTCGGATTCATTCAGGAGGTGCAGTACCCTGATTGGATAGCCAATGTTGTGGCTGTGCCTAAGAAGAACGGGAAGGTGAGAGTTTGCATCGACTTCACCGGTGTCAACAAGGCGTGCCCCAAGGACTTTTTTCCCATGCCAAGGATAGACAGGCTCATCAACGCCACTGCTGGCCACGAGATGTTATCCTTCATGGATGGTTATTCGGGCTATAACCAAATCCTCCTGGCGGAAGCAGATCGAGAGAAGACCACCTTCATAACAGAGCGAGGTTTGTTCTGTTATCGGGTGATGCCTTTTGGCTTGAAGAATGCGGGTGCCACTTATCAACGTCTGATGAATCTCATGTTCGGGTCACTCCTTGGCAAGACGGTTGAAGTGTACATCGACGACATCGTTGTGAAGAGCCGAGTACGAGGTACTCTTGTGGCAGACCTTGCTGAACCTTTCTCTGTGCTGCGATCTTTCAATCTGAAGATCAACCCAGAGAAGTGCACCTTCGGAGTCACCTCGGGAAAATTTTTGGGTTATCTTGTGAGTCAGCGGGGGATTGAGGCTAATCCAGCTCAAATCCGTGCTTTGCTGGACATGCCAGAGCCTAAGTCGAAGAAGGAGATCCAGAAGCTGACAGGCCGGATTGCTGCGCTCAACCGATTTATCTCCAAGTCATCCGATCGTTGCAAACCTCTGTTCGAGCTGTTGAGGAAGGACTCCATTTTTGCGTGGACCCCGGAGTGTTCTCGAGCTTTCCTTGCCTTGAAGGAGTATTTAGGCTCAGCTCCTATCCTTTCGGTGCCAGAGCCAGGTGAAGTCTTATATCTCTATTTGTCTGTTTCAGAGCAAGCCCTTGGTTCCGTCCTGGTAAGGAGCTGTGATAGCGTGGAGAAGCCTGTCTACTTCATCAGCAAAACCTTTCTCAAGGCAGAATGCAATTATAGCAAGCTCGAGAAGGTGTGTCTGGCTCTTGTCTTTTCTGCAGAGAAGCTTCGTCCGTACTTTCATGCTCATTCTATCGTTGTCATCACAACGTATCCTTTGAAAGCCGTACTGGGACGACCCGAGCTGGCGGGGAGGATGTCAAAGTGGGCAGTAGCCCTGAGTGAGTTCGATATCCAGTATCGGGCCAGGAGTTCAGAGAAGGGGCAAGCGATGGCGGGTTTTCTTTCTGATTTCCCTGTGGAAGAGGAGGCAGAGGACATGGTTGTTGATCTACGGGAGCTACCAATTGAAGTTGACAACGGAGATACCGTTGTGGAGGGGGCCGAGTCATCGGAATGGAGCGGTTGGCTGTTATACGTGGACGGATCTTCCAATTTCAGTGGTTCAGGACTGGGCGTTGTGCTTATAAGTCCGGACAACATCAAGGTGCAGAAGATGTCGCGTCTTGGGTTCACTGCCTCCAACAACGAAGCTGAGTACGAAGCCTTACTCCTTGGGTTGGGGAGTGCACGAGAGCTGCAGATCACCACGTTGAGAGTGTTTTGTGATTCACAGCTCGTGGTGAATCAGGTGAATGGTGCTTATGAATGCAAGGACGATCGGATGAAGCAGTATGCTACTCTCGTTCGTTCGTTGTGTGAAACATTCACCGTTGTGGAGATTAGGCACACCCGGAGGGATGAGAACAAGCATGCTGATGCTTTGGCGTATCTAGCTTCCATGGTGCAGGCTGACGAGCCCAGGGCTATTCTGATGGAGTTTCAAGAGTATCCTTCGATAACTCTTCAGGCACAGCGAGAAGTGTTCTTTGTCAATCCAGTCCCGAGCTGGATGACAGGGTTGGTGGCTTATCTGAAGGACGGAGTTCTCCCTATCAGTGTGAAGGAGTCGAGACGCATTCAGTTCAAGGCATCTCGTTATACCTTGGTACAAGGAGAATTGTTCAGGAAATATTTTGGTGGTCCCTTGCTGAAGTGTGTTCATCCTGTAGACGTGGAGAAAATACTTGCTGAGCTACATGAAGGTATATGTGGCATTCATTCGGGCGGGAGAACCATTGCCCATCGAGCTCTGGGGTAAGGTTACTTCTGGCCTTATATGCAGGCCGATGCTCAGAAGTGCGTGAAGAGGTGCAGCCAGTGCCAGCGGTTTGCTCGCTTGATTCATGCTCCAGCTCAAGAGCTCAGCACTGTATCACAACCTTGGCCATTTGCGCGGTGGGGACTTGATATTGTGGGACCTTTCCCGAGGGCTCCAGGGAATCTGATCTTTCTTCTAGTGGCAACTGACTACTTCTCACGGTGGATTGAAGCCGTTCCCCTTGCACGTATCAGAGAACAAGAGGTGAAGAAGTTCTTGTGGGAGCACATCATCTGCAGATTTGGCATACCGTAGTCTATCGTTACTGACAACGGGAAGCAGTTCTCAGGCCGGCTGATTGCCGACTTTTGCAGCGAGCTGAAGATCAAGCACGTCTTCTCTTCCCCTTATTATCCTCAGGGGAATGGATTGGCCGAGGCAGCCAACAAGAATATTCTCAATGCCTTGAAGAGGAGATTGGAAGATTCGAAGGGGAAGTGGACCACCGAGCTGCACAACATTTTGTGGGGGTACAGAACGACTCCAAGGAGCCCTACCAATGAAACTCCTTTCTCTCTAGCGTACGGCATGGAGGCTGTCATTCCTACAGAGATCAGTTTGCCTACAGTGCGTTCTTGGCACAGCAAGAAGAAGGATGGAGAGAAAGATCAGAACACAGTACTCATGGCTATTCATCTTGACCTGCTAGAAGAGAAGCGAGAAGATGCCAGCATTCAGATGAGGAGGTACCAGCAGCGATTGAGGAAAGCCTACAACAAGAAAGTACAACGGAGAGTGCTACAGGTCGGTGATCTCGTTCTCCGAAGAGTGTTCTAGAATACGAGAGAGCTTAACAGTGGCAAGTTGGGACCAAACTGGGAAGGGCCCTATATCGTAGAACGATTGGGAAGTCCTGGAGTCTGCTACTTGAAAGACTTGCAAGGTAACCTCATCTCGAAATCTTGGAACATCATGAATCTGAGGCAATTCTTTCAATAGAATCTGAGATATGCTGTTTACATGCATCGTTGTGCTTACAAGTTTTTCAGTGATCTTACACAATCATAATGCTCATATTTCAACATGTGATTTGCTATATTATGCGCCTGCTCGTTGTGTGCCCGTTCATTGTCTACACTGTTCTCTGTCTGGTTCATCAGTGTAATATTGTGAATGTTTTGCAAGTAATTCAAATAAAGTTTTGACCGAACAACGTACTCATGACGAACACGAGTGGCTTATATAAGGATGTCATCTGAGCAAATCGAGTGGCTTAACCTAATGACATCTCTGAGCATGTGCTTCGGAACTGAATTACATTGCGTTCGTCCTATGAATTTTATTTGTCAGATTGCATTCACAGTGAATTACGCGAATGATGTGTCTGGATCAGTGCTTGCTCGCAATGCTTGTTCATAAGTGATTTTTCGTAGTGCTTTGCTCATGGTGAACGATCGTAGTGCTTTGCTCATAGTGAACGATCGTAGTGCTTTGCTCATGGTGAACGATTGTAGTGCTTTGCCCATGGTGAACGATCGTAGTGCTTTGCCCATGGTGAACGATCGTAGTGCTTTGCCCATGGTGAACGATCGTAGTGCTTTGCTCATGGTGAACGATCGTAGTGCTTTACTCGTAGTGAACGATCGTAGCGTTTTACCCGTAATGTTATCTCGTGGTGCTCTGATCGTAGTACTTAATCGTAGTGCTCTACTAGTAGTGCTTGTTCGTTGTGCTTTGATCATAGCGCTCTACTCATAGTGTTCTGCTCGTAGTGTTTTGATCAAAATAATTTATTTAGTGTGCAACAGTTATAATTACCACGAATATTCAAACATTCACATAGCGAAGTACCGCCTTAACATCGGTACAGTGGACTGTGAAAAATCATTCAGCTACTCACATTGTGTTTTTTCTTATTCTGTGTGCATGCGTCGCACTACGCTACAAGGTGAAAAGAAGTGCAAACACAAATAAAAAAGAGAAGAGCGATCTATTCATGTCAAAAGCCTATTTCTGGGCAATAACAGTGATAACCTCCCATAGGAGAGAAAAAGGAGAATTTACATCAACAAAAGAGAGAAGCTGAAACATAGGAAGGGGCAAGGGATCAGAAGAGCAGGAGATCGGAGGGACAGCAGGTCAGACGAGCTCAAGGTCAGCCTTTGTTGCCGTTGTAGCAGGGGCAGGAGTAGAGGCTTCAGCGATAGGGGCTTCCACCGGAGTAACTTCATCGGCAGCAGGAGGAAGCTCTGGAGCAGCAGGCTCGGAGTATGGCTCGGCAGGGAGGGGTGCAGGACCTTCAAGAAAGTGAGGCAGCTCGACGCCTTGCACTTCGGGCTCGTTGTCGAGCTCGATCAGTTCTTTGCTCTGAAGCTCGGAGAACGCGGTGACGTCCTCTTCATTGTCTTCCTTCAGGCGGCCTTGCTGGCGAAGCGAGTCGAGAACCTCTTTCTCGGTCTCAGCACGATCTTCATCCAAGAGCGTGTCCAGCTGAGACTGGTAATACTGCTGCAGTCTCAGGGTCACGGACCTCTCGGTGTCCTCTTTGGCTTTCTTGGCCTCCTCGAGCTCCTCTGCCAGTGCTACCTTGGCTGCCTCGGTCTCCTCCAGCTGTCTGCCCAAGACTTGGGAGACATGCTCCAGCTCGCTGATGCGTACAACAGCGTTCTCCACCTCCTGCTTGGCTTTCTTTTCGGCCTCCTTTGCTGATCGTGCCTCGGCCTCAGCCTTCTCCCGTACCTTGGTAGCAGTGTTTAGCCTTACCTCAGCACGAACAGTATCAGCCTTGGATTGAGACAGATCAAAGTCTGCCTTGAGTCTCTCTTCAGCGAGAGTCTGCTCCAAAGTCTCCGTCCTATCCTTCCAGTAATTGATCCCATCTCGCAGCTGGGTGTCCTTATTCTGGTTGCGATCGCAGAGCTCTTGCACGAGCGTATTCATCTGCAAGGAAGTGTCTGGACGTTAGCACAACGAGAAGTAATATCTCCAACAGTTGAGGAAGAAGACGAGAGAGGGAGAAGCTTACTGTCGCCACCGATTGGCAGGCGGCGTAGGACAACTCGGACAAGTGAAGTTGGCCGACCTCGGCGATCTCCTGGGGCAACCTCATCGCATAAGTTATAGCTCGGGCTGCCATCTCCGAGCTCTTCACCGATTCGTTCACGGTCGGTATCCCGAACCGAGAGAAGTCGGGAGACCAGCGCTGAACGAAGGACGGCAGCATACTGGCCGGGAGACTCGTTGTGCCGGCTTCCGTTGCGGCCAAGGCGACCACAGCGGAGCTTGTGCTGGCGAGGGCAGTGGCAGCTTGAGAAGGGCCAGGCTCCGAGCTGACCTCTGGCACTGCCGTTGTCACCGCTGCTCTTGGGCTTGTTGGAGGAGCGGCAGAAGTGGAAGGAGGAGCGGTAATGACAGCGCTCTCTTTCTCCAGGCGTTTGTCCGCTTTAGCCTTCTTCCTGGCCTCATACTCGGCCTGGGTGGGCATCTTTCTCTTCGGGTCAGTAGTCGCTGTACCCTTGGAAGAATGGCTCCTCTTCTTCGTTGGCGGTGGTGGCAGTGGTGGCGGCTGAACCGTAGGACGAGCGGACCTCGGCTTCCTGCTTAGCGGGGGTGGATTTGTGTCTGTCATATCTTCTTCTTCTTCTTCTTCTACTTCTTCTTCTTCAGCTAGATGAAGGGCTGGTGAAGGTGAGGAAGTGGAGGCGCCTTGTTGTTGTTGCTGTTGTTGGGTAGTTGCTGGAGTGCTGGCCGAAACCCGCGTGTCGGGGTTGAGTGGTTTCCACCTGATGTATTTCCCACCTCGAGCACGGCGAATACCGGTAAGAAGTTCTTCTTCTTCGGGGGCCAACTTCTTGTACGGGAACTTCTTCGGGTCAACTGCATACAGGAAAGCAAACGAGTACAACGAGAGTTAGTAAGACGAGAGCATACAACGCACAATGAGATTTGGGTCAGGACAATGGTGCACAACGGACAACGGGTGACTAAAGTGGTAAAGTGGTATACCTGCTTCCACTCGGAAGACGTTGGGGACCAGGGAATTCTCTGCCTTCCAGCCGCCAGAGACGACGAATGGAGTGGCTTTCCATTTTCTTTCTCTATCGAGAATGCCCGAGACGAGCTCTGGATAGTGGGGTTTCTTGTTCCACGAATAGTAGGAGTACAAACCATCATCATTGTTTTGGCATCTGACGGCATGGCAGAAGTGGAATAGGTGCCTAGCCTCTATTGGGTAGCCGTCCTTGATGAATTTGATCATCATGGACATGTACTTGTGGAAGCTCGGGTGCATCTGCCCCGGAGCAAGTTGTAGGGTGGACAGGACCTCATCCAAGACGGGATGAAGAGGGAAGCGAAGGCCAGCCTCAAGCTGGGAGAGATAGACAACGGTACAGGCAGATCGCCTATCAATGATAACGTCATCTCGCTTGAAGTGGAGATTGACGTTGGAAGGGAAGTCGAAACGTTCCCTGTAACGGTTCAGATGTACCAACTGATGTTGGCGCAGAGCTGAGGATTTTTCAATGTAGGCACCATGAGGTGCACTACCTGTGCAACTGGCCTCATCATCGGAAGGGCCTCTAACTTCCTCTAACCTAGCGGGTTCTACGGGAACGATGGCGGCCATGGTGATTGGAAGAAACAGCGAAGAAGGGCAAAAACAGTAAACAGAGTAGACAGAGCAGAATCACTCTGAGAACCAGAGAAGAGGGAAATGGAGAAACAGTAAAGAAATAATAAGAGATAGGGGTGAAGGGCGTACCGAACCAAAGAACTCAGAGAGATTGTTGAAGAGCTTGAGGAAGATGAACTTTCAGATGAGAAGAGAATTCGGCAGAGTAACAGTGCTTGATGAAACAGGGTGAAAGAGAAGGAGGATTCGGTGGGATTTTATAAGCATCTCCGGTTTGTGAAAGTACGCCACTGCCCTTCATCTAAGCCGTACACCTGTGTCAGCGGAAATGAAAGTAGTGGCAAGACCGTCTTTTCACCAAATAGAGTAACCGTCAGGGTCATTAAAACGTTTGAAATTCAAAATCGACGATGATGACAGCCTGTCCGCATTAAAGAGACGTGACGGTTCGCACGCGTAACCAGCTGACGTGAACGGTCGACCTTCCCAGCAAGCGTTTAAAGCACGCAATGTTTTGTCTTCCGGAGCAGTGCCAGGTATGATCTTTTGTCCGTTTATGACGCTTCGAACTACGTTCCAAGCATCATAAAGGGGCAAATTGTAACGGATAAAATTCGTAAAACCAACTCAGCTTTGAGGGACGAGCTCGTTTTTGTCATTTTGTTCACGAAAGTGACACGTGACACAAGTTGGGGTCACGAGCTTAAAATATCGGGGTCACACGTTGTCCGATGCACAACGATCCCGTTGTGCGCATTACGACGTCTTTGTTCTCTTGCAGAACAACGTTTCCGTTGTGACTTTGACGACGTGCTCGTTGTCTAAAGCACAACGTGAACATTGTGCTTTTGACAACGTCGTTGTCGTTGCGCAAACAACGAGACCATTGTCTCACCGACAACGAGGTCGTGCTGTGTTTTGAGGCATCTACGCCGTAACCGAGCTTGGGTCAACAACGAGACCGACTCGTAGGAGGAAGTGATCAGGAGGCGATCCATAATTCCGACAAGTGTGCCGAACTCGCCGTTTCGTGCCGAAAGCACTGTCTTGGCATTTAATGCTGGTCACTTCTGCGTACCGTCCGATCCCGTCCGATTGGACTTATAGGAGGCTCTCACGTGTAATGCAACCAACGGCAGATATATCTCAGATATCTGGCAATGAGTGTTAAGACACGTGGTATGGACACCTATGGCCATCCATGGTCATCGATGGCCATACCAACCTTGCCCTATATAAACCCCGTGATTTTTAGTGCACAGGGGACGGGATCATTAACCCAGATCCGAGAATACGTGTTCAGTGCTCCTAGTGCCTTGAGTGTTTTTCAGTGATTGTTCTTGTGCTTACTGTTCACCACCTTCTACCCCTTCTGACTTTACCATCGGAGTACAGGTCAGGGTGCCACACCCTCCGCTCCAACCTTCTACCAGTAAACCAGGACGTGGAAGTAGTCGCTGCTGACGCGTGTCCGTCCGGTATTTTTTCCCCACACAGAATCGCCTCAGAATCGCCTCAATCCCAGCTCAATCGAAACCAGGGGTTGACCACCAGCAAGGGGTTCCAATAACACTAGCAAGCCTGCTGCGCGAGGATTCATCCAAAAGTGTTGAAAATTGCACAACTAAAATGATTTAAGAACAAAAGAGGGAATAGGAAATAGCAAATGTGTAGACAAATATTTCTAAAAATGACGAGAAAGACAAATAAGAAAAAGTACATAGAAAAATAATTTAATTTGATTTTAGAGCATGTTGCGGTAAACTTACTAAATCATCAAATCTGAACACTGGGGAAAAATAGGTGTATAAAAAATAAACAAATTGAAAAAGATAAGATTCTAATAAACATCAAGGGTTGAGTAATTCCTGAGCTCAGTTGGAATAAACAGTCAATTCCACCATCAAAGATGCGAGTAGAGAGACCATAAACAACATAAGCAATCCTCTATAATCTTCAAACAAAACTTTCCCTACATATTTTGTAGTTCTTTTTCCATTCGTTGCTTTATGCACCACCATAGGCATCCTCATCCTCCTCATATGCCTTTTGGGCATTTTGTGTTTTCATTTGCCTGTATTTTATTTTAATGCCTTCAGTAATGAATTTAATCAGAAAAAATGTGAGCACAAATTTGGAATGAAGATGCATTAAGATGGATCTGATACTTCTTCAAATGTATTAATGTGAATAAGGTTTAAACATAAGTAGATGAAATAACTAAGCATTCGTATAGAATGAAAATCGTACATATAACCAATTCAATAGCTTCACATAAAGTCATGCCTGGACTAGGTTTTCAATATGAACAATTAATGTTTGACACGAATAATGGAGTTTTCATAACATATCTATTACAAGTATTCTTGTAAATTGGTGAAGGCTCCAAGAAAATGCCCCCAAACTTAGCTTCATCCTTAGAACACAATTCTTAAAGTGACATCAAGACTAATCTCTAAATTGTGCCTACCTTGACTACTATCTATAGTTGTATAAAAATCATCCCATATTACATAATGACTACAAAATTAAAAGAATGACCACACTTGTAGAGAAGAGCAAGCATCATACTTTTTTATAATTTGCTTGTCAATTGGAACTATTTGATTGAAGATCCCCTTGACTTATGCCCTGCCCCACAACTTTACTCTTAAGTAATCACCTATCTAACACATATTTATTTTGTTTTCATACGAACAAATAAGCCATAGAATAAGTTTTAATGTATTGAAATAAGTATAGATTATTTAAACTTCCTAAATTAAATATATTGTGGTGTAAATGTGATGACCTTCATATACCAGTAAAAAAATTTCAGCTATTTGAATAGAGCAGTCTTGAATGCCTTTGAACATAAGTGTTTAGGTATAAGAATATATGAATGTTCCTTGAATTCCATTATCAACCATTTAGATTAGAGGAATTGAAGGTCAGTCACAGTATCCCAAAAGATTTGCGTCTCTTCCTCTAACCTAGTCATAGTATTTGGGAGGAACATCATTGAGATGCCGCCACTTGGATATGACACGTGACATCAACTTGAAGAGAATGAAGAGATTTGAAGTATACCATGTGGTACCATCTGGTATATAGGAGTAGTATAGATAGATGAGTCAGTCTATGGGTACTCCCTAATATATTCCATAATCCTAACCGTCTATAACTAACCACTAAGGGCCAAGATTTAGTTTGGTTTATTTTTTCTTTTCTAATGCCACATCAGCTTTAATCCTAATTGTTTAATAATTGAGTTAAACGGTTAGGATTTGGGAGTACACTTTCAGCATACCCATAGACTAATTCTTCTAATATAACTAAATGATGTATTATACCAGAAAAAAGTAAAGGGTACACAAAAAATTGTGTTTCTTTTAGATACAACGTCCTCACTCTTTAGGCATGTCTAATTTTCTTTGTTTGTACTTCCAAAAAACCTGGTCAACGAGACTTGTAATCTCCTACTAATAAATTAAGAAATTGTAAAACTTCATATGATTCAGGGAGATATAACTGGTTCACTTTTATAACTTTTAATGTTCATTATTACCTTACCTATTTCCCAAGAAATTTAATTATAACAAAAATTAAATTGACTGAAAATCGTAAAGATCACCCACTGATCGCAACTCTCCAAGAGCTAATCCAGCCTGAAGCAGAAAAGGGTCAAATGACAACAAAACATTTCTCTTTCTTAAAAAAAAAATAATGTGTTAAGCATCATAGAGGTTGGTGGTGCCTTCGGCCCCAATAGCTGACCCACTTAGGCATCAATCCATGTAATTCAGTTGGTGACCACCTCCAGCATGAATATATAGCCAATAACCATACAAATCAGGGGCTCTTAGCCATTTTGGGGTAGTTTTTTTATTTTGAGAATTTTTTTTCCCCCAGTAATGCCTTTGAGGTTGCCACGTGTCCCTATTAATACCCCTTAATTGTGGTTAAGATTCACCCACCTATCCTTGGTTTAAAAAAAAAATATCAACTTTCTTTTTCAACCCTAGTTTAAAATTCACTAACTCCTAAGGTTAAAATTATTTATATATTTTTTTCTAAAAACCAAGTATAAGTAGGTGAACCTGAGATTGGGTGAATTTTAACCATAGTTAAGGGGTGCCAATAGGGACATGTAGCAAACCTCAAGGGCATAAAGGGACTCCATTGGGGGCCCACTATATATATGACAAAAAAAAATTTGGGCGGGGGGGGGGGGGGGGGGGGGGAAGTATACTAAAATAAAAATTTAACTGGGGGGCCTACTATTCATACTACCTTTATAAGGATTTACAAAAAAAATTGGGGGGCCATGTCCCCTGGCTCTGCCCTTGACTCCAAGTTTCAGTAGGGCTTAGACACTACCATAAATTATCTTCCTACTACTTATTTAAATTTCCATATGCTAAATGTTATAAAAATTTGAAGAATCCAAGTACAATACTATAGAGCCTCAGAACTTTTGTCTATATATTGAAATGTGTGCCAAGGCTTTAAGCCTTTGTAATCTTCCATTTCTATGAAATGAGAATTTTGAAATCTTTTGTAGTCTTAATGAAATATTAAGATAATGTATTATAGTATTAAAAAGGTTTTAGGAATGTTCATGGGTGTCAAAATAGAAGTGGAAAAGTTTCTAAGTGTTAAAAAGGGGAATGTCCTAACATTGCCCTCAACTTGCAAAATCTATAGTGTTGTCACCGCTTATCCAAATGGATTGATTCTTAAATTTTTAGAAAGGTATTGGAACCCTCTTCGAGGTTCATGTTTACCATTTTTCCAGATTTTGAGTCGGGCTTGAGTCAAAAGTTGGATTTCCGAAATCGAATCTGCTACAGATCTAAGCTGCTGAAATCCATTTTCAGATCAGTCAGCTTTAGGGGCAATTTGGTCCAAGAATAAAGAAAAATTAGAAATTTTTCAAAACACCAATATTGTTCTCCTTTGAATTAGGAGTCCAATGCAAGTTGAATCATCAAAATCCGATAAGCGAGTCAAAAGTTATGGTCGAAATACCAAGTGGAGGAAAAGTTAGTCGGAATCTGAAGGGGGTTGCTATCAATCGCAAATGAAGTGCGATCAATCGCACAACAAGTGCGATCGTGTAGAGCCTCGGAACTTTTTTCATGTATTGGGACACGTGCCAAGGCATTATGCCTTTGTAATCCTCCTAATTCTATGAAATGAGAAAAATTAATGAACTCTAAGTGTTAAGAAGTAGTATTCCTAAGTCGGGTATATCGAAAACCCGAGTTACTGAATCTCATTTGCGGATCAGTCAACTTTAAGGGCAATGTGGTCAATAAATAAAAAAGAAATTAGAAATTCTAAAATGACAGAAATGTTGCCCTTCGAAAGAAGAATCCAACGCAAGTTGAATCGTCCAAATCGGACAACCGAGTCAAAAGTTATGGCCTGATTACCAAAGTAGGGGAAAACTGGGAGAAAACAACAAAATCTGAAGGGTGCGATCGATCGCAAGTATGTGCGATCGATCGTAGACAGGCGAAATGAGTCTCAAACTCTCTGGACCATATGCGATAGATGGATCCCCAGGTACGATAGATCGCAGGGATCTGCGATCGATCGCAAGTATGTGCGATCGATCGCATGCAGAGGGAAATCAGACCAATGTGTTCGGGTTCATGTGCGATAGATCGCATCCAGGTACGATTGATTGCAAGGACCTGCGATCGATCACAGATAAGTGCGCGATCAATCGCATGCGGTAGCAGATTCCGAATTTGAGAGTCTTAAACCCTTGATCTATTTGAGAGTTCTCATTTTAGGGCTTTTCTAACCTAGAGGCGAGAAAGAGGAGGAGAGGAAGATTGTGGAAATCCTCCAATGTGGCTTTGATTGGAGATCAAAGGAGGTTCAAACTTGAAGATTTTCAAAGAAGGATCCTCCCCAAAGCAACTAGAGTTCTTCAAACCCAAGAGGGGTTCTTCCTCAAGTTGGAACTACACATCAAGGGTTTTCTTCACCCTATTCAAGGTCGGTACCCTATACTACCCTCCTAGTTCACCTTCTTCTCTCTTTTCTTCATTTTCTTTGTTTTCCCTAATTTATAAGAATAAGAATGGTTGGGATGTATGGATGGAGTGTGTATGGGCGATTGGATGCCGTGTGTATGTTATGTAATGAACGAAATGGGGAGGGCATTGTACTAATAACGAACACACATGTATGTTGTGAGCATTAACCCACCTAGAAATCCAAGATTTAGGATTAACCATACTGCACATACCAAATGTTTGATGAAATGCCTCAATGAAGAAGATGATGATTTATTCATAGAAGATGCATGTGTGAATTCCTTTACTTCGTAGAATGGCATGTGGATAGATTAAATGCTTAATTGTTTGATTTAATTCTTGATTAAATGCAATGCTTTCTATGCCAATGTCATCCTTAATTGTACACGAATCCACGAGCACGGCATGTAGTCCACGAGTAGGATCTTCAAGCATTAAACACTGTGTTTGTTTTCAAGGTTTTATTCCCGATTCACGAACACCATGACAAGGTCAAACGAATGGGTGGGTAAATAGAGGTAGGGCATATCTTACGATATGTTTTGCCTTGCTTTTGACAAGAACAAGAACGCCCAAAGCATGCATGTTACATTCAATGCATTTCATTAAAGAGGGGTCTCTCCTCCCTCACAAGTTGTTTATCATTTAGGAAGAGGGCCCTCCCTCCCTCACAAGTAGCATGAACATGTTTATTTTCCAAGCAAGCAAGCATGATTCCATGGCATGATAAGCATGACACGTGCATTGCATAAGAGGGGTCTCCCTTCCCTCACAAGTGCATCTCACAAGTTACATGATTCCAAGCAAACATTATTACAAGCAAGAACATGTTTATTTTCCAAGCAAGCATGATACAAGCATGACACGATACGATACGACAAGACAAGACACATGACAAGACGCGTTTTTAAGCACGAAAAGAATGTTTTCAAGTCAAGACAAGCACACGAAGATTTCAAGAGTTTTATCGGTTTTCTGTGATGCAAGCATGAAATACAATTGCTTCTTTCATGTTATGATATAAATTGCTTCCTACTTTAGATTGTTGTTTCTATGTTATGGCTGTTGGTTAGTGTTTGGTACCCGCTGAGTATTCCATGCTCAGCCGTACGTCTTATGTCGGTAGGTGATAGTGGCTGGCTACTCTTTTTGATATCTGTGCTCCGAGCCCTTGGGTGGAGGAGGAGTACGTTGAGGAACCGGTGAAGGAGCCTCATGTAGTGTAGAGCCCCGGACCTTTTCACATTTAATGCATGACACTTTTATTGCCATTTTGCCTTTAAAGAGGTATAATTAATAAATAAGGAAGAAATTGGAAATTTCGAAACGTCAGAAATGTTCGTTTTCGAAGTACGAACCCAACGCAAGTTGAATCGTCGAAATCCGACGAGCGAGTCAAAAGATATGGTCAAAACAGTCCAGACATACAGAGCACCGATCGCTCGGTCCAGTCAGCGATCGATCGGTCCATAACCGATCGATCGGTAGCTATCGCATGGTCAGAAATTTTGTATGGGGAAATTTTCCAGAGAGTGAGTTTTTGACCGGTCGATCGGTCATAAACACCGATCGCTCGGTAGGCAACCGATCGATCGGTCATAACCACCGATCGCTCGGTCTTCGCGTTTTGCAGAAATTTCATTAAGGGCTTTTTCGTCTTTTGGGGTTTAAACCCTTACCCATAAGGGCTTGCCCGAGCCTTTAGGGCTTCATTCACAGCACTTAGAGAGATTGGGAGATAAGAAGAGAGGAGAGGGCGATCCCTAAACCTAGAGAGGAGAAGGGAAGAGAGTGGAGGATTGCAAGAGGGGTTTTGGATTTGGAGAAGAAGAGCACAAATCGAGCCTTGATCTCGCTCCTACGCGCCATTGGAGCTTGGATCTCCAACATCAAGCTTGGGTTTCACTTCTACAAGCTTCTTCAAGCCTTTTCAAGCATTGGATCAAAGGGATTTCATCCCATAAGGTAGATACACTCTACTAGGTTCTAATTTCATAAACCCTTAATGAAAAGCAGATCTCTGACAATAGAGTTATATTCCCTCTTATATTTAAAAATCCACTCTTCTGCATTG